>JAYEPQ010000012.1:44905635-45220635 GCA_036321105.1 Dracaena cambodiana
CATGTCTAAAATCCAAATAAGTACTTAGGGGTGAACAAACGGTCAGAGTCGACGGAGATCGGAAGATTCCTGACCATTTCCGATCATAAGGAGAAGGCGAGACAATGTCTGTCCTGCTCTCCGAATCTGACCGAACTCTGGCCGACTCCGGACTGGTCAGATGCCGTCAGTATCCGACGGAATCGATCGGGTTTTAATAAAAAAAGAATGGTGCTTTCTAGAGAGAGGGAGATGAAAAGATAGGAGGGGGAAGGAGGGAGAGCGAGAGGGGGGATTATCATCAGAAAAATAGTGTTTTCCATAGGGAGAAGGAGACGAAGAGGCAGAGAGGGGGAGAGAATGGTCGGATTTTCATCAACAAAAAAATAGTGATTCCCATAGAGAGAGGGAACTGAAGAGGCAGGAGAGAGAGGGAGAGAGAGAGAAGGGGAGCGGGTGGAGGGAGGGGAGAGAGGGAGAGGGAAGAAGAGAAGGGGAGAGAATTTTACTAGAAACTCATCGATCCGTCGGATTCTGACCGACTCCGTTGACATTCTGACCGACTCCGCCGATTCCGGATTCACGTATATGGCTCCAATCGTACAACTCTCCGTACTCCGATCAAACTCCGATCGGAGTTAGACAGAATAGTCGGAGCAGATGTTCTTATTCATCCCTTTAGCATAAGTACCTCCCACAATTCTCGAATCTCGAGTACTAGTCATTATTACACATTGGTCACCACCTCTTGGCTTGTCGGATCCAAACCTAGCCGACACCAGCGATGAGGCATCAATTTGCAACGAAATTAATAAATTCATGTGGCTGTGTTTTGCTTTTACGTACGTAAAAAGCAATAAGGGCACGTGAGATTTGCAAGTGACAAGATTGGTTAGCTCTTTATCTTATCTCGACTCGATTTGTGATCCTTTTTGCCAATGAATGTGAACGACCACGAGATTTATGCACTTGCAATACTTGTAGTTACAGTGAGAAAAATAATACATAAAATTCTTTTTATCTCCTTTTATGAGAGGTGATTGTATATTGATCAATATGGTATCTCTCTGATCGCTTCAAAAATAAAAAATTAATATTTAAAATATTTTGTAACTCTAGTTATCATTTACAACTTCCAAATCAAGTATAGTAATACCAGTTGCGACAACTTCTATTGTTACAACTTTAATTGTAGTAATATAAGTTATAACTTGCAATATCACTTGCAAGAAAACCAAACAACCTCTTAGAACATCTATCGTTGCATCAAAATTCTAAAGTTATCTTTAAAAAAATCAAGGGGTTTTTACATATCGGTTCCTTAAATCTTTAAAAATTAGATTTTAGTCTCTGAAATATTTATACTTTGATTTCAATCCTCCAAATCCTTTAACTTACTTCACTTTAGTCTCTCTGGATAGCTTTCGTTAGACCAGTTAAAATTTTGGCCCGAATTTTCCATTACACTCCTGGAATTATTTCCCTCCATTCTCTCTTCCTCCTCTCTTCCTTTTCTTATTGGATTTCTGTTATACCCCACAAAGCTACCACTTTCACCATACTCCTCCCCACTTCGTTCGAAAAATGAAGAAGAGCAGATTCTAGCCCTAACCAAATTACCTAAGACTAAAAATAATTTAGATTATATCAGTTATTTTTTCTACCTCTTAAATATTAAAATTAAAATTTACGGTTTATTTGGACGGAATAGCTAACAGAGAGACTAAAATGAAGCAACTTAAAGGATTTGTGGACTAAAATCAAAATAGGAAGATGTCAGGGATTAAAGTTTAGTTTTTAAAAATTATGGGACTGATATGTAACAAAACCCAAAAATCAAAAGATATAATTTTGTATCCTAACCATTTCTCATAAACTATGTTTATATAATTTTTTTTCTAGTATGTTTATTCTTCTGTTTGATGGTTGAGATGCAAATAAAGACTTTTTTGATGGTTCTTGGTTTCAAGGCTTGGCTCCCTTTATTTATATATATGTGTGTGTATGAGAAAAATGGAAATAAGCTGACAGCTCACGCAACTTATCTGAGCTGTAGTTCATTTTCAATATCTCCAATAATTTTTTTTAAAAATTTTCTTTTGGATTATGATCTCGACCCCCTTAGGGTTTACTCATACCCAATTTCTTGGGTTTTAGTTTTGATTTGATCCTCCACCAAGTTAACACAAAATTAACGGTTTTCAATGAATAAAGCATTTTGTATGCACCTGATGAAAGGGTAAAATAACTCCAAAATTTATGAAATTTAATCCTAAAAAAATTAAGAAGATAGAGATAGTAATTATTAAAAAATTGAAGAAAAATCATTGGATGATTATAGTTTTGCCGTTAGCTCACGTAACATTTCCTAAGCTGGCGGCTCACCTACAGTAATATATATATATATATATATATATATATATATATATATATATATAGAGAGAGAGAGAGAGAGAGAGAGAGAGAGAGAGAGAGAGAGAGAGAGAAATGGAAATGAGCTGACAGCTCACGCCAGTTACCTGAGCTGCAGTTCATTTCCACTATCTATAATAATCTTTTTAAAAAAGTTTTTTTTGGATTATGATCTCGACCCCCTAGGGTTCGCTCATACCCAATTTCTTGGGTTTTACTTATGATTTGGTCCTCAATCAAGTTCATACAAAATTAACGGTTTACAATGAATAAGATATTTTGTATATATTCGATGAAAGAGTAAATGAACTTCAAAATTTATGAAATTTAATCTGAATGAAGTTAAGTAGATAGAGTTTGTAATTGAAGAAAAAAATTGAAAAAAAGTTATTGGATCATTATAGTTTTGCCGCTAGCTCACGTAACTTTTCCTGAGCTGGCGGCCCACCTATATTAATCCCATATATATATATATTTAAAATTTTTATATATAACAGACCAATAACTAATCCACGGACCATTCTACTAGACGATGTGCCATTCTTTCTATGTTCCACTCTACAAAATCAAATATAATATGAAACTTCTAAAGAATAAGTGATCTTGATGGCAACTTCTTCCAATAAATTTATTTATATGATTATCATTTACTATTATTTTAATCATAGGAAATATTTGGTAAAAGATAAGGACTCGTTACTTTATGTAGTGACTAGCTCCCTCCAGAAGATGTGATTACGGCTGGCTAATGATAATAGGCATGTGGTTATATATCACTTAACTTAGACTTAGATGATCTGTCTATTTTCATTACTGTTATTATAATATGATGAAATTATATATATGAGAAAAATGGAAATGAGCTGACAGCTCACGCAAGTTATCTGAGCTGTAGTTCATTTTTACTATCTCTAATAATCTTTTTTTAAAAAAAAGTTCTTTTGGATTATGATCTCGACCCCCTAGGGTTCACTCATACTCAATTTTTTGGGTTTTAGTTTTGATTTGGTACTCCATCAAGTTAACACAAAATTAACGGTTTTCAATGAATAAAACATTTTGTATGTCCTTGATGAAAGGGTAAATGAACTCCAAAATTTATAAAACTTAATCAAAAAAGTTAAGTAGGTATAGATAGTAATTGTTAAAAAATATTGAAAAAAAGTCATTGGATCATTGTAGTTTTACCGCTAGCTCACGTAACTTTTTCTGAGCTGGCGGCTCACCTACAGTAATCCCTATATATATATATGAGAGAGGAGGAAGAATGTGAGAGTGATCTGAGGAAATAAGTGTAACAAAGAAACAAAAGAACTTCTTTTTCACAAGAAAATCAAGAGAGAAAAATTCAAGGGCACCCTTCTTCAACTGTAGACACACGAATTGGGTGGTTTTTACGTCACGGTTGTCCCTTTTTGCGCTGGAAAAGCCACGACCCGCAACAAATCCGATCCGCTAAAGAGAGAGAAAGTGGAGAGCTGCCCGTGCACGCCACTAACGAAAATAGCGCACGCGTTCGGATCCATTCTCCTGATCCGATAACGTCATGTGATGCCGTTCTTGTTGGGTTGGCACTGTTAGGTTCTTGGATAAGAATTTGGAGAGTTTCCACAGGAGCACACCACACTACATAGCTCTTTTTCGCCTGGATTAGGAAAATAGTGTGCTCCTTTAGAAACTCCCGGAATTTGAAACATGAAAAGCAATCTCTCTTTTCTTTCCTTAGAAATGCTTATAGGGATTACAAATCCATATCTCACCCCGAATACATCTCTTGCTGTAAGTACAATGAGTCTAAGTGGAAAGGATCCCCTGTCCAAATATTATATCCACGACTGCAGTAACATCAGCACATGTATTAGCCTCGCTCCAAGTATGCTGTACTCGAATATGGGAGAAGTTGTTGTTAATATGAAAAAGACTAAACATATTTTCTATGAAATTTATATTTCGGTTCAACAATTTAACCCCTAAAATTTTATTGATACTGCCAAAAAAATTAGGCACGTGATGAGATTTCTATACTCTATGGGAACCAAGATTCAAGGATTAGTTCCTTATTCCACTTTTAAATAGTATTTTGACAACTGTTATGAACAAAGTCCTTCTAGAAAATAATTAAAAAAATAATTAATTAATATTATATTTAGAAATGATGATAATGCTCCATTAGGATCGGTTAAGGACCTTTTTTAAGATTTGGTCTCGGAATCCATATCATATTTAATTTACTAAGTGTGCGACATACTTTAATCAATTATAAGTTTCAGTTATATCATTTTCTCCCATCTCACATAACTTATTGTGGGCAAAATTGTGTATTAGTGATTTTTAAGTAATAATTTGTGTGTTAAATAATTACTACTTTAATTTAGTTAAATATTATTTATTTGGGACCAAAAGAACCTTTCTAAATGTCAGTTATTTGAGATTGTAAAGGTTTCATGCTTTAAGGCATAGAAGTAATTTCTCTATATAACCACTTTATATATATATATATATATATATATATATATATATATATATATATATATATATATATATATATATATATATATATATATATATATATATATATATATATATATATATATTTATATTTATATTTTTTTTATCATGATAGAAAATATGTATGGTCTAAAAATAAATTAATTCTTAAGAAAAACAATTCTATAAGCCTAATTTTCTTGTGGATTATTATTCTTATTTTTTTATAGTACGTATTTGCTTAAACTATATCTTTTTTATATGATTGTCCTTCCAAAAGACTTTATTAATTGCATTAACGTTCGCTGTAAAATCAGCACACTAGTTTCCTTCTCTATAGAGTATAATAATAATAATAATCATCATCATCAGCTGCTTCGAAGAATAGTTGTTTTATCCAAAAACTTTATCAATTGTATTTACTCTCAAATTTGTTACAAGATCAACTTATTAGTTTTCTTCTCTATGGATTATTATTATTACTTTCTTCATAGAGAGTTAACTAGGTAGACACCCCAAAATGTCAATATGGTGGGTCTTTTTGGAGTTAAAAAAAATAATAATAATGTACAAAAAGTCATGTATTTTTTTAATACATTTTAACTTTATACGGCACCAGTACAAAATGATTAATGGAACAAATAAGATATAATAATTAATGATAAAAAATTATTTAAATCACACTATCTTTTTACTATCGTCTAGTCAGAATACAGAGATCATAATTAACGGTTAGGATTGTCCAAGTGCACTCTCTAAATTAAAATTTAAGAAGGTACTCTCATTAGAGACATATTGGGACACTATTCTATTAGGGGTATTTACAGATTTGTCCCTTAAATCTTTATAAATTATAATTTAGTCCCCCAAATCTTCATATTTAAGATTTAGTCCCCCAAATCCTCTAAGTTACTACAATTTAGTTTCCCTCCATAACTTTTGTTAACCAAGTTTATTTTTTGACCTGATTTTTCCATTTTACCTCTCCTTAATTCTTTCTTCTCTCTTCCTTCTCTCTTCTCCTTCTCTCTTCGTGCTCTCTTCTCTTTTTCTTCATTCTTCCTCCTCTCTCACCTTCTCTCTTCTCCTTTCTTCATTTTTCCCATTCTTTTCTTCTATCTCTCTATTCTTCCTCTCTTTTTCTTCATAGGGGTATTTAAGTCATTTCATTATTTAAAAAAAGTAAAAATTAAATTCTGCCGTTTATTTGGATGGAAAAACTAACGGAGGGACTAAATTGTAGTAACTTAAAGGATTTAAGAACTAAATCTAAATATAAAGATTTAGAGGACTAAATCATAATTTATAAAGTTGTAAGCGACAATCCTGTAAATACCCCTATTATTATTATTTATTATTACTATTATTATTATTATTATTATTATAGCATGCTACTAATAGGGTGAAGAATCACAGGTTAGGCAAACAGGATAACAAGTGGAAATCTGGGAGACTGGGTTTGGTCTCGGAATGTAGATACAATCATTGAAACTTTGCCTTGAAATTACCAATGGATGATTGGATTGGTGGGGGCCCGGAGGCCCAGGCCTGATTTGGGCCCACGATCCAACTGCCCACCTTCCCCATCACTGGACTAATTAATTTGTCTCGATCTGATCTGGTTTGATTTTAGAATTCAGTGTCCTCGTCAATGTGCTGATTATGCACGCTGTCTCTGTCAGCTGCCCCATTTTGGAAGCACGTGCGATTTCTTTTTTTCTCTCTGTAAGCACTCTCAAAGTCAAGCGTGTGGGCGCCCCGCCCTGTCCCTCCTGCCTACTAATTTCTCTCAATTCTCAAACAAATATTATTTTTTAGATTAATTGTAATGAGGCCCTCGTCATATCAAGAATACCGGTAACTTATTATTTCTTAATCTCAAAACTCTCAGTTTAATTATTGTACTTCTAATGATATTGGTTTAACAATTTATTATTCTCGTCCCTATTCCAATTTCCAATTGAATTGTACTTTTTTTTATGAAAATTCCCAAAATACTCTCTTCTCCCTCGACTTTAGCCTTAGGGTTAGTATCCGAAAGTGAGAGAAGAGGGTATTTTAGAATTTTTTTTTTATTTAAAAAAAAAGCAATTGAATTTAAAGACGGATGAGAATAATGAACTGTTGATTAATCTCGTTAGAAGTACAAAGACTAAAATGAGAGTTTTGAAATTAAAAGATAATAAGTTAACAAATGAAAATTATTATACGTGCCACCACTTAAGATAACAAATAAAACAACTATCTTAATTGCACTTTGAATGGCGCCACGTGTAATAATTTTATTGGACCACCTAAGCGGTAGTGAAGAAAAGTGTGCTTACTAAGACCATTGGTGTGCTCATATAGAAATTCCCATAAATATGACCAATGTTTTGCCCTTGATGCCGCTCATGATCGACTTTGCTATCTGAATCAGAATGCAGCAGTCGCTCGAAGTTAACTAATTCTTATGATTCTAAACTAAAACCAAAGTGCTAATTGCACTTTGCACCATAATTAGCACCACTTCCAAGTTTGGTTTCACACTTCCGTGTATGATTCGATCTGTACAGTAAGGCATCTCTAGATAACAAAATTTTAAAAAAAAAAAAATTGAAAAATATGAAACTTATATGATATTAATTTCATATTTGTTTAAGGTTTCATAAATAAAAGAAATTATCAGTGTTGTTAATTATAAGTATTCTAATCATTGAGTCAACACAAACCCATAGACCTACCCACCTCAATTCTTTAAAAGCAACTAATGGATATATATGTGCGTGCGATAAGGCATTTTAGTATCTGGTGGAGATAATAAAATCTAATAAATTACGTATCATCTCTTATTCAAATAATATGAGTTAATATCCAGTTAGTTTGAATGATCGAGAGTTATTGAAAGATTTATTGTAACTAAGTTATTTTTTTCAATCTTATTCTTATATATGTCACTATAGTATTCATGCTAAATCGATTGAAATACTCTCGAATTTCTATTCCAAAATTTATCATATATACGAAGCTTCCAGGGTCATCAATATAACCACCTCGTTGGCATTGGGGCGTATCCGTACATGCCCAGTATCTATCATAAAAAAATTATCCAAATCCCCTCTCAAATTGCCTCATCGCAATAGTTCACTTGGACCTTGTTTCATTATGATCCATAACCTTAGACTCGATTCTGACTCAAGCATGGCTTTCTTCAAAATTCATTTTTGAATCGATTATCACATGGTGCTATGTGACAAAATTCCAAACCTCCAACACCACTTTCAATATAGTTCTTATTCAGATATTTTCAAGTGTGATTGTCGATTCTGATTTGGTTCCATCCATATCTCCGTCAACTGTCTTAATTACCTAATGCTTGTGATCTGAATTTCGTTGCATCATAATTCTTTTTACTCTCACAAACACCTATCTAGATATTTTGGAGTGTTATAAGAACAATTAAAAGCAGCAGTAACAAAAATAACAACTAAGCTTTTGATCTCAGGTACTTGGGATATGCTACATGAACCAAAAAAGAATCACGTCGGATCGATCTCACTGATGATACTTCTCCATTCATTCCTATCGAATAATATATCATCACCTAAGCCTCTATAATCTATATCTTTTTCGTATCATCCCCATGCATGTTTTTTTTCATAAGAACACTTCAAAGAATTTGTCTAAAAATTCAAAATCAAGTATTTTTATGAATGCTCTCGTAACACATCCATCCAAAATATCTCAAAACACTTCGAAACAAAACTGACAGCTGGGTGTCACAACTCACTCTGGCTTGATTATGCTGTTTTCAAACCTTAGCGCATGCAGAGCTCCGCTTTGAAAATAAGTCAGCTTTCACATTTCTTTTCTTCGGGAAATTCTAAATGCGCACCACATTTTAGTTAGTGAGCAAGACATCCTGTGGTAAAGTGATTTGGACCATAGGGGGAAATGGTGCTCACATGTCAAGTGCGGTGCGCATTTAGAATTTATCCTTTTCTTGGGAATATTTGTCGGCACAAGCGGAAGCCAAACTTAATAATGAAGGATGCGTTGGCTCTCACTCACAATCACAAAGACTAGTCTTTTGGCAGCACTTTTATATGTTCACAAATTATATTTAAAAAATATAAAAGTACAAAAAAACAGAGAAAATTTAACTGGAAAAAAATGGAACAGAAAGGAGAAAGGATGTGTCTTTTTGTTTTATTTGGATTTTTACATATCGGTTCCTTAAATTTTAATATTGATTAAATTGTTTGATTTGAAAATTATAAAGATATTATAGTAAATAAAACCCCGTCCACAAAAAAAAAAAAAATAATCATAAATTTTGAAATTTTAATTCATAATATAAATTTTTAATATCACGATTTTAACAGATTTTGTTAAAATACAAAATAATTTTTTTCAATTCTCAGTACCTTCAACATGCACTAAGTTTCTGCCTAAAATGAAATTTTAACTTACAGTACGTAGTAAAATATAAAATAATTTTTTTCGGCTCTTATCCCAACTTTGAATTTTTGATGTGCGGTATTAAATATCCTTAATGATTTGAGTCAACACCGACCCAACTTGACAGAAGCTTCTAATGTCCAATCATCAACTGATTTTTATCTTGGGGGCTCTATCAAAGCCATGCTTGCTTCTCGATCGATCGGACTGTCTCCTTCTAGTAATTTTTATTTTATTTTATTTTTAATTTATTTATTTATTTTTCCTTCTAGACGTTTTGACCAACAAATATCATCAGCATGGACATTTTGTTCCACTAATGAAGTCAGGCTTTGGAGTTGAGAAGTCCATGTATCCTTCTCTCTCGAAAACAAATGCGAATTCAATTATTGAGTAGCTATCCAAACTTTAATCCATTGACTTGTCAGTTAAGCGTTAGATAATCAGATTCCACCTATAATTTCACAAATAGGGTGATTGTCTCTAACAAATCTAATTTTTTTTTAATTTTTAAAAGGATTAATTACACTCAGACCCTTTGTAGTATGGAACATGTAACACTTAGACCCCCTGAACTTTAAAACTCTCACTTAGACTCCCTGAAGTATCTAAATTACCGTGTTTTAATTACATTCAGACCCCCGGACCAGGGGGTCTAAGTGAGAATTTTAAATTTCAGGGGATCTAAATGTTACATGTCTCATATTATAGGGGGTCTTATAAGGGGTCTGAGTGTAATTAATCCTTTTTAAAAATATATGTTATTGATCTGTGCTTTGAGATGATCCATCTAACATAATTAACTCAACTGTCGACTTGGTCAGCTACATGAGATTTTGTAGGCCGTGCTCAGATTCGGATGCCTTTCGATTGCTTGGTACAAAATAAAACAGCGCAGTGCTCGGTCAGACTCGGAGTCACCTCCTCACCGAGACTTTGACCCGTTGTCTTCGCGCACCGCCGGCTGGCCCTCCCAATGAGTGGCCATGGGTCAGTCAGCAGTTTAGCCCTTGACCTGACCCGAAGTGGACCAGCCCGCATCTCAACGTATTGGCCCAGTAAGAAAACCCTCTTCGGCCCAGTTCAGAATATTAGGCTGCCATCCACCTGTGTGGCCCATTTAGTAGATTGGGCCAGTTCATCCGTTTGGTGCCCAGGTAGATTCAGGGAGATCCGCCTTAAACTCTGCCTACCGAAAAACATCTGATCCGATAACTATAGACTCACCCAGGGGCAAGGGAGATCTTGAGCGAGGAGAAGTATTTATACTACAAGGAAAAGAGAGAGAACTTGTGACTTTATTATCCTCTGTCTAAATATAAGTTCACGCCAGAGAGAGATTCACCGGTGGCGAAGAGAATTCTTTTACCGTTTAGGTGGCCCAATAAAATTATCACATGTGGCGCCACTAAAAATAACAAATAAAAGAACTCTTTTAACTACCATTTAGGTGACGCCACGTGTAATAATTGTATTGGACCGCCTAAGCGGCGGTGAAGGGAGTCCTTCACCGCTGGTGAATTTTCTGTTTACTCATATATATATATGCTCAAAAAATATATATATAAAGATCATAATAATATTTGTTTACGGCAAGAGTGACATAGACACTAAGAGAAGGAAGGAAACTCTCTTGATTGCTCAAATATTCTGACGGTTGATCATCGGGAGTCATGCATCCAACATTTGAAGTTTTTAACTTATTAAAGTAGTTTTTTTCTCCTCTCTGTTTTCCTTTTTCTTTTACAAAGAAAATATGAGAAATTATTGTTATCTCTTAAAATGATTGGTCCAGATCCAGTGGTTGGGAACCCATAGGCAAGAGGCCCGCTCATCCGCAAAAGCCCAATAACCTCAAGGAGCAGGAGACTTGATAATTCTGATCCAGTCTGGAGTAAAGAACCGTGTCTGCGATCTAATTTTTGATTCTCTCTATATAAAATTTTGAATTAGATAAATAAAAATTTTATTTTTTAATTCAAAATTTTGTTGGCCCATGGATGCTAGTGAGGAGTGGCTCATTTTGTCTGTCAAAATGATCTCTACTCCTTATCGGCTGAACTGGATAGTTTCAAAAGGAGCACACCACTTTTTCTTAGTGAATTCACTATCCGATATATTTTTTAGTCCGAACAAACCTTAAAAAATACTAATTAGGAAGAATGGTGTGCTACTTTGGAAACTACCCTGGACTGCTACTCAAATTTTATCAAGAATAAGAAAACAGTAGTTTCAGGAATCTCTGTATCAGATTCCCCTACAAGCCTTCATAAAGGGCATAGAAAAAGTTGGAGGAAAAAGGTTTGGAAAAAAGACTGCTGAAATGATAGAAATGACTTCTCTACGTCCGCTGTCGTTTCTGCCATTCGTTTTTTGGTGCTGAACTTGAAGCTGAGTACCAATTCCAGTACACCCATGAAGTGACTGATCTCAAATCTTGTCAAATCAACAAGCCCAAGAAAAATTAGAAATGTAAAGAAAATTCAAATTTCTAGAGATGAATATCGATCGGTACGGTTCGATTTTTTGAAAAAAAATCCGATCGAAAACCGAACCGAACATATAAAACTGAAACCGAACAGACCGAATAAGAGTGAAAATCGGTTCGATTTTCGATTTTTAGGGTTTGAAACTAGTTATGTGATAAACGCGTGTATTTTATAGGAAAAATAATAATTTTCTTTCTATTTTTTCTTTTTTTCCTATTAAAATAACAATCACATATTTTTCATTAAAAATTTAAAAGAAAAACATATTGAAAATAAAATAAAATAAAAGCTACAATTCCAAAAGTTCAGTTTGTTCGATCGGTTTCGATTAGAGCTAAAACCACCGAAATCCGATCCGAAATTCATAATTAATTTCGGTTTTTAAACCGAACCGAACCGAAAACCGAATAAACCGAACTGATCGGTTCGGCTCGGTTCGGTTTTACAGTTCGGTTCAGTTTTTTCGGTTTTATATACTCAGCCCTCTAAATACTCTGAACTCTTCTACAGTCTACTGATCATAACAATTGAAGATAATTTAAAACCAGCAACAAACCAAATCTCACCTGTACATAAATCCCAAACACAAACACAAAACCCCATAACTTCAAACTACAGCAAGCAAACTAAACCTATAATCTATCAAATGCTAAGGAGATCTGGCGGCGGCGACTGCGGCGCCGATCGCTGCTGCTGCTGCAGCACTGCTCCAGCCTCCCCGCCGGGCGCCTCCACAATGGCTGCCACTGCCGATGCCGATGACTCCTCCCTTGACTCTTCACCCTGCATCATAGTCGTCGTTGTTGGTGTTGTCGTTGTGCTTGGGAGCTCGGTGAGGATCTGAACGACATCCCTCATCGTGGGCCTCTCAACGCTCTGCTCCTCCACGCACAGCATTGCGACGTAGAACACGTGCATCACTTCCTCGAGGGGGACTGTCTGAAGGCGTGGGTCGAGGATCTTGAGCACTGCCTCCTTGTTCAAGTCCGTCAACTTGCGAACCCACTGGACTATGTCCACGCCGTCCCCAAATTCCCCCACGGGCTTCTTTCCTGTCAGCAGCTCTAGCAGGACTACTCCGAAGCTGTAGACATCGCTCTTCTCGTCCACCTTCAAGGTGTATGCATACTCTATATATCCAAATCATGAAAATGTTATGCCAGGAGCCATTACGGAGATGTGTACTGTACGTAAAAGATATATAGTAAAAGAGCTAGAGAATCGATCTTTTAGTTTACATCTAAATTGTTGCTGTTTATTTTCTTTACATCAATTATATTCAACCAAACTCGAAATCTTGACTAGTTACGACCAAGAATATGGCTAGATTCACTATCTAAATAGAAACCAAGCCAACTCCAAAAATCAAATTACCTGCAGGTGCAATCTATTGCTACAACTTGAAATGGAAAACAATAGATGGGCAAGAAGAATCAAATTACCTGGTGCAATGTATCCGTAAGAACCAGCAATCGCAGACATGCACTCCGATGTCCCCGAGTCCTGCAGGAACTTGGCCAGCCCAAAATCGGCAACATGGGCTTCGAAATTGGAATCCAGGAGAATATTGTTGGACTTGACGTCTCGATGAAGGATCAGAGGCGAGCAGTCATGGTGCAGGTAGCAAAGCCCCTTGGCCGCCTCCACTGCGATCTTGTACCTCGTGTCCCAGTTCAAGAACCCTCCCTTCTTGCCATGGAGAACTTCGCCGAGGCTCCCATTGGGCATGTACTCGTAAACCAGAAGGTTGGTCTCGTGGTTCGAGCAGAACCCGAGCAGCCTGACAATGTGCCTGTGTCGAATCCTCCCGAGTGTTTGGATCTCGGCGGAGAAACCATGGTCGTGAGACGAGCCCCTGCTCATTGCTGGGAGCCTCTTAACCGCGACCTGATCCCCATTCGGCATGACCCCCTTGTACACGATCCCTGCACCGCCTTTGCCTATGACGTTCTCTTCCTTCAAACAGTCCAAAACGTCGTCGCAATTGAAGTCCAGCCTTTGGAAAGCTGTGAGCTTCCAGGCTCTGGCCTCGCTGGCTCTCTTCAGAGCTCGAGCTTTGACAATGGCAGCAATAGCGAACGCAATGGAGAAGAGCAGAAGGCCGATGACCAACAGAAGCTTGAACGAAGCGGAGAACACAGCCTTGCCATGCGCCGTTCTGCTAGATTCATCCTCCGTTCCACGACAAGCGCCGAGGTAAGGCCCGCAGAGATTGGGGTTGCCAACGAACGAAGTGGCATTGAAGTAGCCGAACTGGCCGGTGGCCGGAACAACGCCGGAGAGGTTGTTGTAGGAGAAATCGACAGACGTCAAGCTCTGCATTGACGAGATCGACGGAGGAATGCTTCCTTCGAGACGATTCCTCGACACGTTGAGATAGTTCAGGATCCTCATCTCGGTGATCTCCGCCGGAATGGTACCAGACAATTTGTTCCGGCTCAAATCTAGAAATGTCAGCAGCTTGCATTTGCTGATCTCGGGAGCTATCCGGCCGGAGAAACGGTTACCGCTCAGGTCCAGCTTGGAGACCTGCTGAAGCCTGCCAATCTCCGGCGGTATCGCCCCAGAAAAGTAGTTGTTGTTGATGACGAGCTTCTGAACGGCCGAGAAGCGAGCAATCGACGGAGGGAGAGCTCCGCTCAGCCGATTATTCGACAGGCTGATCTGCCCCAAGCTCGACGGTCCAATCTCATCTCTGGTCTCAGGAAACCCACCGGTGAGCAAATTATCCTGCAGCTCGATCTGAACGAGGCTGGGCAAGCTAAACAGCCCGTCGGGAATCGATCCGTTCAGGTAGTTCCCTCCCATTCGAATCCTGGCCAGCGAGTTGCACCGCCCCAGCGGCTCGGGGATCGAACCGAACAAGAAATTGCCGAGAGCTATCAGAGTCTGCAGCTTATTACCGTAGCAGAGATCGCTAGGCAATGAGCCTGTCAGCTTGTTCGACGAGAGATCCAGCAGCCGGAGCTGGCCATTCCTCCCGAGATTCTTCGGAATGCTCCCGGTGAAGTTGTTCTCCCACAGCTGCAGCACCTCGAGCCTCGGCAGATCTCCGACGAACTCCGGGATCGCACCGTGCAGCTTGTTGCGGAACAGGTTGATGAGAGTTAGGTTGACAAGCGATGAGAAGCTCGCGGGGATCTGGCCCGAGAGCGCGTTGTTGGAGAGGTCCAGCGACTTCAACCCTTTTAGCTCCCCAACCTCCGGTGGGATCTCGCCGGAGATTCCGTTCACCTGCAGGAAGAGAGTGTCGAGATTCTTGAGCCGACCGATCTCCGGCGGGATCCGGCCCGTGAGGCCGCAGCTGGCGGCGTCGAGTCTGACCAGCTCCGACAGGTTTCCGATCTGGGGAGGGATCCCGCCGACGTAGCTGTTGAAGTATCCTAAGTAGAGCTCCCTCAAATTGGTAAGGTTACCGATTTCCTGGGGGATGGGGCCGGCGAGCTCGTTGCCGGAGACGGCGAGGTACTGGAGGTTGGATAGCTGCCCGTAGGATTCGGGGATGGGGCCCTCGAAGAAGTTGCCGCCGAGGTGGAGGTGGCGGAGGGAGAGGAGGCGGGAGATGGCGGCGGGGAGGGGGCCGGTGAGGTTGTTGTTGTAGAGGTCGAGGACGGAGAGGCGGCGGAGGGCGGCGACGGCGGGGGGGAAGGTGGAGTTGAGGAGGTTGTTGGAGAGGTTGAGGGAGCGGAGGTGGCGGAGGGAGGAGATCTGGGGGGGGATGGGGCCGGAGAGGTTGAGGTTGGAGAGGTCGAGGGAGGAGACGCGGCCGAGGGAGTCGCAGGCGAGGTGGGGCCAGGTGCAGGGGGATGAGGAGGGTGTCCAGTTGGCGAGGGCGGAGGTGGGGTCGGAGAGGGAGGATTTGATGCGGAGGAGGAGGAGGAGGGTGGACTCCGGCGGCGGAGGGCGGGCGGCGGAGGAGGGAGAGAGGAGGAAGAAGAAGAAGAAGAGCAGGAGGAGCACTGGCGGCGGCATCATGATTATTATTTATTTGTGTTTTGTTTAGTTTTTCTCTCTCTTGAAGAAGTTGGCGAGGGGGAGGGGAGGGGAGGGCTTGGGTTTCTTTGAAGAAAATAGAGAGAAGCGTTTTCAGAGTTGTTTTTACTATGGACCTTCGCGCCTTTTTTGTTGTTTTATTTTTAGGGAGACGTTATTGGTGTGAGACGTTCGAAGAGCTCACGTGAGCGATGCCTGCTGTTTTTTTTTTTTTTTTTTTAAATTAATTTTTCCCCCTTCTATTTCTATTTTTTCAAAAAATTTGCTCTGATTTTTAATCTAGCATAAAAAAAGTAGAAAAAAAAGGAGAAGCAAATTTAGGGTTTTAGTTGTAAATTAGTTATATTGATAAAAAGGTGGTGAATATAATTTTTACCTGATTTTTAGATAGAAAAATTAGTAAAATTTCTTCTTTTTTCCTTTTATTTAAGATGCATATATTAACTTTTTGAACACTAATTTGTTGTTTTTTTTGTTTTTTTTTTTCTGTAAGTTTGGCAATGAAAAGACAGAAAATCATGCGAAATTATGGCGAGAAGGAGCGCAGATAAGGGAGAGAGAGAGAGAGAGGAATTTGGACCGCAGCCATGCAAAGATTTCAAATGAAGAAAAAAAAAGAAAAAGAAATGGAAAATGGAGAATTTGGGACCACTTTATAATAAGCAAGATGATCGAGGGGAAATAAGGGCGGCAAATGTGCCGTGCTCTAGCTGGAGTTGTCCGGATTGTTGGCACAGTTTGGTCCGTCTATTTATTTTTTTTAAATTAGTCATTTATAGCTAATAGAAGGGATTTTTGTAATTTTGTTTTACACAGAGCTTATAGCTGTTGGGCTGATTCTTGCAATTTTTTTTGCAAATTTTTCCCCCAACAGTCAAAATCACATAAATTACAAACTCCTCCGGTGTCTATTGTATTATCGGAGTCTGTTTTTAGTGCAGGTGGTTGAGTGCTCACGGAGTGAAGAAACTCAATGGTAGCAGACACATTAGAGATGTGTGTTTACTTGAAGGACTGACTCGACGCAGAAGAAAGAAAATAAGAATCGTCCAATGAAATAGAAGTAGAGAACTCATCAGAAAAAGAATGAAAATATACTTTTGTTTTTCTTTTCGAATTGTAATTTCTACATTTGTAAATTTTTTCCTATAATTTTTTAACACATAAATCTCTTAGAAAAAAAATATTAAGAATAAGGTAAGGGTGACGGCCAGGTCCTCTTCGCTCTCTTCGGGCTTTGTATGATTTCTAAAGAGATATATAAAGCAACAATATCAATGTAATGAGATTTAATATAATAAAAATTTATTTTTACTATCGTTTCTTCTTATTAAAATTAATTAAGTTAACTATTATTCTAAACTTACTTAATAATCAACTTAATATTTTTTAAATAATTAAAAAAAGCGCGCCGACACGCCTCGGTCCCAACACGGCACGTGCCCAGCGGGCCAAGCTCGGGCCAATGCTCGGGCGAACATGCCGTGCCCAGCATGGCACGTCCGTGCCAGACACGGGCCGGACCGGCACGACTAGTCGTGACTAATGGGTCGAGCCTGGCTCGGCCCGGCCCGGGCCCGTGCCAGCACGGAGGCCATGGGGCCGGCCCGCCTCGGCCCGCCGGCACGGCACGGCAGGCCCGTGCCGTGCCCGGGCTGAGGCGGGCCGGCCCGGTTTTTTTAAAAAAAAAAAAAAAAAGGGGGGAAGTTATATCATATGATAAAAACAAATGTTATATTATATATAATCTCATTACATTTATGTAATTACTCTATAAATCTCTTTAGAAATTATACAAAGCCCGAAGAGAGGGGAGATGACCCTAACCGTCACCCTCAACTTGTTCTTAATATATTTTCTAAGAGATTTATAAGTTAAAAAAAAAAAATTGAAAATACATGAATATCCTTACAAATTTAAATACTTTTAATCAATCTTCATTTTCTTCCGGTAAGCCTAAGATCTCTAGTACATCTTCTTTATTAGTCAAGCCTTATTCCCTGTCTTCTGCGTCGTACCAATCCTTCAAGCAGACACACATCTCCAATGTGTCTGACGTCATTGAGGTTCTCAAGTACGTGAGCACTCTACCACCTGCGCTAAAAGCAGACTCCGATACTACAGTAGACACTGGAGGAGTTAGTAGATCACGGGCCATATTGGAAAGCACGGGATATGTTTTTTCCTGTGATTTCCACCATGCCAAAATATCAAAGGATTCATACTTTTCAGAAGATGCGTTATCTTCATAGCTAGCTCTCTCTAAATAATAATGTAATTCATTAAAATATGTACTACTTTGTCTTGGCTTTTTTCTGTTAAATAGAGATGATATTATTGGATTATGAATTTTCCTAGTAGATGGTTCTTTTGTAGTTTGTGTTGGCACACCATACATATCTTCATAAGTTTTATACATAATATCTAAACATATTTTAATATCATTAAGTAAATCCCTCACATTATTTTCATAAGACATATTTGTATAAAATAAATCTATTAATATTTCAAGTCCATCTAACTTGCAACGGGGATCCATAACAGTTTCAAAATATATTAAGTATGGAAAATCTTTAAAATATTTATTAAATTTAATTTCCATAGGTCGAACAATACTTTCAAGTATAGAGTGGTTTCTACATTCATTAAAAACCGAAGTAATTTCGGTTAAATAATATAATGCAATGTGTGTAGTTGGGTAATAACTTCCTGACAGTACTCTAGATGCATCTTCAAATTTGCCTAAAAACTTAGAAATGCAATGCAACTGGTGTCATTCATTATTATCTAAACTATACATTGGTGTCTCCATTTCATTAAAAGCATTTATTACATTTTTATACTGAATAGCTATTTTTAACATTTTATATGTAGAATTCCATCTTGTTCTAACATCTATAGGTACAATTCTAGGTGATATTTTCATATTTTTACATATTTGTTTAAATATTTGTCTTCTTGGCCCACTATCTTTAATAAAAAGTAATGTATACCTAAGATTCATTAGTGAATCATTTACTATTTTTAATCCATCTTGAACGCATAAGTTTAGTATGTGGCAAATACACCTAATATGGAATAATTTTCCATCTAGAATTGGTTTTGTATAATTTTTAAGAATTCTAATTGCGGCCGTATTTTCAGAAGCATTATCCAAAGAAATGGTAAATATTTTATTGTCTATTCCAAAAGCTGAAAATACATTTAGCATGGTTTGTGATAAATTTTGTGCATTGTGAGGAAATTCAAATACCCTAAACCCTATTATTCTTTTCTGTATGCACCATTCTTGATCTATATAGTGTGCCGTCATGCATAAATAATGAGTCATATTTCTAGCTTTCCAACTATCTGCATTTATTGCAACTCTAAAAATTAAAGAAGAAAAAATAGCTATTAAAGTATCCCTCTGCTCTTTATATAGTTTGAACATATCAGATGTAGATGTTGAACGTGAGACTTTTTTTAATTCGTCAGTAAATGTTGATTTACAAAATCTTTCAAATTTGCGATTTTCCGAAAAAGTAAATTATTGTTCGTCATGTATTATAAATCTTGCTAAATTTTTTCTTGTTTTAATTGGATCATATTTACGTATACCTAATGATCCACCTAATGTGCTTATTTGTGTTTGATGTGGTACATTTGGTGGGTGATTTTTTTCTACGTGTCTTTTAAGATAACCCGTTCCGCTACCTACAGGAAACGAATAAATTTTATGACAGTGTTTACACTTAGCTTTCCTAACATTGTTTTCTGTTATTTTTTCAAAATGTTTCCATATGTCTGATCTAACAGCCCTAGTAGATGCGGTAGTTTGTGTTTCAGGTATGGTTGTATTAGTTGTTTCTTCCTGATATATAAAAAATGGTACTAGAGGAGGTTGTTATAAGGGTTGACATAGATTTTGATATTCTTCATCAGTTAAAAAGGGAGTAAAAGAACCCGTGGCTTGAGAGCAAGAAGCGCCAGACGAGTGTGGATCCATTTTAATAAAATCCCAAAAATAACTAATTAAAATTCTCAAAAAAACTTTAAATTATAAATACCTAGTTAGAGAGATGAAGCTGGAAACCGAAATAGCAAAAAAAACCTTGCTTCAATGAGAAAACTTGCTTGGATCTTGTTTGGGAGACTTCCTTACTTGAGACTTCTTGATCACTTGATTGAAACTTGCTACTTCTTTTGCTTGAGACTTCTTGAGAAATAAAGATTTTAGGAGATTTTTTAGAATGAATTTAGTGTATAAGAATGATGAATGGTAATAGAAGAGATATTGAGGTATTTATAGATGAAGAAAATGTTTAATTTGTAAAAAAATTTTACAAACCCCCCCAACGGCTATTTTGACCGTTGGGGGAGAAATCTGCAATTTGTTTTTACAAGAAACCCCTCAACGGCTTATTTGCAAAAAAAAAAAATGCAAACCCCCCCCCCAAACACCCCAACGGTCATTTTAAAAAAAAAAAAAAAAAAAAAAAAAAATTATTTGGGCGTGCCGGCCCGTGCCTGGCACGTGCCAGACACGGCCCGGCACGCCGGGCCTAGGCGTGCCGCCGGCACACCCGGCCGTGCCGTGCCGTGCATGTGCCCGGCACGTGCCGGGCCAGGCGTGCCCAACGGGCCGCCCGGCCCGTTAGTCAGGTCTAGGCACGACCTACTTGCCACTTCTAAGGAAAAATCCAATGCTCTCGTTAATAGTAGGAATGAGAATGTACGAATTTAAGAGCCAATAGATTTAACAACCAATAATTGACATACTTGACATGTTCTATTTAAAAATTAAAATTAAAATTGAAATATTTATTGTTTTTAATTAAAATTTTGGATAGCACATATTAATAAAACTGGTCTAATAGCAACCCTATAAAATTTTCCCTTCAGTCTTAATGGAATGTTACGGTCGTATAAAACTCTCGTTGTACTCTTCTATTTCAACCAACCAGCTTGTATTCTCATATGTAGTCAGTGGTCATTATATGGAACAGGGCACTGCTGGTGCAACTCCTCCTATATTTATGTATTATTAAGTGTCTACTATTTATTATTAATGCTATAGAAATGCATGCAGTTCTATTGCATGATTAATTTGTAGAAAAAATTTGCCCGAGATTTTATACATCACTCTATTTTATGTGGAGTAGTACTACCACTCTAGCTTTGTAGTCACCCAAGTTATTGATTTTTTTTTTTTATGAATTATTTTAATAATAAGAAGAAGAATTCTTGATGTGTAACCTGAATTATTTTCTCTTATAGCCTTCATTTTCTTAAAAATAAAACAAAGCTTGCTAAGTTATTTTCTCTTATATCTTTACTAAAAAGTGTCTGTTCTTTATTCCTAGTTGATCTTACCTTTGTTTAAAGAGATATTTTTGTAGTTAGATATGATAGAATGTATTCCAACCAATCCATACATTAGCAAAAAAGTATTTTTTCTAGAGAAGCAATCTAAATTAATGTTATCAAAGTAATAAAAATACATTTTTATTGATAATTATCTCACTTTTGAAGCAGTCTAAATTAGTTTTTATTCGTTTAACATCAACACTTAGATCTTGCATAATTTGATTTTTTCTTCTTCTTCTTTTTAATTAATGACGTTTTGATTTTATTGTAATTTTCATTTCTTTGGTTGACAAAAATAATTTAGGGTATTCACAACATGAAAAAAATCTATATTTCTTGGTATATTTTCGGTAATGAAAATAGACGTGTTGTGAGTCAATTTTTTTATCTATTCTATACAAAATTTTGAATTAAAAATAAATTTTTTATTTTTCTAATTCAAAATTTTGTAAAAACGGGTTAAAATTTGATTCATAGACGTGTCTATTATCATTCCTGCTGTTAAATAGTAATGAGAATAGGCAGGTGACTAACTTTTTTTTGTCTGCTTAATTCAATCTCTTAAATTAAAAATAAAAAATTTATTACTCTAATTCAGAATTTAAATTAAACAGATAATAGTTTCTTTTGAGTCAACTCCCTGTTGGTCTCTCTAATAATAACAATATCTAACGCCTTTCGAGTAACGAGAACGCAACGTAATAAAACAAAAAAGCAACTTAGTATTCTGTTAGATTAGAGAGTTTCTAAAGTAGCACACCACTTTTCTAAGTGATTAGAACAGTTTTTAAGTGGGCTTACTAGAAAAAATGGTGTGCTCCTATGAAAACTCGCTATTGGTCTCTCTAATAATAACAATATCTAAGCTATTCGAGTAACGAGAACGCAACGTACTAAAACAAAAAGGCAACTTAGTATTCTGTTAGATTAGGGAGTTTCTAAAGCAGCACACCACTTTTCTAAGTGATTAGAATAGTTTTTAAGTGGGCTTACTAGAAAAAATGGTGTGCTCCTATGAAAACTCGCTATTGGTCTCTCTACTAATAACAATATTTAACGCCGTTCCGAGAACGCAACGTTCTAAAACAAAAAGGCAACTTAGTATTCGTTTAGATTAGGGAGTTTCTAAAGTAGCACACCACTTTTCCGAGTGATCAGAGGGCTCACTAGAAAAAATGGTGTGCTCCTGCGGAAACACCCGTAAGATTAGTAGTTGACAGCGAGTCTACTAATAAGCTTACTATCGCTCGCACAATTACTAATAAAATCAACCTTGGAAACTGTTGCTTAAGATATGATAAATATAGTACTTAGGGGTGAACACTGCCTCGAATTCGATAGCTTTGTCCGACTTCAACCAAAATTGGTTGGAGTCCGATCAGAAAAATTTTCCGATAGCAGTCAGAGTTTTATACTCTTGGATCTGATCGAAAAATTTCGATTTTCGACCGATCGACCAACTGAAAGTCTAAAGACGAATTCCACTGTTGACTCCGACTGAAATCAATCGGAAAAATTTTCTAACGATGATCGAAGCCTTTTACTTTCGGATCCGATCGGAAAACTCCAAGCTCCGACCGATCGACCGAATGGACATCCTTAATGATACTCTCTCTTTTGGAGACATAGTGTATTTTTTTAACCAAAAATTTATTCCAAATTACATGTTCATTTTGAATTGCAACACAATTTTGTTGAATTTTATATCAATCTTAACTAATCTTAATGCATTTCATTTGATAAAATCCATAAATTTTCCTTTTTTATCAAAAAATTATAACTTTTTAGTATTCATCTGCTCAAATATAGACAAAGATGGAATTTCAAATTTTAATTATTAATTATTCTTATCAAAGTAATTTTTCTTAAAGTATGTGTTAGTTAAAAAAATAATGGTAGCTAAAACCAGACAGAGAGAATATACAAACAAGAGGTTTTTATATATTTGTCCCTTACATATTTAAAAATTAGAATTTAGTCCTCCAAATCTTCATATTTATAATTTAGTCCCTCAAATTCTTTAAATTAACTTACTTTAGTCCCCCAGCCGTATTTTTGACCCAAAATTTCTGTTATATCTCTGAGTTACTTCACTATAGTCCGCATTTCCCTCTTCATTATCTTCTTATTGGGTTCCCCTCTCTCTCTTTTCCATCTTATTATTAGGTTTCCCTCTCCGTTCTTTTTCTCTCTCTTCACTCTTCTTATTGGATTTTCCTGAGTTACTTCACTTTAGAGATTAACTGGGAGAGAAAAGATAGGAAAAGAATGGAGAGAGAAACTCAATAAGAAAAGGAAGAGAAAAGAGAAAACTAAACTGAAATAATTCAGGCGTACAACGAAAAGTTCGGGCTAAATATATGACTGGGACTAAAGTGAGATAATTTAAAGGAGTTTGGAGACTAAATTATAAATATGAAGATTTGAGCGACTAAATTCTAATTTTTAAAGATTCAAGTAACAGATATGTAAAAACCCCTATATACAAATTTGAAAAATTCTGATCATGCATGGCATAGTTAAGCCATAAGTACTGCCTTGCATGCCATTATTTATCTATGATTTATAATTAAAGACTACAACCGTTTTAGTTTATTTAATAAATAAATTGATAAAAAAACTTTCAAGATTTTGTAGTGTGTGTCAACTCACACGTTTTTTTATTTTTAGTATTATCTAAATTAAGTTCTTCTTGAAATCAAATTTGGAACTTCAGAAAAAGAGATGATATTACTGAGACAAAACTCATCGAGAAAGTATACGATTACAAATCCATTAAAAATTAATATCTCTTTTAGAAGTCAGCAACATATCAAAATTTCTAGTACAAAGATTATAGATACATTTTAGTTTCAAATATCAGTTAAATATTAATACTAGAAGTGAGCAGAGTTTGGTTAAACAACCGATCGAAACCGATCTAAATAAGTTTTATTTCTAATTAGTTCTATTTAGTTATGTTAAAATTAATAAAGACTGAACCGAACCAACCGATTCTCTGTTTTTTTAGTGGAAAGTTATTGCCATGTGTTAGAGATTCTCTCTCCCATAATTTTCATTTAATTTTTTTTTATATATATATTAGATTTCAACTTTAGGAGCATTATAGTATTAATAATCAAGAAGATTAGCGTTGATCTGAAGTTAGGCAGTCAAAGTGTGTCGGATTGAGGAGAATAATGGGGAATAATTAAAAAAGATAAAATTGTGTGATTATTATGCTTGGTGCTATGGTAGGAATAAAGGGAATGAGTGCTTTGTTTTGTTAGGAGCTAATTAGGTTTCTACATGAGAATGTTCAGGTCCAAGAGCGGGTACTGTAATTCGTTCTATTTAAAATTTTAAATTAAAATAGAATTTTTATATTTTTTTAATTCAAAATTTTGAATAGGCATGTCAAAAGCTGGCTTTTAGTATGGGTGAGTATTGGTCGGTTTCGGTTCGGTTTTTAACAATTTTGGCAAAACCGAACCGATTAGAAATGAAAAACAAAATCGAACCGAATTAATTATGTTCAACTCGATTATGCTAGAACCGAATTTTGAAAAATTGTAGTAAAATTATATTTTTAGTTGTTTTACTGAGCATTATTTTCAAACTTTTCAGTTGAATTTATTATTTATGACATGTATATAAATATATGTGTCTTTATATATATATATATATATATATATATATATATATATATATATATATATATATATATATATATATATATATATATATATATATATATATGTATATATATATATATATATATATTTATATGTATATATATATATATATATATATATATATATATATATATATATATATATATATTTATATGTATATATATATATATATATATATATATATATATATATATATATATATATATATTTATATGTATATATGTAACATGTTTGCGTATAAATATATAATATTTAAATAATTCAATCGGTTTGGTTCGTTTTCGATTTTTAAAGTTGGAAACCAAAAACCAACCGGATTATTTCGATATGATTCGATTTTACTTATTCAGATAAGTTTCGATCGATTATTTTCATTTTAACCGAACTCTGCTCACCTTTTGATCCACCAATTCCCATTCAGTTTTGCTAATTATTCTTACTATTCAAAATTTGGCTCCCTATCCAACCCACCATCACTGGAGCAAAACATCCTATTGCTTTTAAATTTTACACCTTCTTTTTACTTTTAATTTTTCTTAATTTTCCTTTTTTAATTTCAAATTTACGTTTATTTCCCTGTGAAAAATCCTCGTGATATCTAGGAATTACAATCTGTGTTGTTTCTTTCGGAACTCTATTCTAACATTATATTTACTATCATGCTTGGGTGTATTTGGAATAGCAAAAGGTAATGAATAAACTAAGAAATAACTCCCAAAATAAAAATCGAAAAAGAGAACTTTTCTTATGATTGCTAATTTTTAAAAGAAGAAAATATATTAAGAAGTAAATGAAGTATTATTTAATTAATTACATAAAATAATATTTACATAATTTTATTTGTTTTATACATATAAAAATATGACTTTTGAATAGTAATGATAATATACAAATAAATCATTAATTTTTCGTCTTGTTCCGATACTTTCTAGAGCTCTTCCAAGCTAAATTTTAAGTAAGAAAACTTTGAAAGCTCACCATATAACAAGTAACTTACAATTTTTTTTTTTTTGCCAAATAAAAACTTAAAATAGTGAAAGTAGCATTACTTCAACTACTTCTATTCCATTTTTATACAAATAAATACACTCTTAATGTTGATGGTGCAGGGACTAACACTAGCCGATTTACGAACTAGTCTCTCTAAAATCACTAGTTTCTTTGTATGATCCATTCGTCTCTTTGCTACTATGAATTCTACAGAGGACCTACTCTTTCCCTCATCTAACACACGAGCAAAGATGCACAAAGTTATCATGCTCAATGATCACAAACTAGACCGTGGCTGGGACTCCAATGCTTGAACCGTCACATTCGTGTGAGTGACCTAACTAGCTAGTGACAGTTTGGTTGAGGTTGGGCCCATAGAGATCATATCTCAACAGTAAAATAAAGCAAGAAGGTCATCATGCAAAGCATGCAAGAGGCCTGCTACTGCTGCCAGTGCTGCTGCGACGACTGACTGCAGAGAGTGCTGCTGACACCCATGTGGTTTAGTCTCATCAACCACACAGCTACGAATGCAGACAACACTTGAATCCACTGAAAACCAACAAAATTAAAGCCTCACACAACCACTGCCATGCAAATGCAACCAACTTTGCTCAACAGTCTCAGTCAAAGCTTAGCAGTACCAGCAAGAGACTACTTACTCCTTTTAACTGAATTCGAAGCTGCCAACGAATGGGCCAACGGTGAGCTGTAGCTCGATACCAACTATTCATTCGTACCTGCAGAGGTTTACATTTGAAGATCATCAAGATCAATGAAAAAAGTTTGGATTTTGATTTGGAGATGGGCTTCTTCTAAGACATTTCCTGTCATGCAGAAGGTAATAAATTATTGTGCATGGGTTCAACATAACCAGTGAACTGCTATTCATGTATAATGTGTGATTATTAGGAACGAGAATGGACTAGTCCAAAGACTAAATTTGGCATGCCTTAATTAAAATTTTGAATTAAAAATAAAAATTCTATTTTTCTAATTCAAAATTTGAATAGACCGGATCGAAAAAATGGTCCATGAACACACTCATTATCATCCTTTTGTACACAGTCAAAAGGCATGAATATCATTAGCTAGGAAGAAAAAAAGGCATGAAATATCCGTTAAAAAAGGCACAAAATATCCGCTCATTATAAAAATTTCACGGAAATATCTTTTATTAAACAAAAAAAACTTAGGTAATATTAATTTTTAAAGACAAGAAAATAACATGGTTATAAATTATAAGAGGGCATACAAAATTCACTTCCTGCAGAAGTGCAATACTCACTGGACTTGCGCGGTAGTTGGGTTCTGGCTGACTGAGATTGGAGACCATTAATCAAAACTCCAATTTCCCTGAGGCCCAGGAAATCAAAAATGCCCCAGTCGTAGGGGCAACGGCATTCCTTTCATTATTATCCTCTTCTTTATTGTGCAATAAGACGGTTGTCGAAGATGCAATGGCGGGTGGGGTTTCATAGTAAACTGGAAGCTCTTGAATGAAACATTCCATCATGACCAACTGAAGTAAACTAGCCACTGACATTGTAAACTGTAGATGATTTCGGAGAAATGACACATGTAGGTGGAATTAGTTCCCTAAGCATGGGAACCTGGGACGGAGAGCAATGCTGATCCAACTCCACAGACATCAGGCCAGTGCTCGATAACCACATTGTCTGCAAATTTCCCCTGAAGCATCTCTTTTATGCTGCTAAGCAAGTAAGTTCTGAAGAGCCTGTAGTGCTCATAAAGCCCGCCCTCCACGACCACAACAGCTTTTTTCTCAGTTCCATCCCTCCCTAGCTTTTTCAGGATACCAACTATGCCAGCAGCCGCCAAACGGGCTCCACGCTTTGTCACAATGTCACATACCTCTACCACAAGCTTTCTCATCCTCCAAGTGGTATCATGGATCTGAGATTACAGAAGCAAACAAAACCAGTAGAGTAGTTACTTTATTCTTGTCATGTAGGAAGATCTTAGCCAACTAATAGATGAATGGAAGTGGTTGGAACAAGATATCACAAGGAAGAACGAATAGAAAGAGATGATTCATAATGAGCGCAGAAGAAAACCCTATACAAATGTATATGAAAGCATCACATACTTGCATTCTCTCAAAAGTGAAACCAGATAGGATCTCAGACTATTCTCGTCTTGGACCATGAATTGGTCATAAAATTTTGCATACTTGCCATCTATCCCTGATTGCTTTTATTATACATTTGATTGATGCATGACACTATGGAGTAAAGTTATTATACTACTAAACTGCAAATGCAAGGGTTTTATGAGGAATGGAAATGGCCTAATATTTTGAAAGATGGATGTTTCCCTTGGTAGTTGTGGAACAGAATGGACTTAAATACGTTTCCAGTTCTTGAAGATACTCTATTTATTCTGGAAAAAAAATCATGCAGTTGATAAAGCTACTCATGAAAGGGGGAAACTGTATGCTGTTTCCAACTAAATAAGAATTATCGTAAAAACATTCATATTGACACCCACTGAGCTGATAGAGAATTAGTGTCGCATTAGTAGGTAACATACCCCTAAAGCCTTTTCCAATTTCTCACTAACCACGTGTAGATTTGGTGATGTATCTTGATGCATGGAAGCGACATCAGGAGTCCTGCAAAAGATTTATTTAATAGTTCAGCATCGACATCACATCATAATTGACATGAGGTAAAATAGAAAAAAGGTGTAGACATGAAGCCTGCAATTGATGATAAAATCCATCAGGGAATAACAACAAAAGCAGGACGTTTGTTGAATTATGAATTACATATTAAAAAAAAAGTTTTATAGAGAAACATCAGGTATTAGACTTTCGAGAGCTATCCACTAACTGTAAAGGATTGATAGGCATTTACAAAGTATCAACAAAAATTCCCCTGGAACTTGCAATAGTCCACTTTAACATTGGTCAAAGTTCTACATGCAGAAGTAGTCATTGCATTACATTGGAAACAGTCCACGAGCCATAGTGAAAAAAAAGGTGTCATAGCAGTGTCATGCATATTTGATTTAAGTTTAGGGATGTACATGCTCTGCCGACTCCGACCAAGACGACCGATTTCGATCGAGCTCAGTCAGAGTTCTGTCGGAGTTGAGAGTCGGACGTGGTTCAAGTCGCGTATTTGAAAAAGGGGTCAAATGGAGTCGATCAAACTGGGTCGGAGTCATATTCCGACTCAATTTCAGCCCTAATCAATTTAAAGTTACCCAAATCCAGTGGCAGGGAAAAAAAAGTGGAAAAGAAGATCATCCGCCCTGCTGAATTCTTATTCCTCTTTCGCGAAAGAAGCCCGCAGTCGATTTGACAGTGGAGGATGAAGAGCATCAAACATTTTGTTCCCATTTAATTCTCATTCCAACCTGCTTCTGCTCCTTCGGAGTCCGATCGCAACCGATCGACTCACTAGCGGTCGGAGTTCGGTCGAATTCTGGCTGAGTCCGACGATCGAAGTTTTACTTCGATGTCTGATTTCTCCAAAATCCGACCAATTCCGACCGATTGTTCACCCCTATTTAAGTTATTGCACCTCTTCAACAATCAGAATGCTCAAAAGTTTTTGGACAACTAAGAACACATGGCACTATCAAACCGCTACCTCTAACCCAATGTTTAAAATCTCAGAGTTATGAGTATCGGCCAATGTTTCATGGTATTGGAAATTGACAATACCTTAAATATCGTATCAATATCAGCAGCAATATATGGGGTTTGTGTGATATTCACAATACATACAAGTATCTTCAGTATTTAAAATAAGCCTTTAACCACACTATGGTTTATAAAGGTACCTACTATTTAAGATAAGTTCCACATTAATTATCACCAAAGTTCAAATTCCCAAAAGTTCATAATTTTTTGATCTATTGGCCTTTGCGCATATAGCATTCATGCTACTATTAGAAAGTCAACAAACTAGAAGCCAATCATTCTAGCTAAAATTTTAGGTAAAAAATGCAAAGCATAAGCCTCGAACAATACAATTAGCTTTTGAAAGAAGAAGCTGGCTTGCAGGGTGATAATCATGAAAATTATGATGTACAGCCATATACTGTCTTCATGAACTGGCGTATTTCTCTGTGTTAAAGGTGGCAACAGTCCATTGTGTGAACACGGCCACAATACTACAACATTTCATGCACTAAAAAAATCAAGTGAAAGAGGAAAGCTTCTTTCATAGTCGTATCTCACTTGAGTCTTGACTCTACTTTCTTCCTTGTACAGGAAAAACATTTGACCAAATTTAAAAAGAAAATCATGATTTTCCTGGTCATATTTAAGGAAATATTCTCATCTATCAAGACTCAACAAGAGAAACCAAAATAAACTTCTGAATCACTGCCAATACTCATAACAGTTAGCTGGTTTGAAAGTAACATTTTGGATATCTAAGAATTATAGTACAAAAAGTGAAATACCTTAAAGCAAACGGAATTCTCAGTTTCAGGGGGACACTGTCTCCAAATAGAGCCGTTTCTTCAGCCAATTTCATCAAAACTCTTCTAACAATGTCTCCCAAATACATTCCAGATATGAGCTTCTCAAATATCTGAATATAAAGAAATATGATTGCAGGATAAAATAATGAAAGAGTTAATATCCCAACGAAAAGCAAATAGAAAGCTTCAAACCTGTTCCCCAGGTCTTGGACTCTCATTATCTAATTGAACATCATACTCTGTGACAGGGAGATGAGATGACAGGAAATCTCCCCATTCTACATTGATGACCTGGGAAAAGGGAAGTGCACCACATACGCATCAGATCTTTGCAAACTATTAACTAGACCAATATGTCATAACTTCAATTAAGAAAATGATATACCACTAACAAGAAAATGTTCCCACTGAAGATTTAATAGTACACTAACCATATGCCCACTCTTAGGAGGAGGTCCATGCCACTTGGGAACAGACTCTACAGGCTCCAAGTAGGCTGCGTTCGTCCCATTTCCTAAAATAACAGCAGCTACAGTATCACTGCTGCAGTATCTACCTCCAATCAAAGTTCCGGCAGTATCGTTGACCTATTAAAAATGTCAAGTAGAAAATATTAAAGGTCCACAGACAGCTAATCAGAGTTACCAATAAAAAATATGTATTTATAATGGGGAACTTGTTACCAGAGAGGATATATGCATATTAACACCATGTTTCACCATGGCTTCATTCAATACTGCCAAAGCATCCCGTCCAGCCTGATTCCATTAATAAGGTTAAAACATAAATACAAACAAAGTCACAGGGTTGCAGGATTCAAGAATAAATAAATAAATAAATAAATAAAAACTTTTGGTAAAATTCTCAATTTAAAGTTTTGACATCAATGCTAAATGTATTAATAAAAATAAGATATAAAGTAATTTTGTATACCATCAAATTCACAGTCATTTTACTCTATTTCTTTTTAAACTAATTTCCATAAAAATATATATGACATTCACAATCTTAGAGAGTGGCAAATGTTTGAATCAAGGTATAAATCTCAGCTAGATTCTTACGCTAAAAATTTTCTACCTTCTTATGACTAAATTTTTTTTGTTCTTTTCCTTATTCCACAGTTTCTTTCTCCCATTATTCCTATCTCCTCATTATTTTTCCTGTGCTCTACCTTCCTCTTACTGTTGCCGAATTTTACTCAGGATAGTCATGTGTGACAGATACCTGCTTTAGATGGGTCACATGTAAACTACAGTCCAAAACCTGGACCGTGTCTGCACAGGTGACCAGATACCTGCACTGCTACCTTTGAGTAGGACATAGACCAACTTATCCATACATAAAAATGCGTTAACATCACTCTATCTTAACTTTTTTAGCACAGAGATGACTTGTGGATCACCCATTGTAATGTGTAGTTTTTTTTTTTTTTTTTTTTGACTTGGCACTTTCTGGTTTTTGAGCCAACAATGTAGGAAATACTTCAAATTCCATTTTATGTGCGCCCACCGCACAGACATTCTACCATATTATACAATCACTACAGCATTATTTTGCGAGCAAACGTGCAGGTACGCACACACATTTTACTTATATCATGCAATCACGATTTGTTGCATTCAACACTTAGTACTTGATAAATCCGTTACCACTAATAGAAATGACTAGTACGTATGTTTCTGTCTCTCCTTATGAGTCACTTTCCTTGGTGCGTTTTTTGAGAATTGGTGCTCGCATCTCATAGCACTATCATTTCAACTTTTCCTCCTCTACTATATTTATTTTCCTCTGCCTTACTGTTCATGAATTGCAATTCTCTTGTTTCTGCTACACTGCTTCCCTTGCCCTTTCTGTTTTGTCCAAGATTCTCAACTGTAAAATAACATATTGAGTCATCTTCTACTTTAGTAAGACTTTCCTTTTAAGGAATCCAGTGAAAGTTGCTCAAAACAACAAAGATACAAGCTTTCTTCCATCATGCAGTTTAAAACCTACTACGAACGCCTTCATATGTCTATCTATCAGTATAATTTTATTAATACCGTCAAGACCACACAATGGGTATGTCACCTTTCCATCCAAATCCCACCTCTACGGAAAACCTTCCATCCAAATACAGATCCTATAATTTTTACCCTTGATCTTTCAATCTGAATAAATTCAGATTAATTGTAATATCATAACAAATAGGAAAACCGTATATCAAAAGTGAACATAAGCCTTAGTCTTTATTCTTGTTTAAAAAAATCAGAGTAATAAATTTCTTTTTAAACTCCACTCTATTGTGTGCAATTTTGCTATGATTTCATAGGAGTTCTATAAGAGAAGCGTTAGAGCAAAACAACTTCCAGACCATCTCACTGAACTGATGGGCTTGATTTTTGCTCCTAGTCATCTAGGTAGTCATCACATACTAGAAGAAGGCTACATCTAATGTTAAAAGCTCATCAAGTCTTTCATCATTTATAGCTAAAGGACTTTCCTTTTTGCCCTCATAAGATCATGTGTTCACCATTCTATTCCAAAGGAAAAGGACCACTAGAGGACTGTAGAACCATCCTAGTTTCCTATGATCCCACAACAATTTGCATGTCATTGTTCTCATATTTTATCGATTACTGTTTATCTCTGACAGTTCTATGATCACAATCATCATGGATGCTTTTACATGAAAGACAAAGAAATTAAGGACATAATATGTCGAAAGAAGAACAAAAAATGGAGGATCTAAAGCTTCAATACCAAACAATACCATAATCTAGGGTTCAAGATAATTAGGTGGTTGCACAAGGACTAATTTGAAGGAATAAAACAGCATTAAGCCATCCTTCATTTCTAGTCAGGTTTTAGATAACAGAACAGAGAAAAGAATCAAAAGAAAAGAACAAAAACGATAAGAGCAATACCAAAGATGGCAATCTTGATTGAAACAAAATTTGCTTATAATTCAATCACTTTATTTCGACAAAATCAAATTTTAGTTAGGCTTTACAGATGAAGCAAAAAAGGATAGATAGTGATAAACATCAGACTTGTCTGATTAAACAGTTTACAAGATAAATTTCAACTGCTAAAATGTTTAAAGCATCAATAATCAAAAGACCCATTTGTCATCATTTTGAATAGCAACTTTGCCATATTATTTTCTGAAAGCAAAGAATCATCATTCGTAGGAAGCACATATTATATACTCCAATAAGGCAGTACTTCTGTTTAAAACGATAGAACCAAATTTGATTGAACATAAAAAAGTTCAAAGTAGCAGTGTTAAATACAAAACAAACACGATATGTTGTAAGAAAACTCCAATAAATAGAGTTAGGTTCTTTGACAATTTTTTTTTCATAATAAGGATATCGATAATCATAAAAGGAAAATTTATTAACATTATTCATTAGATCCCTCCCACATAAGTCAAGTACAGAAACATATCACCATTATATATATCAGATTAACTCAATGAGATAACTCCCAGTAAGACTTCTCAAGCATATATTTTCAATAATAATTCACAACAACAAACAACAACAACTAAGCCTTTTATCCCAAGTATTTTGGGTAGGCTACATAAATCAAAAAGAGAATCACGTCGGATCGATCACTTTGATAGTCCTTCTCCATTCATTTCTATCAAGTAATATCTCCTCATTTAAACCCCTAGAATCCATATCTTTTCGTATCAGCTCGATCCATGTTTTCTTCGGTTTTCCCTTCGTTCTTTTAACTTGTCCTAATAAACTCTCCTCGTCGAACTGGTGCATTTGCGGGCCTACGTTGCACACGACCAAATCATCATAAGCAGTTTTCTCATCGATGGGAGCTACACCTAGTTTAGCACGAATATCTTTATTTCTCATTTTATCTCTCCTAGTGTTGCCGCATATCCAGCGGAGCATGCGCATCTCTATTACACTTATCTTCTGTGAATAGCGTTTCTTTATAGCCCAACATTCCGTGCCATATAATAAAACTGGCCTAATAGCAGTCCTATAAAATTTTTCCTTTAGCCTTAACGGAATGTTATGGTCGCATAAAACTCCCGTTACACTCCTCCATTTCAACCAGCTAACTTGTATTTTATGGTTAACATCATTATCGATCTCTCCATTATTCTGAATAATATAACCCAAATACTTAAACTGACTGCACATTTGTATCTCTTGCCCATCCAATATTACATCATTATAATCTATGGCCCGTTGTTTACTAAATTTACACACTATATACTCTGTTTTAAATCTACTCAATCTAAAACCTCAAGATTCTAATGTGTACCTCCATAACTCTAACCTGACATTCACCCCTGCTTTTATCTCATCAACTTAGACAATATGATCAACAAATAGCATACACCAAGATATCTCATTTTGAATAGTTCTAGTAATCTCATCCATCACTATAGGAAATAAGAATTTCAATAATAATTCACCTTGAATAATATAATATGAATGCCAATGAACTAATTTCTTGAATTTCAAAATTGTGATAAGTCTATGTTCTTCCAAGGAATGAACATGTTACTTTATCAAAACAATAATGATGTTTGCCAATGCAGGAACAATAACTAGAATACCCATTGAAAACTCAAAAGCCTGATGGAGAAGTCCAAGGTAAAAAATCAGACATATAGAAGTCCAGTTATCACGCTCTCTTCAAAGTCTACGTCAAAAATACCCTGGGCCTAATTTCTTCCCAAACTTCCAAGTTCCAAGAAAGGGAGGAGAATATCCCTGACTCAAATAGTCTCTTGCACAATGAATATTACTTGTTCTCCTAAGAAAGTATGGCAACTAGATTCAAGGGGTATCCTCTCTCAAATATGATTAGTTGTATCGACTCAATCCATAAACTCATGTCACTTTTGTTTATCTTTAAGTAATAATAATGTAGAATTTTCCTTCATACTTTAATAAGGAATTAGATTATAAAATAAACAAGAAATTTCCTTCTTTAAACAGCAATTACTCCCTTTTATCCTAAAGAAAAACACCATAGGGAAAAATCTACTAGGCTCATTCATTGCACCTCAAACTTTTCCTAACACATAATGGTTTAAAAAACAAATACCCCAACATTTACAACATTTCATATACATGACAACTATTACTAAGTGATTATGTGATTACTCCAGTTAAAGTTACTTCATGGATGCTTGCTATTATTGGCATGTGCGGCAAGGCATGATATTTGATTAGTTCATCAAAATTTATAGGTTAGAAAAATACCCCAGTTGTAAAGTTCAATTAAGTTTCTAATCAAAACTTTTAGCAAAATATATGGACATATTCAACATATGCTTCTGAGGTGAACCTTCAGCAAGAAACAGAAGATTGAAAAGGCAAGTTAAATTTAACAACTGATCTATTATCGTGACTATCTATATTGTATCATCATGACCGTTTTTTTAAAAATATCCAATAGTAAGGATATAGTCAGTTGGGAATATTTAAAATCGGATATCAATTATGGGCAGATATTGGGAATATTCAAGAGATAACAGATGCTAAAATCATGAACTGTAAAACATATCCTTTTGTCCGTAGGGGTTGTTTGGTTGCTTACAGTGTTCTAAATATCGGATACCGGTAATATACCGGTCAGCCAAATTACATACCGGATACCAGATACCGGGCAGGATATCGCGATATGATCCTAAATACCGGAGTGTCGTATCAGTATCATACCGGTTAAAAAATAATCATATAATTGGCTATATAGAACATATTAAAATACATAAAACAAGTTTATGGTACTCACCTTGGCTTAATTGCATTAAACTTACGAATTTGTAGATACCATTTAGAATGTCCGTACATGCACAAAGCGACATATAATTATAAAATTATGAAAAATAAGTTCTTAAGAAAAGAAAAAAAAGTGATATAATTTATAAAATTACAATATTGTCCTTTAAATAAGTTTATCTGAAACAGGCTAGAAATTTTAAATATCAATCTTTACAACACATTTTGCTAGCTAGATTAAGACTTCACTTGTTCATTCGAAGGCATGCCTTACTCCTCATCATTTGATGACGAATTTGATGATGATATATAAGCTTCTTCCTCATCATTTTCATCTGATACGGGCCGCTGCTTAGATTTTGAAGATGAGGATGATTTTTCCTTAGAAGTTCTACTATTCTTGAACTTGGATGCCTTAACTCTTACTCTTTTTTTTTTCTTCGGATTAACACCCATAGCAATCAATATCTGTCGAAAATTCAATTGCTCTCCATAGAAAACCTCATCATTACTAGTCTCATAAGGATTGCTATTTTTTTCTGAGACATAAACTATTCGGTGATTTTTTCCACTTCATTATATGCAGCTAGGGGATATCTGTTTGAAATTAAAAGTTTGTTCTTGAGCCTTACATTGAACTTGACAAAAACTAAGTTATGCAATTTCTTAGAACTTAACATATTTCTTTATTTCGTATGCACCTAAATAAAAGATAATCACATGAAATTCATTGAGAATATATTTGTTTGGAAAAAAGAAATATTTTATTAGTAAATGACAAATCGTAGTACTATCTCAAATGTACTCCAGTTATATTCACAACCCAAAAAACTGGTTGTCAGGCTCAACATTCTCATTACCATGATCCTCAATTCAAGAGCATCTGTCCCATAGAATTGCTATCATTGAGTTAGCAATGAATATTTAGAAATAGTTATTAGTAAAATAGTTTCTTAAATTGAAAGTAGATTGAATTTTGCATTTCTTAAATTGAAATGCATACCTTGATTAATGATTCTCTTTACTGTTGCCTTTGCAAAAGATATTTCAAATGATCCGTTTTGATTTTGATACATTAAAAGCTGTTGAGTAATCTTATCAACTCTATCATGATCATCTGGATAAAATCTGTGCATCACCTCAACGAAGCCCGACATGAACGACCCATCAGCATCAATCTCAGGCTGCTTCGCATAGTAATACATAGGGTTCAAGAGATATCCAGCTCTATGCAAATGACTCTTAAGTTTTTCTTCCCATTTTTTATCAATAATCTTCTATATTGAAAGATATTTTTTCTCTTCACCCCCAGAACATATCTTATTTTCTCTTTTGCAGTCTCTAAATTACCATACAAAAAGCCCATTGAAGGGACTTTGTCTTCAACTCTGCGCAAAACTTTTACCAGTGGAGTAAATACATTTAGCGCAATATTTGTGGTCCCAAAATTTGTTGCTAGCAATTATTTCTGTAAGCTAAACATTTATAAAAAGATGTATTAAAAAAATATGAATAACGTATAATTTAAACTTATAATATCAAATTTTATTAATTTAAATAAATAACTTCTTGCCTGCATCTGTTCTGTACAGAGTGCAATCCATCCATTAATCAAAAATAAATATATGTTGCTGCTTTTTCCTTTTCTCTCTGATTGATGACAAAGAGAGAAATGTCGTGGCAAATCTAATTATACCTGGCCTTATTAGCTCTCCACCAATTGCCTTACTCATAATATCTAGGGACTTGGTATCAGTGTTCTAAAAAACGCTATATGCGGCCGCATAGGCGTTTTCGCTATCCAAACGTTCAGAAATTGGAGAAGGCGGTCCATTATGCGGTCAGCGGGTAATTGGGTTTTGAAAACTAAAAAAATCGCTCGAACCCGACCCGTTACCCGCAACCCATTTACTTATTTCCTCTCTTCATCGAATCGACGCCGCCTGATCTCTCTCCCGATTCCCAAATCCAGCGAAAAAAAAAAAACCCTAATTTTGCGATAGCTCCTTCCCCCCTCCGATCTCACCCCCCTCCGATCTCACCGGCGATCCGACGACATTTCCGGCTGCTGCAGTCCTCAAGGCGAGCTCTCCGGCGACATCGCAGGTAATTTTTTTTTTTCAGTTAAGAAGTTAGGATTTTGGATTTCTTTAGTGTTTTGATTTTTTTTTTGGGATTATTCCTCTTGAACATTATCGTTGATTATTTTCTCTTCTTCCAATCGAAACTCCCGAACTCCCGAGTCCCGAATCCAGTGGGAAAAAAAAACCCTAATTTTTTTTATCGCTCCTTCCCCTCGCCGATCTCACCGGTGACCCGACGACAAATCCTCCGGCGGCTGCGGTCCTCAAGGCGAGCTCTCCAGCGGCAACGATAGTTTTGGTAATTTCTTCCTTTTTTCTCAGTTACGATTTTGGATCATTTTAGGGTTTTGATTTTGTTTTTTTTGGGTATTATTTCTCTTGAACATTTTGGATAATTATTTTGAGTAAAATGAGTTGATTTTAGAGTTGAATTCTTTGGTGAAAGAAAATGTTCAGAGGGCTATGGTTTTAGTCGGAAAATTAGGACTAGTTGCTGCAGAGTTTTGTCTATGGGTGAAGTGATATTTGTTACTGGTTACTAGAAAACTAGGAGTTATTTGTAGATTTTTTTTTTTTTGTTAGTATTTGATTTGTTGGTTGTTGGTTGCTGGCTTGCTGCAGAGTCTGATAAAGAACATAAAATTGAATAAGCACTGGTTGCTGAAGATTTTTTTGTTACTATTTGATTTGTAGAGTTTTTTTATTACTATTTTTTGTTACTATTTGTAGAGTTTTTTGTTACTATTTTTACTGATACCTGCAGAGTTCTTCAGTTTACAAATTAAGAACTTCTTTATTTTACAAATTAAGGACTTATTTGTAGAGTTTAAACTCCTCTTTTGTTCTTTCTTTTACATTAGGAGTTGAGAGATAATTCTTTTTATCTTTTTAATTTCTTATGTAGAACCAATTTATATTCATTTTACATGGTTACGGTTATTATTTATAATTGTTTAGAGTTTTATAGCACTTAATATATCCATTTTTAATAATTATTATATTAATATATATTAAAATATTAATATTCCGCATAATTCCGCGTAATCCGCATAATCGGCGCGTAATCCGATTATGCGTTATGCGGTCCTGGACCGCACGCATACTGAAAACGCATTTTAGAACATTGCTTGGTATGGCTGTATATGTACAGGGAGACTGATTTTCCCATCATGATTGTACTTCGGATATGTTTAATTTTTCCAATATCCGCAAGTATCAGATGTATGTGCTGCACAAGATGTCCAAAATATGTTTGGATGTGTCCGAGTTAATGTATTTGTTGCAGCCATATTATTCGAATCATTATCTGTTACGATCTGTACAATATTTTAGACGCCAACTTCATTCATTCCTCTCTCCACAAATTTGTGGATATAACTGCCATTGTGCCGTCAGAAGAAGCATCTTATGATATTAAGAAGGTTGTACCGGTCGGATAATGCACAACGATATTCATTAAACTTCTCCCCTTTCGGTCCGACCACGCATCAGTCATTAGACTGCAACCATTTATTCAGCAACTCTATTTGAATGATTCAAGAGTTGCATTTGTCTCCTCAAGAAAATCTCGCTGAGCTCGTACGAACTGGAAGTCTGTAAGTTTGGTCTATACTTGCCAATAGTTTGGACCATCTGCATAAAAGATGGCAGCGTAGTAAGATTAAATGCAAACCCTCCTTCATAAAAAAAAAACCTAGCAATGTATCGAACTGCATCGTCTCTGTCCTTTTTTTCAGACTGATGGCATGATAGGCTATCTTTGGGCTGCTTCCACTGCCTCCTCGACTGATCAAACAGCAAATTAATCCATCAGTCCTTTGCGAGAAGATTGACCTATTGTTTTGCGAAAAGATGACTTCTTCTCGAGTTGTGTCCACATCTTTTTTCCCAACACGAACTTCATTTAATAAATTTTGAATCTCTATTGATTTCCCTTTCTTTACTATTCTAGTTTTATTTAGCATCACTAGAGATTTCTACTTCACATCATCAAGGACCAGGGAACAGCCTCTGACATTCTCACTGACATGACCTCGATGTTATTTCAAACAGGTAATGCCTTTCCTATATTCGTTCTTATAGAAATTGCACTCCACTTTATTGGACTTATTGAATACTTTTTTCCCCCAATCCCAAACTAGGTCTTTACCTCCTCGCTTCTCTTGGATATTAGAAGCACCAGAAGAAGACATTATTCGAGTTATTTCTGACCTCAAAATATATAAAAAATAAACTTGCATCAAGCAAAGTATATATAAATAACTAAGAAGTTAAAAGACTAATTATCTAATATAAACCAAATTTAAAAATTTAAGAAATTAAGAGACTAGTTATCCAATATATATACATAACTAAGTAGGAAAAACTAAATTATATCTTACAAAAAATTATTTTATTAAAACTACATAAACCAAACTTAAGAAATTAATTATCCAATGTAGTATATGCAAAATATAAACCTATTCTCATGAATCTCATGATTCTCATCCAATGTATTATGTCAACAAATGTTCTATAACTAAAAATTTCAAGCCCTAACATATCCAACAAATACGACAAATTTTTAGTATTAATTGAGCAATGTTACAATGTCATATAATTAAAAATTGACAATTACTCAATGTCCCACAATTAAAATGTCCTATATTAGCTAATGTGACAATGTCCTATAATTAAAAATTTGAAACTACATAGTTTTAATATCAATTGATAATTGCTCAATTAGAGACATACAAGTATTAAATTATTAATACAACATAGCCATAGACCCAATAGATCACACTCTAATTCTCAATCAAACACTCTAATTCCCAATAGATTAAACACTCTAATTTAAAAACACTCTAATACAATATAACCATAGTCATAGGCCCTAACATATGTTACATATCCAACAAGTACTCTCTTCAACCACTCTAATTACTCATCACTCAACAAATTCTCAATCAAATTCACTTCAAAATCCCTATATAGCCAAACAATCCTAACATATAATTATCCATTCTACACTGTCACTGTTCAAAATCACTCTTCGGCCACTGATTCAATGAAAACACTGATTCAGTGAATCAGTGTTCGGCCCACTGATTCATTGAATCAGTAAGCTGAACTCCATAATTCGCCTCTAATTGTACAAAAAAATTAAAGATTTTAACACAACACGCAATCAATTTAAATTAAATAGCACAATTATAAGAGAAATTGAAGAAAATTATAACCCTAATTAAAATTAACATGAAAGTAATTTTGATTGACTTTACCAGTGGGACTGTTTGGCCGGCGACTTTGAGACTTAGGTGGAAGAATCAGCTAGCGAGCTCCTGTCGAAGTCGAATCGGCTGCGAGCTCCTGTCGAAAGATTAGATAGTGGGATAAGAGGAATCGGAGAGTGGGAGAAGAAAGAGAGAGAAAATTTGATTTTAGGGTTAGGGTTGGGCTCGATCGATCGATCGTTCGCAGGGGAGAGAAAGAGAGATAGCCGAAGAGTGGGAGAAGAGTCGAAGAGTAGGAGAAGAGGAATCGAAAAGTGATTTTGTGGCTGGATTTGGGAATTAGGGATAGGGTTTGCTACTGTGGGAGAAGAGGAACGATTGCATTCGCAGGGAAAGAGAGAGAGAACGAGTGAACCTATTTGCATTTTTTTTCTCCCCTCTCAACCTGTTAAGGGGATTTTATTTCTTAATAGATCAAGTTTTTAACGGATTAACGGGTTTAACCCGCAACCAAAATTCCCATCTTAACCGATATTGGCTAATACCGGCCGGACTGGCCGATATATCGCCACGTGGTCGATATATCGGCCCATACAGGTCTAAAATGAGTAATGGTAAAAAAATCACCTTACCGTCTCGTTTCTTCATATTTTCCGATATACTGGCCAGTATACCAGTATATCGGCTGGTATTTAAAACACTGGTTGCTTACAAGTGACATTGTAAATTATAACTTATTATATTACAATTGAAGTTGTACCAATAGAAGTTGTTACAACTTTTATTACTGTGTTTAGATTGGGAGTTGCAAGTGGTAACTAAAGTTACAAAAATTTTCAAATACTAAACTTTTTATTTTCAAGAAGTACGAAAAATACTCTATTTATCAATAGTACAATCACTGTATGCAAAGGACTGAGGAAAAGTGTCCTACGCACTTTTTTCCGCAACTGCAATTACTGCAAGTATGTTAATGATTGTAATTACAGTTGCAAACTTTTTTTATCTGCAATTACAACCAGATAGCGGAAAGTGCTACTTTCAGCAAAAGTGGTTGCTATTGCAATCACTTTGGACACTTATGCAAGTAACCAAACACCCCCTTAATGAAAAGTAAATAAGGCAATACATGCATATATATGTAAAACTACATAGAACATCATTCAGAATGCTTGGTTATTAGGTTCAAACGAATCGAATCCATACCCAATACCAAAATAGTTGAGCCATCTCTAAAAGAGTTTGGAGATGATATACCGAGTGTTATATTAGGTCTAACCCGATATAGCACCAATAAAGTTCCTAAAATAGTAAACGCTATGGGGAGCATCATACCATAACCGAACTTGGCTGAAAATGATATATTGGGCGCTATACCCACTATAGCAACCGATAATTAAAACACTAGTTACAACAAATATCATTAGATTCTCCAAGAAGAATGCATTAAATTTAATTTTTTTTAAAAAAACTGTAATAACGAAAAGATACCTAGCATTACAGAGAAACCGCTAAGAATGAAACTTACACTCTCCTTGATAGAAAAACCCCTGTTCCACTCTACTGTAATGCCCTGTGTAACAGAGTTGACAACAGGAAAAGAAAATGTAACACCGACTTCTTTGGGCTTTTCACCTGGCATACTGGAACTTCCACTGATTGAAACAAATTTAACTAGCTGCGCAGCAAGATAGTGATATAGTTCCTGAAATGAAGATGCCAATATTTTGATTCAACAATCCCTTTTAAAAAAAAAAAAAAAAAATCCCTTTCTAAGAAAACTGAGACATGCCAGGAACAGGATCAAAAAATGATGAAGTTCAGAGGTTAGTTATCTCACCTCCGAAGTGCCTACCATCAAATTTATTGGCACAGGCACCTCCATGAGTTCTTTCTTTGCAACGCCAAGCCCTTTTCCTGCTAAGTGCACACGAAACACACAGACCTTTGTTCGCCCCATTTCTAGACCATAGTATACCCCAACCTCATTTCTGCAGAAAGAAACAACAGCAGTTAGAGCCAATATCTCATGAGGATATTTATATTATTCACGGGACTCATGTTCCTTATAACAATATAGCTATAACTTACAATCTAAAATAATGTAATGAAATCATTAAAATCTTCAACATAAAATTTGTATTGGCTTGCATAAGTGATGCAGGACAGAAGCAAATTAGGGTTACGGATTTCAGAAATTTGGGGTTTTTTGGAGGAATTGGGGAAAAACAAATAAAATTAGGGAAGAACACAAAGATTCAGGAATCCATCCAAGCAAATCCACGCCTACTCTCAACGAATCCACGAAGAGAGATTTTTTTTGGAACACAGCAAAGTCAAATGCAGTTTCTCAAAATTCAATTTTTATTCAATATTCAATTCTCTCTAAAATAATTCATACAGAACTAATTTATAGGAAAACTTCAACAAACAAAATTCTAATAGAATCCAAAATCCTATCAAAATCTTAATGAAATCAAAAATCCTATCAATTATCATAATAGAATTCAAAATCCTAACAAAATCCTAATAGAATTAAATCTGATCTCTATCAATTCTCCCCGACTTCGAATCATTCATTCCTGATAAATGCGGAAATAAGAAATGTTAAACATGTCCTGAATGAACTGATCTGCATTCAAGAAGTATCCCAGTTAGGCCATGGTGGTCGATTAACTATAGCTCGTGCATCATAACTGAACCAAAGTGGTGGAGAGGGATCTAGTTTCTTCAGTGAACTTGTATTAAATGCACTTACAATGCAAGTAATCAAATAAGGATCCCAGGAAATATCCAGACTATAGGTAGTAAAAGCAATTTTCATCGAAACTTTATAGAAATCTGTACGAGGAATGTGTAATTCCTTCACATTTTTTGGAAGAAACCTCTTAGGGGAAACGAAACTTTCACTTCATTATTAGCAATATTTTCTTTTATGTCCGAAGTCTCGCTTTGGACTGGAAGTTCCTTTACTACTTGTGGAACTTTACTACTTGTACATTGGTAGCTGGATTACAAATATTATCAGTAAATATGAATTGTTGACGAAGTTTCTTACGAAACTTTAGCAGAAAATTTTCCAAAAGAACTGTCGGTTTTATGGACACGTCATATAGGAGAATATGAGGTATTTCTGTTAGTTTCTCCTCATAAATATGATCATAAAAAACATCCACAGACGGCTGAAATTTCGCAGTTGGTTCTGTTGAAGGGTCTTCAGAAATCTAAACCACTGAGTTTTCAACTTCTATGGATGAAAAAAAAGTCCCATATGACATTAATAATGTCTCATCATAAACTTCTGTATCCAGTGTAGACTCCAAAATACATTCACCATCAAAAATAAGAATATTCGTTTCGACCTTATTAGCGATACTATCATCGTTAACTATTTGAATTTTTTTCATCTCTTTACTCATGGTACTTCCGAAAACATGGTTGTTCGAATTTTTTGTTGATACTGACAAGTATTCGTTTGCTTTTTCAAGTTCATCATTAAAGTTTTTCATCATCAGTCATTGTTTTAAACTCAGACGATAGAAACTGATGAGATGATGTTAATAAATTTGGAAGGCACTATTGAGCATACAAATTACGAAGTTGACATTGCAAGATATCCCAATCCAAACATAATTTATACTCTCTACTCCAAATATAAACTTCTCCACCAACTTTTGTCGGGCATAAAAATATTTTTGTACTAAAGTCAGATTGGAATCTAGAAAGAAATCTTGGAGATGATTCTTCCAATCTTGATAATTTCGTCAATCGTCAAAACCGTAAAAAACGGTATATTAGCGTACATATCACGCTTAACTTGCAATTTATTAGCATTTGTATTGATGTAATGACCATAGAACATGAACTCTATATATAATCAACTCAAAATTTTAGCTCAAAAAATTTAGAAACTACCCAAGGATCACAGCAGCTCGAAAACGTCTTGAATCAGAGTTGAAACGGACTTCGGATCACAAAACTACCTTTAACGGGTCTGCACTGTCTTAACAGGTTTGCACTGTGATGTGGATTGAACCCAACTTGAAACTGGATTGGATTTGAAGTGGGGTCAGGTCTGGACTCAAATAAAACCTAACTTCTTCTTTAACTTTTGGATGCAGGTCTGATTAAATTGGATCCAATCAAATCCAATCCAAACCCAATAACAAACAAACCCAAATCAATTCTTTCTTCTCTTTTTCTCTCTCTCTCTCTCTTTTTATCTGAATTTTTCTCTCTTTTTTTTCTCTTTTCTTTTTTTCTCCTCTTTTTTTTCCTCTCACTGATCTAAGATTTCAAATATTAATTTTTAGAACTTTTTTTTTTGTTTTTTTTTCTTGTACAGCAGATCTGTACCTTTTTTCAAAAATATAAACTAAAACAAAATCAAAAGAAGATGAAGATAGAAGGGAGAAGATGAGGATGAAGTTTAAGCTCTGATACCAAATTTAACGCAGAACGAAAGCGGATTAAGGTTAGGAATTTAAGAAATTTGGGATTTTTTGGAGAAATTAGGGAAAAACAAATAAAATTAGGGAAGAACACAAAGATTTGGGAATCCACAGACGAATCTACGCCCACTCTCAACGAACCAGACGAATCTACATCCATTCTCAACGAATCCACAAAGAGAGATTTTTTCGGAACACAACGAATTCATGCAGTTTCTCAAAATTCAATTTTTATTCAATATTCAATTCTCTCTAAAATAATTCGTACAGAGCTAATTTATATGAAAACTTCAGCAAACAAAGTCCTCATAGAATCCAAAATCCTATCAAAATCCTAATGAAATCAAAAATTCTATCAATTATCATAATTGAATCCAAAATCCTAACAAAATCCTAATAGAATCAAATCTGATCTCCACTAATGTGTAACATGTTTCTCTCTGAGTCATTCTTGAACGTATAAGGGGTGTTTGGTGGCAACTATTAAATGGCAATATGCAATCGCAGTTGCTGCAAGTGGGAGTTTTTTACTGTTTGGTTGCAGCTGCAGTTGCAAAATTTTGCAGCTGTAGTTAGACCTAGTTACACACTTGCAATAACTGTAGTTGCGAAATTTTTTTTATGTATGATGCAAGTAGTGACTATATTATTGATAAATAGTGTATTTCTTATAGCTCTTGAAAATAAGAAATTCACATTTGAAAGAAATTTCAACTCTAGTTATCACTTGTAACACCAAATCCAAACACAGTATTTACAATTTGCAGCAACTCCTATTACTACAAGTGAAACTTCACCTACAGTAATACAAGCTGCAACTTGCACTGCTACTTGCAAGCATCCAAATGGATACTGAAACTAATACATGTCAATGAACAGTGACTATTTGGATGTCAGTTGTAGATTGACTAACTCATTTGGTTTGTGAGAATCAAGGAACTGCAAATCTGAATCATGTTCTCTGGTTCCTCCTCCATGTGAAATCAAATTATAGACTTACAACCCCAATCGAAGAGATGAAGTGATAACATCAACATGGCAAATCATATCATCTAATTCTTTTTTTTTAAAGAATATTGGACTCAAGCCTGAAACAAATTTATGATGGAACTTCCAATAAATAAAAAGCTTGCATTTGCAAATCCCATTAAATCAGACCAAATGACTGTCTTTATTCAAATTCATGATATTTAGAAATCCTAAATTTGCAATAAGGAGCAACGAAATTGATCTACAGCCAATGCAATCTGTTTTTAACTTCCTACCTCTTTATCCCCTCGCAATGCAGTTCTCAACAAGAAGGTCATACCAGTTACTAACTTACCATTCAAGTTTTAAAAAAGTGCAAAAATAGCAAAATCGGAAGCCAAATAAAGAAATTTGCTAAAATTTCTTTCAAGTTATCTCAACTAGTACTCCACTGTAGTAAAATGTACTCATAAACTTTGCAGATAAAAATTTTGAAGATTAGAAATTGATCTACGCACTCAGAAATACCAAAGAATTAATAAGCTCAAATTGCGAAATTGAAGCCATAGAACAAAATCCAACAACAAATTGCAGATCAAACCACCAAAAATTAACTAGAAAACCAATTTACCCAGTGGGAAATGAATCGATCGGAGACGCAAGCATCCGCAGCGTGCTGATTCCGTTCAAATCCGAAGCGAGGCCTGCCGTCATCTCCGCGGCCATCGCATCAGCCAGGTCCCACAGCTTCGACGTCGGCGTGTCGCAATCCTCCCTAAAATCCCTCAAGATCGCCCTCACACGCTTCCACCGCTTCGCGCTCCGGCGGTACCAGACGGCACCGATCGCTAGCCCAGTCGCCGCCGCGACCGTCGCGGCCACCACCACCTCCTTCCTCATCGTCGCGGCCATGGCGTCCTCCTTCGAGATCGGATCCAAGGAGAGGAATGGAGAAGTTAGGGTTAGGGTTCGGCTTCGGTCCGCTCATTTTGTTGGATCTCTTGGCGACCGAGGCTAACGGCCACGTCTCCGACTTTTTCGCCGGAGCGAGGATCGTGGATCTATCTCTCCGTTGGGAAATTCTAAATGCGTACCACGAACACCATAAACTATAGTAAAGTGATTTACAACATAGGGGATAATGGTGCTCACTTGAAAAATGAAGTGCGCATTTAGAAGTTCCCTTCTCGGTTACGTTTTAAGAACGCCTCGAGCCGAGCCATTTCTCGACAGCACCGATTTTTATTTTGATCGGACGGTCGAGGTTTAATAAATACAAATAATATGTATTTGATTAAAATCGATTTTAATAGGATCGTTTGTTCAATGGTAAAAATATAATTATTGAAAATTATTTTTTATGTAGGTTTAATTATTGAAATTTTGTATTATTTTTCATTTAAAATTATTGTCAATGGGGAGTTTCCAAAGGAGTACAATATTTTTTTCTACTCAACTCACTTAAGAACTATGCGAGCTGAAAGTCCGAACCAAAAATAGATCACTTAATTCTTCAATAATTGCATATTAATTCCTGAAAACTTCATATTTTGATATTAATCCAGAATACATTTAAGTTACTCCGCTTCAGTCCTACCAGGTCACTTCTTACTTTTTGCATCTTTTTCGTCGTTATACTCCGAGTCTAGACATACAAGAAAGGAAAATGATGAGATAATTTCCTCCCTTTTTCTCTCTTTTCCTCCTCCTCTTTGCTTTCCTCTACTCTTAGTTAGGTTCAACCTTTCATTCTCGTCTCTTCTTTCTCTCTCAATGTTCTCTTCAATTAATAGTGGGTAAATTTCTTTTTCTCACAATCTCTCCTCTTTAGAACCCTAACTTCTCTCTTTCCCCTCTAACTTTATATGATTAAAAATTACCTCTATGAGATCTTAGGTGATTTAAGTAAAACCCGCAACAAAGATTTAAACAATTTTAAAGAAAAGTTAGCTCATTTTTCTGTTGTGTTATTGTTCAAATGCTATTTGTCCCTATCGCAAGTTTGGAATCCCTTCATAAAAAAGGAAAAAAAAAAAATCTCCACTTGGCTCCTCAAAGTGCTACAGTGGATCAAAATCTGCTGAGAATTTATGAGTTTTTGAAGAAAGATTCAAAAAAAAAATGGCTGATGAGAAAATGGATAGAGTAACACAAAGCAAACTTGGTTCTGCATTACTGGATTGGCCAGCAACGTTGTGATCGAGGTCGACAACATGGCCTTCCATCTTCACATGGTAACGAAGGCAAATGAACTCTCTTGCACCCAAACTTTTCCCGCGGTTCCGAGACGTTCGAGGCCGCTGCAAAATTCTACTACCACGTGAAAATCGACATCAACGCCAACAACGCCCCGGCACTGTACTGCACGGCTAAGTACCTCGAAATGAACGAGGAGTTCTGCCAAGACAACCTCATCAACCGAATAGAGCGATTTCTCGCCAATTCTGTGCTTAGGAGCCTCAAATCCTCCATCAAAGCCCTGAAATCTTACAAGTCCCTCTCCCCGATGGCCGAGGAGCTCAGCATCGTGCAGCGGTGCATCGATTCGTCAGACCTTTGGTTGGCAGAGGCAACAGCGATGCTGAAGCTCCACCCGCCGACCGCCCGCCCCCGCAAGCGACATGCCGGCTCGCCCAAAAGCCATATTGCGCCCACCCCCCGCAAGCGACATGTCGGATCAAGCCCGCACCCCACCCTCCTGATCGTTCCCTCTAACCCTCCACAAGATTGTGCCCTATCTAACCCTTTCTAACTTACTAAATGGTATTCAGGTCATATATATATATATATATATATATATATATATATATATATATATATATATATATATATATATATATATATATATATATATATATATATATATATTTCTTATTTTATTCTCTATATATATAGAGAGAGATAATTATAATCTTTACTAATGCCATGACTCGTACAATTTTGTACAAAATATCAAGGTAAATTTTGTCTGGATAACAAAAGTTTATGGGAATTTTAAAAGCTCAGAGACAAGAGCTATTCTGGAAAAAAATATTTGATCCCCCGTACACCCGAGACAGCAAGACTTAACATTTTATCCGTAAAAAACTACAGTAGAACAGTTTATGAATGTCATAATATCGATTCATACAGAAAAAATATTCTCTATTGATTCAAACGCTGTATCTATGGGATAGGAACAGAGGATGAGGATAAAACCGAATTGGATCCAAAATTGACTAGTTAGTGTGAGCTTATAGAAATCCATTTTCTTAAAAATCCTGACTTTCGTACGTGCTTTGGTGAGTCATCATGGTTCCGTCCAGATCCATACAAATATGACTCACAGAATTTATACAAATTCTACTATTCTTTATGAATGCAATAAGATAATACCTTAAAAAATATTTTACATGACTACAAAGAAATTAACAAATTATTCAGTAGTAAAAATAGGCAGATTGGACTGTATAGTTTGGATATTTAGGCTGTGTTTGGATTGAGAGAAAATGAAGGAAAAGAAAAGGAAAGGAAAGGAAAAGAGAAAAGGAAAGAAAAGGATATGGAAATTAATTTTCTTTTTTTATATGTTTGGTTAGAAAGAAAATGAAGAAGAAAATCTCAAGGAAATTTTAGAACAAAACAGTTTCTTATATTTGGTTGCTCAATAGAAAATTAAAAGGAAAATATAATTCTAATTAAACTATAGAAAATTTTAATATTAATTTACATATTATTGATATAAATTTTAATTTTTAAATACTTAAGCATATAATAAGCAAATGGTCCATTTTTTGAACTCTATGCGCGAATACTCCCAAATAGAAAATATAATGAAAATGGGATACATTCCTTGATGATCATCATATAAAGGCAAAACCCTAATATATAGATCCCTATACATTTTTGCCGAATTTTGATCACAAAACAAAATAACCCGGGGGCAAAACAAAATAACCCGGGGGCGGGGTACGTACACCATCTCGACTTGGGACATGGACACGTTCCCAGTTTGTAAACTTGGAACTGCGCTCTCGACAGCACGGAGCGGGAGGACAGCTCAACAAGGCCTGGGGCGAGGCGCTTGAGCTTGAGCTTCTTGTTGTCTTTTGGGGAAGGTGAGGGAGAAGAGGAGAGTGAGGTGGCCGTTCATGTTGGTGTGGGCGGCATGCCGAAGGGTTTCAGCAAGGGTCAGGAGGCCAGATGCTATCTGCTGGCGACCTGCATTGCTGGGTGGGAGGAGCGGTTGAGGGGAAGGGGGAGTTCAAGCGGGTGGCCAAGGGTGACAACAGATCGAGCACCCTTCACTGTCACCATTGCACCGTCTGACATGACAGAAGGACCTTCTTCAATGTACCCGCATCCACATCATGCTGTAAAGGAACCACATTATAATTGACTGTCAGCAAAAGATGCTTTGATAGATCATCAAAAAATGAAATCAACTACATCATGAATCAAAATTAGCAACAGATATATTCATGATATAGGTTACTGTTCCTGTGCTAAGCGTTGTTTACTTCCTTAACTTCTTTAAGATTATATTTTATGGATTTTAAAATTAATTTATCTTTTAGTCAAGTTGATGTAAGACTTTGCATTCATATAAAACCATTCATTTCGGGTCCGCTTAACCGAAGGTCAAATCAAAACTAAAATCACTCGACGGCTTAGATCACAATTAAAGAAAAGATTGTAAAAAAAAAATGGGAGGGGTGAAGCAACTTAAATAGTGAGATGCAAGTTTAGTTAGGGTTTATATAATTTGAATGAGCTTCCTGGTACTCCAAATGGACCAAAATTGAAGTATAGTCAAACCATCCCAATGTGATGAGCCACATAATTGAGTCAGAGTGTAACGACTTCACCAGGCAAGGGTTTGATAAGAGATTCAAATTACAAAAATTTTCTGTCTTCAACTTTAGAACCAAAATATTTGCTTACTTTTAGGCATTCAAACAGCAGGGTGCTTTGTCACAACTAATGTTAGACTTGCTTAAAAGTTAGAAAATTAGATAAGAGTTCTGTCTTAGAGACAACCACATAGTCCTCACTTGTGCAATAAAAACGTTTCCTATTAGCAAGAAGTTTAAAGATTAATATAGTTTTTTGTATTATACGTGAACTATGATCTAATGAATCTCGTTCTCACTACAGTTTGAAAATGGAACCACAAAATATAAATAGCTACCAATTTTGTTTTTGACTGACATTATGATATGAATGAATCTATTGTCAATAAAATTGTTTTGCAGAACCACATAATCAATTAACTTTTTGGTAGCAATTTGTATCAAACGAAAAAGATACTGCATTTTGTTGATATGAATTGCAACTTCTATATAAGTATGTATATTATAGCTTGTCTCAAACAAAATCGAGAAATTAAACTTTTAAATGACAATCTACGCCATTTATTTGCCAACGCGACATGAAAGGATCGTCTTTTTTAAATTTTATCAAAATAAATTCCATAAAATTTGTGCATTTAAACAAGGTCCTTCTCATAGTCTAATGTCTAACTAATCCATTAATGATTCTCTCCCGACATTGCACTCTATTATAAGGTGTGCGGCAAATTTGAAGATAAATTACATAAAGGGAGGGGGGAAAAAAATCTTTACCGGCAAAGAAAGCCTCATATCATCCCCATCCTGAATCCAGCTCCATCGGCCCGCGAGCTCAAATGGAGGAAGCACGGGCAAAACCCTAGACTCCCTCTTCGACCTCCCATCATACTTCTCTTTCATTGTGAGTATACCAATTTAACTTCGGCAACCATTCACAAGTAGGCAGACACGTGGGAAACCAAATCCAAAGTTAACCCGACCAACATAACCTGGCCCAATTGTTGGGGAGAAACATCGAGTCCAAATTGTTGGGAAGAAACACTGAGTTCAACGAAAAACATGATGGGCCTAAATATAAAGCTAAGAACCACTTTGACCCAAAAGATTAAGCTCTTGGGTCAAGATCCCAACTTTGTATTTAAACTCATAGAGTTTCTTTGTCCTATCCGATGTGGGACTATACTCGCATATGAACTAACTTAACAGCCCACAAACAGCTTGATCGGCAAACTTGAAAAATGTGTGGTGCTCACTAAGAAAAAACCACCTAATTTATAAGTTATATAGTACTGACTAAGAAACTGGGACTCAGTGTATTTGTTTGCATAGAAATAAAATGGAAGTAGTGGAAGTAAGCCTACTTCCACGACTTCATATGTTGGTTTGGCCATAAAGAGAACTAGAAGTTACACTAGAATGATGTGGATCCTATGTAGCACTCTTTCTTCCATTTTTCTCTTCCCCTCTTTTTTTTTATTGGAAGAACTCTTGGAGCTCAAAGAACAATATAAAATAATATATTTTATTCAACTTTCATAATTACTTTTTAAAGCTAATGCATAACACAAATATAATATCACTATTATAATATTTTATTAAGGAATATGATAATATTATTTCTACTTCCTAGTCTACTTTCTACTTTCAGGATTTAACATACAAGCTCTAGAATCCTATTGAAGATAGTTTTTCCCAAACTTCTATTTTGGAAGCACTCTTTTACTTCTTTACTTTCGATACTTCTAACATCTAAACATGTCTTAAGGAAAAAGTGATGCGCATTTAGAATTTCCTCTCTCTCTCTCTCTCTATAAATATATATATATATATATATATATATATATATATATATATATATATATATATATATATATATATATATATATATATATATATATATATATATATATATATATATATATATATATATATATATATATATATATATATATATATATATATGAGTTCCTTCACCGCCGCTTAGGTGGTCCAATAAAATTATTACACGTGGCATCACTTAAAGTAACAAATAAAAGAACTCTCTTAACCACTCTTTGAGTGGCGTTACGTGTAATAATTTTATTAGGCCACCTAAGTGGCGGTGAAGGAACTCCCTTCACCGCCGGTAAATTTCCCATTTCCTCTCTCTCTCTCTTTATATATATATATATATATATATATATAGAGAGAGAGAGAGAGAGAGAGAGAGAGAGGAAAAGTTATGTGAGCTAGTGGGAAAATTATAATAATCCAATGATTTTTCTTCAATTTTTCTTTATAATTACTATCTCTGCCTGCTTAACTTCATTCAGATTAAATTTCATAAATTTTGGAGTTCATTTACCATTTCATCAAGTGCATACAAAATGTTGTATTCATTGAAAACTGTTAATTTTGTGTTAACTTGACGGAGGGCGAAATCAAAACTAAAACCCAAGAAATTGGGTATGAATGAACCCTAGGGGGTCGAGATCATAATCCAAAAGAATTTTTTTTAAAAAAAATTATTGGAGATAGTGAAAATGAACTGCAGCTCAAATAACTTGCGTGAGCTGTCAGCTCATTTCCATTTTCTCATATATATATATATATATATATATATATATATATATATATATATATATATATATATATATATATATATATGAGGAAACGGAAAATTCACCGGTAATGAAGGGAGTTCCTTCATTAGCACTTAGGTAGCCCAATAAAATAATTATACATGGCGTCCAGCTCAAAAGATGGTTAAGAAAGTTCTTTTATTTGTTACATTGTGAAGCGCCACATGTAATTATTTTATTGGGCTAGCTAAGCGCTAGTAAAGTAACTCTCTTCACCGTCGGTAAATTTTCTATTATATATATATATATATATATATATATATATATATATATATATATATATATAAGAAAAATGGAAATGAGTTGACAGCTCACGCAAGTTATCTGAGCTGCAGTTCACTTTCACTATCTCCAATAATCATTTTAAAAAAAATTCTTTTGGATTATGATCTCGACCCGCTAGGGTTCATTCATACCCAATTTCTTGGGTTTTAGTTTTGATTTGGTCCTCCGTCAAGTTAACACAAAATTAACAGTTTTTAATGAATACAGCATTTTGTATGCACTTGATGAATTGGAAATGAACTCCAAAATTTATGAAATTTAATCTAAATGAAGTTAAGCAGGCAGAGATAGTAATTGTTAAAAAAATTGAAGAAAAATCATTGGATCTTTTCCTGAGCTGGCGGCTCACCTACAATAATCCCTTATATATATATATATATATATATATATATATATATATATATATATATATATATATATGTAATAATTATTATTATTATTATTACTACTAACAGAAACTTTTTAGAAAATAGGTATTTTTAAAATAAAAAAAAATAAACTAGAGAAACAGAATCCTAGAATCCTCAATGCCGAGCCATTGGCTGGAGGTTTTTCTTTTTTATAATTTTTTCTATAAAATAAAAGAATTTTGAAAAATGAGAAAGGGTGGGAATTAATTAAACTAATATTTCTAATAAGGTGCTATAAAGATGTTAGCACATGAAAATTCCATGTCCATCTTTAAAAATATCAAAAGATTTTGCTTTTTTGGGTAAATTTGAGAGATGTCATAAATGAAACTAATATTTTTGACAACCACCAAATATTACACACCATTGTTCTTTACATTTTTTATATTAACTAATTTGCAAAAAAAAAAAAACCCATACTTTCTTACTTGCAAATCCAATCATATATTTTATACTCTATTACAATATATACAATGATTTCAACATGCTTATATTCTTTTGCTTCTTATATATTTTGTACCTGATATTGCTATTTTATTTAACTTTTTACATATATTGCACCACTAATCTCTAGTCTCAAATCCTCATAATTTTAATCTACTTTCTTTGTTTCTTTTCAATTTTCCATACCATAAGATTTGGGCACTATCATTGGAAATAACATTTTAGTCATATAATATTTTTGTTCTTGAATAATTTTCATGATTAATATATTTCTTTTTTTCCATTCTAAAAATTAGGATGCATGCAATCATCTTCTTATATTATCTATTTTTTTATCAATATTTCTTCCTATATTAATAAGTTAGGAGAAGAGATAAAGTATGTTAGTCTAAATGGTAATACCTTATTCTTCTATGAGAATGATTATAAGTTCAATTTCTGAAATTAATCAAGCTACAATCATATATTAACACAGTTAAGAGAAGAAATAAAATATCCCATAAAAAGTATAAATGATTCGTAAAAAAAAATTAGATAGTTACGTTATTTTGAAAATCTCTATTTTATTAATCTCGATTCTTTTTCAAAATTTTGAAATGGCCAGATTTTATAATACTAAAGAATTTTTCCCTCTAGAAATACATCTTTTATTCTATTAATTAAATTTTTTCGTTCATGAAGTGATGCAACTATTTCATTTTTTTTTCACCACTGTCTTTTACCATCTCATGGAAAAGTTCTCTTATGAAAAGAGTTTCTCAAGAATTCATGCAATTTTTCTAGTGAGGAATACAAATATAGGAATTTTCTACTTTAACAATCTAAATAAATTTTTGTATATGTATAGTTGGGACATATGCATTCGATTGAAATTTCTTGACCTTTTGATATACAGTATTTATTCCAATTTCACTAATAATGCAAATATTTACTTGAAAATCTAGGCAATCTTTACTGGTATTAAATACTTGGGAATTAGTAGAATATGCACCATGAAGAGAGTCAGAATGATAGCTTTACTAACATCAATGTAGAAATAGTAAGAACTATGTGTAAGTGAAATACCTTCCTTTCTCATAATACTTATGTGAAAATTTCTTGACTTTTTCCAATATTCAAATATTTAATCCATTTCCTTTGCATTTTCACTAATGTCGCAAATATTTACTCAAATAATTTATAATATATTATGGTCTCGATTTGCAACCCACCCACACACACAAAAGAACTTTACTATCATCAATTACATTTTCTAAAAATTACATCGATGCTTATTGTTGTCTAATAATGAGAATTATCTTATTTTTATTCAAGAAATTGGTCTGAACTTTTTCATAAATTTATTTGGATAAATACATATTTTTTCAGTGAATAAAAACAATATATAGTGTAAGAACCTGCAAATTAGTTCATCATTAGTAAATACAAAATTATGAAGAATTAATAGTTAAACATTAGATGACCTCTAGTAAGTGACACTTTGGGCTACACGGTATAGAAAGAATTTTCATTGACTTGGAACATGATTGACAATTCAATAGAGTTCATAATCATATTTTTTTTTTAAAAAAGAAAAATCTTCATATTAATCTTTTTGTAAGTGCTATATCGGTGCAAGCTTCCTTCGTATAATTATCAATGGTCTCCATTTATGAGCTTGAATTCTCTTTCCTTGCAAAAGGAAACAAGAAAAAATACAATATTAGTAGAAGTCATTAGTTCTTCCATAGTGCATGGTTTCATTTTACATATGAATTTTGTTTTCAATTTAATATCAATTGGTGATAATTATTTTTGAAAACATAAAGTTGTTATCTTAAATTTAATTTTTTTATAGGCCATGATAAAATTATTATAGTAAGTTAATAATAGAATTGTCAGATTTCTTGGTAAAGTGGTAAAATTCCTTAGCAAATGTGCAAGATGTTATAATATCAAATCTCACTTATAGTAAGTAAATGGCAGATTGGGATAGAGATGACGCTGGTCTTTATCAAAAAAATATTTCTCAGCTTTCTTAATAAAATAGATTGAAAATTAGTTGATATGGTTGTTAAAAAGAGAAAATTTCACTTTTGTTTATCCAAAATTAAATATTTTCAAGTACAAATACATGAAAAGGTTTTGATACACACACTAAAAATAGTTTATAACATACCTTCATACACATACCTAAATTTTCACTTGTTGAAATGACACTGCCATGAAACAGAGAGAGAGGTTAGCTGGAAGGAGTTTGTTGAAATGACACTGCCATGAGAGAGAGAGAGAGAGAGGGGGGTTGTTGTATCCTCTGGACATGCATAGAAATAATATTAAAACAACGTATGGGATTGCTTTCAACATAGAAAATGCTAAAACATGATTGGGTGCCAATAGATAAGTATTCATCTTCCTTAAATCTCTCTTTCCATAAATCAATCATTGAAATTCACGATATTAAGAAATTATGACATCCTCGTCCAAATCCTTTTCCAAATTCATGACCAAATATGTACTACATCAACAACAGTCTCAAAGACAAAATTAAACTTATATAAAAATGAATCAATCCTTCCAAGTTAAAGAGGTGATCTTAATAGGAGATCTTTATGAATGATGTGACATGCATCTCTTCACCCATAATCAATGATGAAGAACCGATATCAATGATGATGATGATGGGTAGTTGGATATATAAATCTTCTTGTGCTATAGAAAACTTGAAGAAGCCATAGGTCTAATGCAACAAATTTAAAAACTACAACAATCTCAAGTTAGTACCAAACTAAAGATATTGCCTGCCCACCACACTAAGACAACTACTTAAACCCTAATTAAAGGCACCCAGTTAAACTAATGAAACAAATCAAGCTAGCATAGATTTCTTTTATACATAAAGATCCACAGAAAGCCACATCCTCCTACAAATCTTTAGCTGTACACCAAACTTGATATCACTACTGCAACTATACCAAGATGAGTATCTTCTCTACAACTAACCAAAGCATATATATTCTCACACAATTCTCAATACACATGAAACTGTTTAAGCATACACAATCCCCTCGTGCGCTATATATGATAAAAGAGAAGTATACATAAGCATGTTAAAAATATCTACTCTCCTTCAAATAGGGGCAAAACAAGCGAAGAAATGTTGAGTAGCTGGAAGAAGGATGCCATGCATTAAGATACATAAGCTAGAGCCTAATATCACAACTTACAACTGATTTATACAAAGAACCGTACAAGGTTTTTTCGTCCCATGAACTCGCTGAAAGCTAGCTGTTTTCTATCACCAAATACCGTTACTCAGAAGGAGCTAGAATCCCTCTTCCATCTGTAAATTAAGTGAGACAATGAAAATTAGGGTTTTGGAAGTTATGATCAATCAGTCTACATACATAGTTTAAGGGAGCTAGCTAGCTCTTTACCAATTGAACTGGCAGAGAATTGAGCTTATCTCCTTTGCAAGTTCCTTTGCTGTCATAGAAAATCCTTCTTCAGCCTGCAAGAATAAATCAACACAAACCGCTAAATTTATAATTATTGTTGTAAACATCTATTTCAGTCACTTACTTTGTAGGGTATCCCTTATGGAAAATTTGTATGATTATTTTAACTTTCCTAATGAAATATATATATGTTAGTTATATTCCATGCATGTTATTTTTCTAATGTCAAGGAGTTTACTACTGAATACAGCTATGTATACATAGACAGAGAAGTAGCTTGCCTGTGCAGTAACAGTAATATCGAGAAATGACCCAGTGAAGGGCATAACGCTAGCATTCGTGACCATAAGACCAAGCTTCTCAATCTCCGACAGAACCATCACTAACACTCCTTTATCATTCTCACAGTGAATTCTCAGAAGAACTGTTTTCTCAGATAGCCTCACTTGAATTTCTGGAGGGAGCTTTCCTGATGGGCTCCCATCGGCGTTGTCATCAGAGTTAGAGCACAGTTCATTGTTTGTCGAGATCAGGTTACATCTTTTTACAAGGACCACAGACTCGATTGTCTTCTTCGCCTTCTGATCTTCGAGGGACTTCATTGTATGCTCGAGTTCTTTGACATACTTGATTGTGTCTCCAAGAATAGAGGCCTTGTCAGCCTGCAGCAAAATAAGTGAGAAGTTGGAACCTAGTTAATCGTTCTTTCACTTCTTCGATACTATATGAAAATTTAAATATTGACCATGAACTTTGTTACTATTCAATATGTAAAAATTAATGTTGGTAACTTAGATTGGTGACTGTTGAGGTGTATACTAAATTATATAAATTATATATCGTCATAATTAACTGTGAAGTATATATAAATTGATTGTTATCATTCATTCTTGGGTATGGAAAAATTGGCCTACAACGGTTATCAAGCAATGATGATGAATTGTAAATTGTTCTTCACTTCCTTAATTCAAATTTGATCCTCTTAGGGTGCATTTGGGTTTCAAATAATATCAGAAAATTATGCGATTTCAGGTGTATTACGAAAAATAATAATAATAATAATAATTTTGATGGTATGCGTTAGGTGAGCGTCGGACAGACAGATAATATACAAATATAGTGTAATCAAGATTTTACAAATAAAAAAAAGGGATTTTGAACATTTATATTTTGATTTTTTTTTTTCCAAATTTCATAGTTATTTTTGTTTGTTTGTTTGTATTTCCTATGTTAACTTGTAAGAGATATTAACAATAAAATACATAAGGGTAAAATGTTCTTAAGGTGTCGAGATTTATTGAAGAGACACCCAAAAACTTAAGATGGGATATCGAAATTAACAATCCAAACTGTTCATTATGATATGCATATCATAAATAATGGTGCATAAAATTCTTTGATTTTTCATACTTTTTGACTATGTATTGAGAAGTCGCAAAATGAATGGTTTTTCAACAATAGAGTAAATGCTATCTCTAGATCAACTATGAAAAATTATTTAGATTGCATGAATTTTTATGCATCACCATTTAGAAAATGAAGTTTACAACAAATGGTTCAAATAATCAATTTCAATTTTCCTTCATGAGATTTTGGATATATACTTCAATAATTATTTAAGGAGACAACATAGATACACTTAACGCGACACATATATGTATAGAAATAAATGTTGCAATAGTGGCTGATATCAATACACAATGTTGCAATATAGACACTATAATATTGCTATTGGTTTAACAATATTTCATCTATATATCAGATATTGCTAATACGATAGATATACCTAATATTGCCAATTTTTAGCAGACAATTAGAGTATGCACATACTTGAAAATGTGATGCAAAATTCAAAAAGCCTAATGGACCTTCTGCTTCAGACATAAAGTGATTCAAAGGCCTAATATGTCTACTAGCTAGCTCCATCCCAATTCCCAAAAGTTTTGGGATGAACACATTGAAATTGCTTCAATTTTCAGGTTTTCTTTTATTTTATATTGGTTTTCTTCATGTTCCATTATAAATTCTTAAGTAAGTGAAGTTCTTTTTCCTGCATTTACTGCTTGTTGCATGATATATCAATACCAGATACATGCTAAATCTCTTCTCCAAAAGATTGAGAAAGAATTACACTACAAGAAAACAGGAAATTTGTGACAAGAAAAATCGTCACTAAAAACATGAAAGTCGTCACTAAAACTCTTTAGTGACGACTTTCGTGACGACTTTCAATTGTTACGTATACCTCCGTTACGAAAGCTATCCGTGACGACTTTATGATTTCGTCACGAAAAGTATATCTTTAGTGACGACATTTAATTGTCACTAAAAAATTCTACTGTGACGATTTTTATTGTCACTGGATGTCTGCCTTTCGTGACAATGATAATTGTCACCGTATACAATACGTGACAAGTAAATATCGTCACTATAAAGTGCTTACTGTATATTAAAATGTAAATTGAAATGAAAATTATCATTAAAAAATCCTTTAATGAAAATTATATAGATAATTATCACAAATATTAAAATGTAAATTGAATTTTGTGACAACTATTTAATTTCGTAGCTAAAAAATTAGAATTTTTTCATGACAAAGTTTATTTGTTGTTGCAAAATACTCTTTTTTAGTGACAAGTTTTATATTTCTCACAAAAAATTCGCAAATGAAGCACAAATTTGTAACAATTAAAATCTAACGTCACTAAAAACAAATATTTAATTACAATTTTTAGTACGTAGTCAGTAAAAAATTAGGATTACGTGACTAATAATTATTTTCGTCACAAAAAATCCTTAATTTTAGTGACATAATTTATTTGTTATGACAAAATACTCTAGTTTAGTGACAATATTTACTTTCGTCACAAAAAAATCGTCATTAAAGATTTTTTTGGTGACAACAAATATTTAGCGTCGCTAAAAACAGATATTTAGTGACGAGATTTAATACATTGTCACTAAAAACGAGGATTATGTGACGAATATTTATCATCGTCACAAAAAAAACCATTTTTCGTGACAAGCTTTTTTTTATTGTCACAAAATACCCTTCTTTCGTGACAATTTTTATAGTTGTCACGAATTTTTAGTCAGAAATTTCCTATTTTCTTGTAGTGTTAATTCAGTCAACAAGAATAAAAAAAAAAAAAAGAGAATAATAATAATAATATGCGATATTTATTTAGTTCTTTTAGAACTAAAGGATTGATAAATCAAAATACCTTCTTAAGTCCAGGGATGAGCGCAGCAAGCGCTATGAATCGCTGGCTGAGCTTCTCCCTCCTCTTCCTCTCTGCGATAACATGCTCACCATGAGCATGGCCACGTCCGAACCCTGTACTGCTATTCCACTTCAGCCCTTGCCCATGGATATCATTCATCTGATGCCTCGGCCAATTCAAATTACTATCCATATTCATCGGAATGTGCTCAGAACTCCAACTGATAGTCTTTGGGATCTTCCTCGGCCTCTCGCTGCATTTGATCTTGCATGAGGCCTCCATGCTTGGCGACCAAGTGAAGGTGGTGAAAGTTGGCTGCGCAGTTGAGTTGAAATGTGTGTGGTGTAGCTGGAGGTCATGGTGATATGCCGTAGGAGTCAATATCTGCTGTGATGGAAACAGCTGCGACTGATGTAGAGGGCTCAGCTGATCCCACTGCTCCGCGAAACTTGGCTGGTCCATATCTTGAACAAGTATAAATTATTTAGATCACGTTTGTTGCTTCTGTTTAAAGAAAAAGGATCAAGATTTGACTAGTTATGCATACCGAGAATCAAATCTTGGAAAGCTTTAAAGAATGTTCAGACTGCAGAAAATTTTAGTCTGAGCATTTACATATGGATCATGCATGTAATAAAGTAACAGCTAATAATTATTAAGCAAATGAAACCCTAACAGCTTGTTGGAAGCATTAAGTCGCCATCTATAGCCTCTGATTTTGTCCCTTTTTTTTTTCTGTGAAAATAAATTGATAAGAAACCCTAATAGCTTGTGAACTCTAAATACTAGCTGTAGTTCGAGTAATACTTTATGAGGGGAAACAATAAGCAAGATTGTTTCTCTGCTGAAAAACTTTGGAGAAAAGTGAACACACATCAAATGTGTTTTTTAAAGCCTAAAGAAATCAGAAACTCAAAGTTCATCGCTCTGAAGAAAGGAAGAAAGAAATTAAGATGAAAACTAATAACATCAAACCATTTCTTTTGTTGAAAATATTTAGCCTTGTGATACAGTTTTCTAGTGTAAAAACACAAGATTTTTTTTTTCTTTTGTGTTACAAGTAAAAGAAATAATTCAAGTTTCGCGATAAAACCCTAGGTTTAAAATTTGTTCCAATGAAGATAACCGGTATCGTATAACTGATCAAAATCCAAAAAAGAAAAGGAAAAAAACAAACAAAAAAGAAGCAAGAGCTTTGAAAATCATAGGCTATGTACTATACTGAAAAATTATTCAAAAGAAACTACCTCTATTTATCTTTGAAGAAAGGAACAAAGAAATTAGCAAGATGAAAGCTATATTATAACATCAAACCATTTCTTTTGTTGAAAATATTTTGCCTCAAGTACTGATTCAGTTGTTCTAGTGTACTCATAGATTATTGAACACCAAGAAATTATTTATTATGTTACAAGTAAAAGAAATCATTCAAGTAACACGATAAAACCCTAGCTTTGAAAATTGCTTCGAATCCTTATATATAGATAACCAGTATATATCATATAACTGATCAAAATCCAAAAAAAAGGGGAGAAAAAAAACCAAACGAACAAAACATGGAGCAAGAGTTTTGAGAATCATAGTACACAAAGCACTGAAAGATTATTCAAAAGAAATTAAAGAACCAAAAATTAAAAAGCAATTACCAACCTCTATTAAATCTTTGAAGAAAGGAACAAAGAAAGAAATTAATTAGCTCAAAACTAATAACAACAAACCATTTCTTTTGTTGAAAATATTTTGCCTCAAGTACTGATTCAGTTGTTCAAGTCTACTCATAGATTATTGAAAACCAAGAAATTCTTTTTTATGTTAAAGTAAAAGAAATAATTCGAGCATCACGACAAAACCCTAGGTTTAAAAATCGCTCCAAATCCTTATATAAAAATAACCAGTATCATATTAACTGATCAAAATCCAAAAAAAAAAGGAATGAAACAAAATAAGAAGCAAGAGCTTTGAGAATCATGAGCTAGGTGCACAAAGTACTGAAAGATTATTCAAAAGAAATTAAACAAACTAAAAAGAGCAATTACCAACCTTTATTAATCTTTCTCTCTCCTAATCTCAAGCTTTTGCAAAGCTCATTAGTTTCCTTGATCTCCTAATTATACCCCCAACTTGTTTGGAAACTTCTCTTGTTAATCTTGGGGCACTGTTCAAATGGAGGCTTTCAACCATTTATCTTGAAAGAGACAGACTTTCTCTCTCTCTCTCTCTCTCTCTCTGTCTCTCTCTTTCTCTCTCTCTACAATTATGATGGTTTAATTATAGAATATATCTAATCAATCACACTGCCCATTGTCTTCATCTCTATTACTATTTAATTCTTAAAAAAATGATATAATTAATTATTATTATTAATTTTGGGCTAGTACAAGGCTAACCTCAGTCCATAGAATCAGACTGCAACTTCTTCTATCAAGCAATTTTACTTTAAATATAGAATTGATTGATGTTTTCACTTTGCCTTTTACTCCATTTTCCTACAGATTGATCTCATACGCAAAGACTGATGCTGAGCTGTTATTAAGAAATCAATTGGATGTACTAATTAAATAACAAAGGATTTATTGTTTAATAAATGAAGTACTGATCTGCTAACCTAGACTAATCAATGTCCATACAGTCTTGCTTGCCGTAAGAGCCATATATTTCCAATAATTTAGAATTAAAAGAGAGGAAGGATACAAATTATATCTTTTCTAAAGTCATTTGGTTTCGGTATAAGTTAATGATACAAACTATATAAATAAATACAAACAATCCAGTATCATGACCATTGGAGAGTCTAGTTATAGAAAGTATTCACTTGGTGCCTAACTATTTGTCCTTGTTCATGCACATGGTTGTCTGCAGTAGAAGCATTAGGATCGACATTCGTGTGAGAAATAACAAATTTAGTGATGCTGATACAGGAGATCATGTCAATGGTACGGAAATATCACCGCTAACCTAAGGACTTTAGACTCACAGACGAAGAAAAAAAAAAGTCTTGACAATAGATCCATCTCAGCTCCACCGGCCAAGTAGTTGTCAAGATCCCTGAAATCATGAGCATGGTCATACTATGATCTTCACTGTTTAGGGAAAGTTACAACTTTCTAACTGTAAAGATACACACTAAATAAATAAATAGAAAGTACATCCAGACCAGTTTAGGAAAGTTGTGAGAGATTAAAAGGAAGAGAAGAAAAATATAAGAGAGTTCTTCCTTCTCTTTCTCACTAAAATTTCTCTACTCGTCCATGGGCTAAAGAGTCGTTCTGACTAGAATTCCATCATCACAAATCCCTAGAAAATCTTAGTACATATAATCTCCTTCGATTATAAGCAAAGTAATCAAGAGATTTAAGTTCTCTTTTTCTTAGTTTCTTATTGTTTCAATCCAAATACAAAACATTCAAAAACAATGAGACCCAAGCTAAAACTGTGCAAGTCTAACACGCCTAGACTATTTTCAATTCTGGATAGACAAACTTGTCCCAGAAATTAGATGGTACTTCCTGATTTCTTTATGTATGTCGATTCAAAATGATTTCTTATAAATCTAGTCAATTATGTCCATAATGTTGGGGATCGAATTCCCTATCAAGATCGCAGAGACTAAGGAAGCAATACAACATAAGAAGAACATAAGAATTAACGTGATTCGGCAGACCAAGTTCGACCTACGTCTACGGGAATAACGAGAGAAATATCCATTATGAGAAAAAAGATTATAAGAAAATATCCAAATATCTCTCCACCTCTCGCATCTCTCATAGTAACGGAAGCATATCTCTCAGCCAATTTCTCTTTTTATCTCATATCATATACAAGAGATATATATAGTGTTCATATACTAATCCCATTAGAATAGCACTATTACTATCTAATTGGTGTTCTAATCCAATTAAAACCCTGGTCTTCTAACCCAAGTCAAACTGGGATTCCTTGTGATTTTTTATCACATCTGAATACTCAACGGATGCGAGACACAAATCCAATACAAACCCCTCTAGACAGGATGAAAAATGGTATATAATAAAGTGGAGTAGACAAGAGAACCGTATTAAGCAGGATCACTTGATCTCCCAAGGATAAGAACTTATCTTTGTAACCATGTAGCTTCTTCTCCAACTTACCGCTCCCAATCTTGTCTTCATAGTCTCTTAGATCTGATTGGAATTCCTTAAATACCATATGAGAAGAAGCTTTCACTACTCAAAGATACTTAGAATGATGAATGAGGTGAGGTATTTACTCCCCAAAAGAATAAATGAACTTTTATAAATATTGATACAATGACTTGGCTAACACTATATTATTGTTAAAATACAAAATAATTTTTCTCAACTCTCACCATAACTTCGGAGTTTTTGTGCAGTGGAAGGGACTTTCAACAATTATCTTAAAATCAAAGTATCATCTGTATACAAGAGCTTGATGAACATTGTGGAAGAAGTGCCTGCTAAACTCTTAAACAATCCATCATCATCTCTGTTATGGATCATATTATTAAGACCTTCAACAATAAAGACAAATAGCAATAAGGGTAGAATAAGGGTAGAGGATTACCATATATCAATCCCCTTTAGCAAATTATTTTTTTTTTTTTTTTAGGCAACCTGTTAAACCAGAATGAAGCTATCCATCTTACCGCTAATGAAGCTATAAGAAATCCATTTATCACTAAAATCTCCTACCGTCAATACCTCCAATAAACAATCCAAGTTCATTCATACCTTAGCCTTTCTCAAAAGAAATTTCAGGAGATAATTTTTGAAAGTCCGCGCAATTAAATGCAGGCCCGGCAGGAATCGAACCTGGATTTGCTCTGATATCATATTGAAAGACCCTTCCACTACACCAAAACTTCGAAATTATAGTGAGGGTTGAGAGTAATTATTTTATATTTTAACAAGTCATACCTTAGCCTTTCTCAAAACTAATTTCAGGAGATAATCAGAAGTCCCAAATTTTTTATCTGAATCACCATAACTCAAAAGATATTCATACCACTGTGAAACTAGTTTGATAATCAACCACTACGTCCTTAAGAAGTGTGGGTTGTAGGTCTGTAGTCACCCATAGTAGACGATAATATTCCAATAGCAGCAGTAAGAAAAACAATAAGAAACTATCTGAACTCTTCGCCTTGTTAGGACCTAGCACTGATCATACTGCTTTGCACACCTCTTCAGGGAAAAATTTGCCTCTAGACATTACAGATCTAGTTCGCCATCCAGGTCCCTAGGAGTTTGGAAATCCAAAAGAAATTGATGGAACCAAACAATCATTTGAAATGGTTAAAATTGTGGTTCTTAACCTCTTCCTCCGGGAGTTTCTAAAGAAGCACACCATTTTTCCGAGTGAACCCACGTTCCAACTGAAAGCCCGAACGAAAAAAAACTATCTAGTGAGCTCACTAGGAAAAGTGGTGTGCTCTTTCGAAAACATCCCCTTCCTCCCCTCTAATAAATAAATTATGGAACCAAACAACATTACTCCGCAAGGGATCATTTATTAGATGAATTTAGAGTCCTAGACTCCTTATATTTTATCAATCCATCTATAGCTTCGAGGAGAGACTTTTTATGGGCTTTTTCATCCCATAAAGATCTCTTTTCCCATGAGAGGAAAGCTCTTCTGAGACGATGCAGCTTGGTACAAAAGATACTAGAACCATATGTAATACTCCTATCTCGAATAGCCCCATATCAGATATGAGATAAGAATTAGTGTAGTTTATAATGATTTTTATGAATCCATAACTAGTCTTTTTGAGAGAGCAATTCATGATTAATTATGAATTATTTTAATTTTTATTATTCTATCAGAGACTTAGGAAGCCTCATTCTTGTTTTTCTCATGAATCGAGACATATGGGAATATGAACGAAGGTCGGACACTGAATACAAAGAGCATAACAGTAATAAATTTGGATTCCCACTTATGAGACAAAAACTCTGTCTAGCTTGGCTAGAGAGGGATCAACCCGCATATTTGACCAAGTGAATAAGCGGCCCCGAGAGCTCATAGAAGTCAACTTAGGAAATTCAATGTACAAATTATTACAAATATGATACTACTACTACTACTATTATTTTAAGAAAATAAGGGCCCCAAAGTCTCTTCAACATGATGTTCAAAGATCTTACCCTCATGTGAACAAGTTGAAAGCTTCCTTCCCAAGTCGACATCATCCTGACTTTTAATTCTAAGCCTTTGAAATGGAGCTTTGACAAACTATTCTCCTGCTTATAATGTCAACTGGTAATAGACCATGTGAGATTAATGGGTAGCTTTTGTCCCTTGAATGTCGCTTGCCTCCATAGCTAGCGATAGCATTGAGCATAGGAATGATATCGGTGCTGCGTGTATTCTTGTTGCTATCCTTTCGGTGCCTGAAGCCGAGGTTAGGAGCTTGTGGGAGGCTGTTGCCTAGGCTTTGGATGTGATTTCTAGTCAGTGAATTTTGCTGAAGGGCGATGCACAGAGAGCTCTTACGGTTTTTCAGAATGGTGGTAGAAATTACCATCGCTTACTTCAGGATGAACAGTTAATTGGTGATTATTTCTGTCAGCTATGTGTCCATCATATTTGGAGGGAGGAAAACATGTATGCTAATTACAGGACAGATAAGGGTGTTGACTTAAGTTCGAAAGTGGTTTGGCTAACTAATTTTTCTCATGACTAAAGGAGCTAGCAGTTATGGACGTGTTTGGTATCAGGTATGAGCGATCGTAGTTCTTGAGAACTTGTCTTAGCAAAAAAAAAAAGCATTGAGCATAGAATTTTACATATTCTCCCTTCTCTTGTTATGTGTGGATAAATACAAGTTCTACAAACAACAAAAGCAGTTAACTAATCTGACTCTTTTATTTTGAAAATGTGTCATAACCTAAGAATTACTATCGCGACATCTTCACTAGGGCTGATAACAGACGCACATCTTGTTGGGGATCGAATTCCCTATCAAGATCGTAGAGACGAAGGAAACAATACAACACAAGAAGAATATAAGAATTAACGTGATTCGGCCGACCAAGTTCGACCTCTCTTATCTTTCATAATAAGATAAATATCTCTCTCATCAATTGCTCACATCTCTTATATCACATACAAAAGATATATATATATATATATATAGTGTTCTATCATAATCCCATTAGAATAATATTATCACCATTTTAATTGGTGTTCCAACATAATTACAACTCTGGTCTTCTAACTCAAGTCCAAATGAGATTCTTTATGATTCTTGATCACATCTGGATACTTAACGGATGCGAGACACAAACCCAACACATCCATAGGTCAATTTTTGACATGCCATATACAATTTTTTAAATTAAAAAAATAAAATTTTTATTTTTCTAATTCAAAATTTTGTATATTACGCGCTAAAAATTAACTCATGGTTGCATTTATCATCATTCCTAATCTTCACAAGTAAGCTCTCAATAAGAAAACTTTAGCTAGCTTGTTTCGTTAAATTTTTTTGTGTCGGTCAAACTCTCACACACATACATATTTTTACATCATTATTCAAATTGAATTTTTATCAGAAGTTGAGCTCAAAACTTCTCATAAATTGAGAAGGGGTGATGGCACTGGCGCGTTTCGTTAATTACTAACTAGGTTCTTGTACTTGGACATACTGAATGTATGTACTCTGCTATTAAATGCCAGTTAGTTAACCAATCAAAATGGTTAATATATAGTAACTTGATAATATAATCACTCTCTGAGGTTCAAATTCTATCTTTAAATCAAATGATGGAAAAGTGGCTTGCTTCTAGTTGTTATCTATGTTCGTTCTTTATTTTGATTTGCTTTAATTAATGTTAGAATTAAAGATATTATGTAACATTCAAAATTTTATTTAAAAAAAGAACCATTTCCGAATAAAGAATCTATTCTTTAGAACTTTGCCAATCTAAATGTAATCATATATTGCCGAATATTGAATATTGTCTAAAAGTTAGTCAATTTATTAGAAATTAAGCTTGATCCTTGGGCGAAAACCGATGTGTTACAAGAAAAATACATAATAATCACCCACCATCTATTCTTAAAAAAAAAAAAATACAAAATAGCCCTCCGCAATTCATGACAAACGTCTTTTTCGATTATGACATGAGCTTCTAAGGTGTCTCCATATGTAGCCTCTTTTATTATATTCAATATGTACACGCTTGAAATTGAGTGTGAAATGAGAATAAACAATTTCTAGTGACAACAACATTGTCGACAATAATACTATCTCAAATAGTTATTTTTATGCATTCCATATTGCTTGGGCGAGGTTCTACATTTGATTTCAATAGTGTTCATGTTCAATACCCACGCAAGCATTGAAATCAAATAATGAAATAAAAGTGAAAAAAAAATAAATAAATAAATGAAGTAACATGGATACAGTAATGGCTTGCATCTGTTTCTATCAGCATCCAGATCTTCAATCTCCATCAGAAACAGATAGTTTCAGACTTTAGATTATTGAACACACACAAAGACAAGATCCAGCTGGCCGCTTCAATGTGAATAGTGTTGTATAAGTCCTGTCACGTCCAAGCATCATGCATTATTAATGATCATCCGAAAAAAAAAAAATTTAAAAAAAATGGTCTAATATTTTGTAAAGCCAACTACACCATTCCCCATTTAAACTGTGCTAACCAATGGAAATATTTTCTCCGAGCTTTACCATGTAAGAAGCCTTGAATGCTGGACTGCCAGTGGCAGAGACTTTTGGATTGTAGAAAGATTTTGGGGGTAAATTGTCAACTAAACTTCAATCTATATTGTCGAGTACTAATAAATATACTGAAAGTGAAAGTAAAACTCCAAATCTTGCTTGCAGTATAGATATCACCTTTTGTTTTAATAGAACACAAAGGCCAAAATACTGGGAGTAACAGATGTTGTTACATCCAAGTCTGCATAACAAATAAGAACTCGGTTAGTATGAGCCACACGCACACACGAGTTAAGGGAAACAATAAGGAAGAGACAACTAGGCATGAGAATGAATTGTCCCCCACAATAAGGTGAGGGCTCATATTTTTTTTTAAAATTATTTACTTCTGAGTTTGCACCATGCTATTGACCCTCTTATACTATGCTCATGTGGCTCACAAACCTAAATCGAATCCCAAAAATAAAGGCTTTTATTGTTGTTATCATCCAAATATGGACCTGGTCCTTATTTTTACAATAGCTAGATTCATAGCTTTGGTAGAAGAAAAAAATAATTGTAGCCCAACTAAAACCAATTCATATTCCCACAATATAATTTGACAACAAAACTAATTTAACATTGCAACCTAAATTTTATATTAGCTCGAATACAGGACCCATAGCATGGAACAACATATATATAATGTCTACCGTGCACATTATCAGCACTTGTAGTTCAGAATTATTATTTTTTCACTCCTTGGAGTTGGATGCTCACTGAACTGCAGTGGCTTTACTGTCATGCAAAGAAACTTTTGCCCTCACTTGGAATAGCAGTGAAAAATACTCCGTAGAATCATGCAACACAGTCATAACTAGTAGAGGGAAGAAACAGAAGGAAGCAATGATAATATGGTGAATAGATGCTCCAGACAAGGTAAATAAGTTCTTGCCGCTACTCACAAAACAAGGGATTCTCACGTAGGATAACCTGAAAATCGAGGTTGGGTTGGTCCAAATATACGTCATTTGTGCAAAGAAGCAGAGAATGGATTCAACATATTATGGTGGTGGAATGTGAGTACAGCAAAAAAGTATGGGCAAACATCACGGATAGCGGGGGGAATGCGATTTACCCCATAGGTGCAAATAATATAGCAAACCTATGGACACAATGCACAAATAAGCACAGAGGGGCAATGGTAGGGGATATTTTGTGAGGTTAATGACCGGAAAGAAACAATAGAATTTTTGACAACAAATCTATTGCACCGATATCTCTATCAATTTGTATTGAACATATAATGGCTATGTGGACAGGGATGGAACAGGCACAGTAGGAACATGCCACACAGCTACAAGCAATTGCCACAATCCTAGAAGGCAGCTGGACCTATTGCAGATAGCGGAGGTCGAAGAGACCACATAGTGTGACAACCGGAATGGCATAGAAGAGGAAGAAGATCTATGCATGAAGGGAGACTTAGCGGGGAGGGTGGCTGCTTTCATTAGTTCCTTTATGATGAGCAATTAGCATTGTAACTTTTGGTGTAATATATTATGTAATAGTGTCCAATATATCGGAACACATATATATGTATTAACTAGCTCTAAGCCTGTTTTATTATGATCTAATTAATGAAACACAGGGGGATCAGGGGATATACCCACCGTTCTCTCAAAAAAAAAAAAAAAAAGCTTCTGCTTTCACTTCTAAGCACCAACCTTTTTTGCTGAGAAATCCTTTGCATCAACAATTTGAACAGCCTGTTGGTTCTACAACCGAGCCTACAGGCTAATGTTGTTCTAAAGTTTTGGGGAAAAAAATTTGTACACACATCAGAAGAATCCTTTCCTGTAAACAAAATCTAAACAAGTTTTCACCAACCAAATCAAGTGGGATGATTAGGACTGATCACCAGAGGATCTCATATTGTTGTTTAAAGGATCATACTCCCAATTTAAGCTACTAATAATAATAGCATAATCTCATTTTCTAAGGGAAGATAAACCGCTACTGGACAAAATAGCAACGCTAATCAGCAGGCTGTAGTCTTGGTGTGCCAATAGAATCATTAAGCTATCTTTTTCTTTGTTTTTTCCTGCCATGTCCTTGTCATAAGACCCTATATGTTGGGAGACTGTACATTGATTATTGGACAGTCAGGGTATGATAGAGAATAATATTTGCATATAAGTTATCAAATTGTTACTATAAAAAAGAACGGATAAGAAGAGAGCCAACAAAACCGCATAGCCTCTTAAGGAATCAAAGCAATCATCAATTGTTTTATGATGGGAAATATTCCTTTTTAGTTGCAACAAGTAACAGAAGTAGTATATAGCTTGCAGGAAAAGAGTATAAAAGTACATGGAAATATTAAGTAAATGCAATGGATCATATACTATTTCTTGCATCAGAATGGAACGAGTGCACATAATCTGGAGTTACAGAAACATATCAAGGATGGTTCAGTATCTCTTAGGTACACCCTCAGTTAGTCTAACAACCAAATTGGAACTTCATATAAATTTGGGAAAAGACGTAAAACTTGTATCCCAATGTCAGCACTATTTTTCCAAACAGATCAAATAAAATTAGACAAAAATGTACTGAAAAATCGTTAACAATCTAGGAAGAAAAAGTAGTACCCAGATAAGTTTGGTCAGGTCTCCATTTGATTGTCATTGTCATCCTTCTGCACCCAAACCTTCACAGTTTTGTCATTTTCAAGTGCACACGATGCAATCATGTTCTCCCGTGGGTGACAAGAGACACCAATGACGGCATCTGTATGGCCTTCCAATTTTTGGACTATCTTCCTGCTTTGTAGATCCCACAGATAAACACAGTTGTCCTCCGAACCACTGACAATGCATTTCCCATTTGTTATTGAGAATGTGGCAGGAATGCTGTACTTTGAGTTGGCATGTCCCTTGTACGTCTTCAGAATTTTCCCAGTTGTGTAGTTCCATAGCCTCTGTAAACATGCAAAATTGATGTGTGATTAAGAGACTAGCAAATTGAACATAATTCAGGTATTTGTCACTTGTCAGCATAGTAGATGTATGAAAGAGCTCATGATCACTGAAACATATATAACAATCTAATCACTTTCACAATACTAATTAAGGACTGAAGAGGAAAGGTTACTTCGTTTCATGAGGTTTAACCTGCAAAAATAAAGTAGGATTACCTACTAGCCAATTGGACAACTAGGTTTTATGGTAAATCCCTATCTCCAAAGCAGTGTTGAAAAAAACGCGCTCTGTAACGCGTTATAACGCATTACGGAGCGTAACAGCGGAAAATCGCTCCGTAACGGGGCGAAATAACGCCCCGTTGCGGAGCGCACAGTTTTTTTTAAAAAACGTACGTTACGTTACGTTTTTTCGTAACGTAACGTACGTTATTTCCCCACTTCAAATCCTATAAATATCCGGTTGAAAAAAAAAAAACCTAACCCTAAAATCGATCGTTCTTTCTCTCCCACCCGAGCGATTTCTCACCGGAGCTCTCTCCCCCTCTCCCATCCCCCTCTCCACCGCCGATCCGTCTTCAAATCGCTGACGAGACTCTCAAATCACCCTCCTAACCCATCAGCCTCCTCAGAATCTTCGATTGATCGAAGATTCGATGCTTCTCCGACCTCATCGCTCCGACTCCGGCTCCTGCTCCGATTATACCTCTTTCCCTCGACGCTGAAACTCCCCCTCTTGCCCTCTCGCTTTCTCCCCCTCTCGAAGAGCTTCCTGAAGCTTTGAAGCTCCGATCGACTCTGTTGCTCCTCCGATCGGCTCTGTAGCTCCATCTCCGATCCAACAGCTCCATCTCCGATCGACACCGAATCTACCCCCCACTCTCCCTCAGCGCTCCGGTCCCTCTTCGACACAACAGAGGCTCAACAGAGGTAAGATTTCCAATCTAATTTTCTTAAAATTAGTTATAAATACTTAATTGAATTAATTCTATAATGTTGGATTATTCATTGCTTGATTATTTGCATTGTTTGATTACTTGGATTTTTTTCAATTTTACATTGGACTTTTAATTGGATTATCATGCTAATTGGACTGTTATTTTTACATTGGACTATTAATTAGATTACTTGGTTCAATAAATGTGTGAATTATCTTGATGTTAATTGTATTGTTGTTTAGTATTCACTGTGCAATGTGTACTGTTGCAGCCACTGCAAGCCTGCAACAGTGCATTTTTTTTGCAATTTTGCATAGGGTTTTTGTGTTCGGCTGCACTGTGCAAATTGGATTAATGTAAAAGAAAATGGGCTTGAAGTAATTGTTGTAGAAAATGGATTGGAAAGCTTGCACTGTGCAAATTGGGTTTTTGCATAGGGTTAATGTAAAGAAAATAGATTGTAGAAAATAGGTTTGCTACAGGGTTATTGTATAGAAAACAGATTGTAGAAAAACTTTTGCATGGGGTTTTGTATTCGGTTGCACTGTGCAAATTGGATTAATGTAAAAGAAAATGGGCTTGAAGTAATTGTTGTAGAAAATGGATTATGTGAAAAAAATGGATTATGTAAAAGAAAATAGATTTAGAAGAATAATTGAATTATTGAATTAATTGTTAATTCTCAAATAATTTAATATTTGAATTATGTGCACTATTGTTGCAGCTTGATTGAGCTGCTAAAGGAGGGAAAAAACTCTGTTATGCATTTGTTGTTAATGGACTGAATTGTCTGAAAATGGATTATGTGGAAAAATGGACTGAATTGGTGTAAAGAAAATTGGATTAATGTAAAAACAACACGATTATGTGAAGTTAAAGAAAATGCATTTAGTAGAAATTTGAATAGTTTGAACTTTGAACTTTGAATTATTGAATTAATTGTTGATTCTCAAATAATTTAAGATTTATTTACTTATTTGTAAAAATTATTAAATGCAGTTTAATATTTATTTTAATTAAATAATAGAAAATTGCGTAACCTACGTTAAGCGTTACGTTATTTGCTACATAACCTAACAAAAAAAAAACGTTATGTTAACGTTATCGTTATTTTAAACATTGGTCCAAAGATTCCTGATCAAGGAGCACGGCACAAACTCAAAGCGACAACTTTAGTTGACACATGGTGTAAAAATTTAATCAAACTTTTGTAGTGCAAAGAACTGAAGAGTTGTGCTCCATAGCCAACAGATGCTGATGGGAAAAGGCAAAGATGATGGCGGTCAAGGTGGTGGTGGTGATGGTGCTGATTATCAAAGGGAAGGAACAACAATGGTAGAGGCATCATTTTCTAGATCAACCAACACATTTACAGCATTCCATGACCAAATAAAAGAAATTGAATGAGAGCAAGAAAAGGAGAGAAGACGAGACTTCCAAAAAAATCAAACCAAACCTTCATTCTTCATCGTTTCAGGATTCTCATAAAAAACTGATCTAGTATTTAAAACATCATATAATTAGGTAATTCAATATGGCCAGTGATGAGAATTCTATATAACACTGCTTTGAAAAGCCAATTGTAGAGCAGGAAAACAATTCTGTAGCCAAGTTGGCACTCAGATAGTATTGTAAAAAGACAGATTCCATCACTCATTTCAACTTTAAAAGAGACTCATCAGTCCAGTCTACCATTTATAAACTATAATGGCCATATGATTCATCAATGCTTTTTCAAATGAGCAGCATTTATCAGCTGCAAATTTGGTAGCAGAATTAATTCGCATAACCAGGTGAATGACACATGCATACGAAGATGATTAGTGGGGGCATGGTTGACAATGTGTTCCCATAGAAGCCTTAGATAGGTAAACCAGTTTCCTTCTCAACTAACCATCTCACTCTCTTACTGCACTACCTCAGCAAAAATTCACCCCTTTCCAGTTTACCTTGCAGCTGTGAGCTGTCTATTGCAAATCATCCAATCATCAAAACTGACACAATTCATTCAGAAGGAGACCCCATATCATGAAAACCCAAGTTACACATTCATGAGACAGATGTTACTGCTGGCAAAGTAAGCAAGCTGCCTTTTACATTTTGATTGCTTATGGTATAATGGTAGGCATGACATGTGGCACAACAATACAACTAAACCTGAAGCAGGTCATCTCCTTACAATTCATTTAGCCACCATCTCCTTACATAAAACTTGTCTACAAAATATTAACATCAAAATCTTTTTACAGTAAAGTACACGATACATCAGCTGATATCTCAAATGTTTCCTGCCAAAGATGTAGAGCCTTAGTCTAAGGAGTAAAATGTCCTCAATATTCAAAATCCACTTGAGCACCATAACTTGCAAAATCCAACACACGCACGTACGCACGCGTGCGTGCATATATATATATATATATATATATTTCATGTTATCTTTGTATTTTTTCAATATCTTTACTTTCAAAATACAAATTAACTGATACAATAATTTCATTTGATATAAAATACCCATATAACTATATTGTTTCTTCACCACCCAGTGCTAGCTTTCTACATGAACAACTTGATGAACCATCCTGGTTCTTCCACATATGTACTTCAACACTAGTTTCAGTTTGGTCATCCAATTTGCATAGGCTTCCTTGATGCCCAATACTGTTTCTAGTTTCAGTCTGTCATCTAATATGCAAGAATTTGAGGCAGTCTAATTTGGGCTTATGTATTGCCCAATATTGTGTTCCACGTAATGTCTGGACACTTATTATAGCCACCAAACGATCAAGAGAAGCTGATTACACTCGTGCAGGTATATAAAAGAAATTGATTAGGACCGACTTACGAGAAAAAAATTTGTTACAACAAAAAGGTGGTTGGTAGCCAGCAATTAGAGAATAGAGAAATAATGGTAGAAAGAAAAGTAGAAGTGAGCAGGTAAAATAGAAAACCAGTCAACTCTGTCTCTATATGAACACTTCAATCCATAAGCCCCTCTACTTTTTTCAGTGAATCTCATTCAGAAATAAACTATTTTTTTAATTAAACAATAAATATGATACCAAGATTTTCCTTGTCTGAAAATAACTAAACAACTTAACCAGAAGTCCAAAAAACAGCCCTAAAAGAAATTTTGTCCCAACAATATTGACATGTAGATGTTCTTCAAAGACTGTCATACAGTATCTTTTATAATGTCCGCATAGGCCATTATTAGCTCCTAATGTATTTCTTAAATAAGATTTAAACCGATATAAACTCCTATGTGAACTTTAAACAAAGTCTAGGACTTTTTGACGCTTCCCTAACAAACATTTTGCATGTTCAGCAAACCAAGAAACAACATGCATGTATACCCATGTCCAACACTTTCAAATGTGCCCAGCACTTCAGATGAGCAAACTGTTATCTACTTCAGAAATTATATAGAAGATGTACGTTATGCCTTTTGTTAAAAGCTAATTATTTCATTGACAACTTTCCTAAAATTAGGGGTTTGTCAACATGAATAGTAACCAAACCACATATATATGAGTCAAACATGCATATATCTGAATGGAATATACGTATAAAGCCATGTTCCTATATTTGGCTTTAGAACAATTACCGTCTTTCACGGCCCTTGTCCCTGTTAGCGTATGACGTTCCTATTTGTATCTACAAATAATAGGATAAAACATTATAATGTTGAGACATCTACGGTAGTACTCACAAAAGCTTTTTAAAGCTAGTTTATAGAAAAACCTAAAATTTAAGTTTTTTAATTATTTGGTTCCATCATTTGCTTTTGTTAAGCTTGATTGATTCACAAGTTCTTAATGTTTCTGCGATCTTCAATCATGCTCCACATGATGATGGAAGCACATGCTCATGATCCTCCATATGGTTAACTTGACGGCTAGATAGATGGCATCGGTTTATGATCTAGTCTAATTCAACTTCCAGTACCATGTATCTGTTTCCAACCTTCTCCAAGTTAAAACTACTTGCATGATATATTCGTCGGCTAACAATGTGGATTCATATATGGTGAGTAAAAATCCTCACACTTAGCCTCCACATTCAATAGCACGTCCTAAAGCCCGCAAGGGGAACTCATGGCATGTGGCTTTACATCAAGGTGTTGTTCTTCTGCTACGAGATAGTCAACAGAAACCAAAGAAAAGTCAAGTTCTCATTTTGAAGAAGCTCACATGCTCATATTGTTCAAGCTGTTAGTAGTAAGGATCTAAAGTACCTGAAAAATTGTTTCACTTTAATCAATCTATCAAAACCAGCTTCAACCTAGCATGTAGACCTAGGGCAGAGAAGGGAATGATAAAGCACATCACAATTGTTAAGCTATCAGAAATAGATAATAGCAGAAATGAGAAGCAGAACATAACCTAGCAGGTTTAACAAAAAAAAATGAAAGAACTGATTTTCTTAATTTTTGGGCTACATCAGAAGCAATAAACAAAATATGTGCCTACACAGTTGATCATACCTCTGGCCCAACCTTGTATGTCCTCATCCATGCTGTAGTAAACATCTACATCTCAAAGGAAAATTGAGAGTAAGAACAACCATCAGGACTCTGATTTTAACCACATTGGTGACTTGATGAATCATTCTTGACAAATCACTCCTATCAAGGACCACACCCACCGTCACTGCAAACTTCTCCAGTCCTCAAAACTTCCATCAATGTTATTGGGCATTCTCTTCCACGCTCTGCTGACCTCTTAGCTTTTGGACAGCATGCAATGCCTTCATTAACTATAGAGCTCAAAAACCTTGCATTGCAGAAACCTGAATATGGTTTTATTACCTAGGCATCAATTTTCGCTACTCCTGCACCTCCTCTTGTAATCTTGTTTCTCATTTTGTCTTTTCAAATTTAAAGACACCAGATTGGGCCCTTTCAATATGCTTTGCACCATCTTTATTACTGAACATCGTGATGCACACACCACCACAGGACATAGTTCATGCATTATGCAATTTTCTCTATGTCAAAAAGCTTGCGTCTTTCACATAACATCCTCTAGCTTTGACCACTTCATCGCCTAATTTCTTTGTACAGCCCTCCTTTCACTATTTATTTAAAACAGCATCACAATTAGCCTCATTTTGCTTCCATATATTCTGAATCGCACATGAGCATTACAAACATGTCACTTGTTTTTTAATTCCTCTTTTTGCTATTAATAATCAAATGTAAAGGCAACTAAACATAGTTTCTCCAAATTATTTCTTTTCAAAAAATTGTGTCTCTAATTCAATTGTAATGAAGTATTGGTTCCATTTGTTACCATTTCAAAAGAAACTATCTATAAAGATTCATCCTTTATCCAAAAATTTCACTACCCAAAGAGAAAAAAACACAAGCAAGAACCATCAAAATATTACCAGTGTCCCATCGAGAGTGGCCGTGAGAACATACTGCCCATTGGGCGAGAACTTGACGAAGGACACCGGAGGGCTCTCTTCATCAATCAAAGTCTTGACGCAATGTCCCGTCCCCGTGTCCCAAACCCTACACAGCCCATCGAAGCTGCTGGAGACGATGAGCGACCCATCCCGGTTGAAGTCCACCGCCGTGACCGGGTCGGAGTGCGCAGGGAGGACCCGGAGGCACTTGCCGGACTTGACGTCCCAGACGCGGACGGTCTCGTCGAAGGAGCCGGATGCGATCATGTTGGATTGGGGGTTGAAGGAGCAGCAGAAGACGAAGTTGGTGTGGCCGGCTAGGGTTTTGACGGGGGCGGAGGCGGCGACGTCCCATATGCGGAGGGTGCAGTCGTCGGAGGCGGAGCAGAGGAAGCGGGAGTCGGAGGAGAAGGAGAGGTCGGAGACGCCCTCGGAGTGGGCGGCGAGGTCGGATAGGGGGGTGAGGGAGGAGGTGGAGTGGAGGCGGAGAGTTTTGTCGGCGGAGGCGGAGGCGAGGAGGGCGCCGTCGGGGGAGAACTTGACGGCAGAGACGGCGCGCTTGTGGGGGTTTAGGGTTTGGTGGAGGAGGTAAGGGGGAGGTTGGGGCGAGGACATTTTGGGGATTTTGAGGGTTCTGGGGATTTTGGAGGGAGGAGGGAGAACCGAGGGCGGAAATTGGGGGGTTTTGGGGTTTAGGGTGACGGTGACCAAGTTGTCGCTCCAAGGGGAAATTCTAAATGCGCCCCCATGTTTTTCTTACTTTTTGGGCACAGTAAGAAAAACATGGGGCGCATCTAGTAACTCTCTTGACTTAGTAAGCATAACTCTCTGACTTAGTGAGCACCATTCTTCCCTGTGTTGTCAATCACTTAACGATAGGATGTGGGGCTCACTAAGTAGAATGGGGTGCGCATTTATAATTTCCCCGCTGACCGGGAGTTTCTAAAGGAGCACACTACTAATCCCACTTTCTTGTTTCCTAGTAAGCACACCATTCATCGAAACTACGTGTTCTCCCAACTCCACTCAACCCACAATCAATCCACATTCTTCTCCCAATTTGCTCCGCCGCTCGCTGCATCCCCGATCCCATTCTGTCCGTAGATTCATGTCCGGATTATAATTCTGGATGAAACTTCTACTGGTCGGAATCATGATTTTTAAACTAATTTTAGTTTGATGTCTGAGTCCTGACACCTGGCCAATCATCAGTCTGTCAGTCATGGCACAAAACTCGGACGGCCGTTCTTAGTTTAGAATAATTCAAAATCCACTTCCCCTTCCCCCTTCAATTGCATTTTTATGCTTTTTTATCCTAAATTCTAACTTTAAAAACTTAAGATTTGAAAAAGAAAAATAGATTCAAACCTCCAAAAATGAAGTGGCTGTGGGTTTAAGGATTCAAATTTTTTTTTTTTTTTGTGTTTGTGGAAATAACTCCTTCATTAGGTGAGAGAGATAGGAGAAGAGAGGTTGAAGGCTATGGCATTATTATCCAAATAAAACGATGGTAAGTTTATTATATTAATCAAGTTCTTAAGTGTGCTCACAGTAGAAATTAGTGTGCTCCTTTAGAAATTCCCAGCCTGAACCGGATGTTGAATTGGCGTTGGACACTCTTTGTAAGATTTTTATTTGCAGCGCTGGCCTTTCTTGAGTTAATCCAAATCCATGAAAGTTGAGGACCCCAACAATTCCTAGTAAAAATTTTTTTATAGGAAAAAAACGGTTAGAACTTGGCTCTTCGCTTAAGGAAACTCAACAAAACATAGATATATGCATAGTAGCACTAGAATTTGAATAAGGCTAAACCGAAGGCAATATTCCTGACTCTATCGTAGAGCCATTATATGCGAGATCTTTGTCTCCATACAATCTCTTTTTTAGTCAAAAAAAATCTTGTATTTTCAGTCTACTAGATTGGAGCCTCTCAAGGACACCAGCAATAAGCGTTTCTGCTTCTGGTTATAATTCTAGTTCTCTGATAACTTCGGGACATTCTATCTCTTGATTCCTCCCATTTGCGCAAGATCATTTTTAAATGCTCTAGCTTGCAGCCAATATTGCCCACAGCATCCAAAGCATTAGTAAGAAACTGCCAATTTGTAAGGGCTTTGTTGTTGGATCCATAGACAGCCGTAACTACTAGCTCTTGCTGGTAGGCCAAGCAAGCCAATCCAGCTGTTCAGAACCCCATGAGACCCTCAGACTTTAACTCAATTGAGTGAAGCTTAACCAGGCTACGAAAGGCGCTAGATATACCTGGCTGGCGAGACCCCTGCAACCAACATCAGCTTCTTACCTCTGCTGCAGTCTGAAGCATTTTCCTGCTGAGGGATGGAATTGATATCCTGCATTTGGATTCTACATTCCTTCAAGCCCATGCTCAGCGTACATTGATGAGTAGCCTGGTGGCTGTCATCACAGTTCAATAAACCACCTGGTTTCGTTTCATTTCTACATGAACTCTCAAATAAAAAACAACTTACACAGCCCAAGATTGTGTCATTTTCAACGAGATGCTTGTGTGGAAGGGTGAGTGTGATACAAAATGAAAGAGAAGTTTACAGTCAAACAGCAGTTCCTCAGCTCTGCATTCTCCAGTATCACTCTTCTTCTAAAATATAAGATTACAGATCATACTACTTTTACAACTTGCTTCAATCTGGCTGGCTCTACTACCTTAGTCGACCCATGCTCGTGAGTCCGTATCCAGCAGGGATGCTAACTAAACAACTACCTCCTGATGTGTATGCACTCACTTGAAGCTCATACACCTTCCGTTCAATCTGTATTGCTAATGAAACCGCACAACAAAAGGGACAAATGAATACGAAAAAAACACTATGCAAAAATTGGAAGATGATCCTTCTCTTTGTATTTAGATCAGGATCCAGGAAGGTTAGAGCTCCTTGGTACAACAGTCTTGCAGGGTGATTGCAGTTTCGACAAGTCTGGATAGGGTAATCGTGCGTTGTAGCAACAATTGTGAGAATTGGAAATACCGGAAAGTACAAATGTGGAAGAGGGGCTTCTGAATGAAGCTTGAGTTTTTACACCATGCTTTGCAGATTCTTGACACACATTACAACTATCTGACCCAACTGGAGAAACTTTCTGTTGATTTTGCCAGGATTCCTGCTCGCAGAATTACAAGTACTTGTTAGAAGGCATAAATGATGCCATCAAGTATTGAGGCACGAGACAGTAAGAAGAAGAATGAAATGTTGCATGCACAGTTCTAAATATCAGCTGACATTGATATATATTTGCATATATTACTTCAGATATTGAGGTATCTGATACATGTTATATTGTACAGTACTGATATTGCTGATATCAAGATATTGTCGATTTTGACACAATAAATAATCAGCGATACCAATTCAGATATTTTACACTTGGTTGTATACAACAACAACTAAGCCTTTTATCCCAAGTACTTAGGGTAGGCTTGATATTTTAAGCCTTGGTTGATATGTTAAGCATTGGTTGTATGCTTTATAAAATATTCCATATTTAAGATCATAAATGATACAGCCTAAAATTGAACCCGATAAGACAAATTAAAAAAACGAATTATACATATCAGGAATTTGTAGCTTTCAGAGTGTATTCATGCATAGGAACAAATTAAGAGATGTAATTAAAATAATTAAACTCAATAATGGTGACTATACAATGCTCTATATCATAACAGAAACACAAGACTTCCTACTATTTTGAAAATAGTATGCCTTAACCCATTAGTTAAATCATAACAAAACACCAAAAGCTAGTTAAGGTTGCAGCACTTAAGTTTTATCTGGTACCATGACAAGGAAACAGAAAGTGAGTCGAAAGATTAATTTTCCCTTTTTTATTTTGTTGGTGAAAGAAATTTCAAGAATAAAACTAGACTGCATTTTCTTCTGTAGCTCTGGAACTCTTTTACTGATTTAAAGTTTAAAAAAAAAAATAACAGATATTCTCTTTTTCCCATTTATTGTTTTTTTTCCTTTTGCTTTAACTCTAAAACCGAGCCAGCCAAAAAGAATAGTAAATAGCTATGAGTACCATAAAGGATGGAATTTAACCTTTGCTTGGTAACCAAGATCACTGCTGCAAGATGCCGATGCAAAACTACCGTCTTGGCATGGGCATGACTTATTTCCATTTGGCGAATAAAAACGGCACTTCTCAGGGTTAAGCTTCTCAGGAGTGCAAAAATGTGGTGCAGATTTAACAGTTTCCCATTGCTTCCCATTCTCCTGATATAGCGAGTGAGGATGATCATGCGACAGCAAATAGTAGGAACTATGATGCTCCTGCTTACAAATAGCGTGAGTATTGCAATGACCTTTGAAATAAGCAGTAGAACTGAAATCTTGGTGATGTTGTAAAACACAAGCCGAGGGAGTATGAGGATGCCCATAAAAAACAGGGTATGCCATTAAAGGTGAAAATTTATCACGAGTCAATTGTTTCAAGCCAATGGGCACAGAAGCATCAGGAGCTGCCCAGTCTTCAATAGTTATGCCTTGTCTAGCAGCAAGATCCATTATTTGCTTCTGGTTGAGTCCTAACCCCAGTAGCATGTTCCACAAATTTCTCAAGGCCTCTCTTTGATTATGTATTACTTGATCCCTCATGGCCATTTCAAACTGAAGCTCAGTATTGGCCATTCCCTAATTCCAGCAAAGTATTCAGGTCACTGGTTATGTAAGGTTAATATTTGGTAGAATCCATATGATAGCAATGATTTCGACTTACCAACAACCTATACTGACTGAGAATATGCAGGTAGGTTTTGTTGCCATTGTTGCTAATTGCTTCCTCAATCATATCTTGAAGCTGGCATCGACGTTTCTCGTTTGTTTCAATATCCTGATACAAGTCCCATGCATTTGGTTAGTTGAATATTTATTGCAACATTAAGCAGAATAATAAGAGATCCCACCTTAGCGTAACTGGCACCAGCTTCATCATTGTCACGTATATTGTCAAGAATTACTTGTCTCCTTGATCTCAATGCTTGCACAATTGTTCCATCCTTTTCAGCAACCTGGAAAATACAAGTAGCTTGTCACTAGCTGTCAACATTATGCGATAGCGTCACTGTATTAATGTTCTACTTGACACAATCTATAAATCTATAGACATACCCTTGGGCACTGAATAATACTGAACCAGACTTAGCAGCCCATACACAAATAACACATCATAATCTATTTGTAATTATGCACGTTCTATAAACATACTCATTGCTGTTTTCTCTTGTTTACAGGGTATACTACTCTATTCATATCCGAATGAAATTAGTTTTGTTTATTGGAATGCCTAGCAAAATCACAAAATTATGAGATTTTAGGTGGATTTGTTCATAGCTGGACTTTCAGCGACAAAGAAAAATCATGATGTTTTTGTATCGTCAGCGTAGGATAGACAAAAGAAATAGAAATATCCTAAAATCATGATATTCGAATTTTCCAATCTGAATAGAAATTTCAAATTTCATGAACGTCTCTCTTCCGCATATAATTGTGTCTTCTATTTTGACTTGATAACTTTTTACTCCAAACAACCAATGAATGCTAAGATTCTCTAAAACTGTGTAAAACCCATATCTTTTTTGTTAAAACATCCAAATGCAACCCTATGCACAAAGGTACAAACATTATTTTCTGGTATACATTTCCACAGAGCCATTACAAGAATTGTACATAATAGTGTATATATAGTCTGTATGACTCCTTGCTGTTTATTGCCCATCACATGTGATTTTCTTCGGCCATGCATAATTTATATTCTGCACTTACTTGGAAGAATGGTCACTTGTAGAAACCTAAAATGGCATAAGATTAGCTGGGGGCCTGCAAAGGCAGACCCCAAATATATCATTCAAGTAAACAGAAAATCTAAAGTGTTCCACCTCAACTATCCCATTTCACAACATTAGGATGAGGAACAATAGATCACTGTTTGCCCAACTAACAGTACCAGTAGGTAAACTGACAAATAAAGATTGACTTCCCATTAACAGTCAGTAACTTGGCTTTGTTTTCTCCATTCAAAAATATAAGCTTGTTAATTGGATTCTCAATACAATATGTAAGATACTTCTTCCAAGAAAAAAGTTGCCATGTCCACATCCATGAAGGACACAACAACCATGTCCCCATGTCTGACACTTTACAAATGCGTTTCTTGCTATTCAGGTCAATAGTTGGAGCAATGTTATGCCAACCTTTGGGTAAAACTGAATGCCTTATTGAACATTTTACTATTTTAGTTTTTTCCATATATAAATAATAACTCATTACAAATAAATTATTAAAGAAAGTTATATATGCACAAATATTTGTTGTAAAACAGCATGTATAGTCAGGTCCTTGAGTCTAGATATCAGAGAGAAGACCTGTCTGACACCCCTTTCCATATCAGAGCATGACACTTGTGTCCGTGTAAGCAAATCATAGATTTCTTACAAAAATGAGATAATTAAAAACAAAAATGTAACTTTAAGTATTGGCTTTTTCAAGAAACTAGACATAATTTTCCAGATATTTTTGTCAACTCCAACATAAGTCGACGAAGAAAGATAAATTGATCTATATAATAGCAAAATATTGTTCATAATCCATTCACATAACTCAGGAACCAGAAAAATTAAATTCATACAATTCAAGGACACAAGGAAATATTAACCTGTTGCTTGGCAATAGCATCATCTAGGTGTTGGAGCTCAATGCGGTTTTGAAGATTGGTTTCCTCCAGTTCAAATAATGCCTTCTGTAAATTTATGCGTTCCTGAACATTTTCACTAGTTTCGTGGCTTAAAACATTCAGCCAAGATAGTTCGTCATCAGCAGTCTTTTCAGATGGCTTAACACTTAGCTGAGACTCCTTCTGTGCTAGTTCTTTTCTTAAATGAGAAACTTCAACCTGCACAAATATTTACAATGTCCTAATATATTAAATTGTTTCAAATATGCAATAGCAGATGCTTCTTTGTTCTTTCAGAAGCACACCTGGAGATTCTCAATCATCCTCTGGTAGTCCTCAACATGAGTGTCAACTGTCCCAATATTTTTCTGAAAGGAAACAAGAACAAAAATGAAGGTCCCTAATTTAATAATCAAATCCATCATTCCCATGTAAAGCAAACTGAATTTAGAAGAAACCATCTGAAGATGTAACTAAGTGGATGAAAATATAATGTGGTGGTTCATCAATGAGCTTCTCACTAAAATTAAGTAGATAGACTTCTAAGTTCTTTTTTCACCCATCAAAATGATAGTTGGTTGCTTTTTCTTTTCTCAGTAGCTTATCTTACCTCGATAAAGGTGCACAAACCCTTTATGCCCCCCCCCCCCCCCCCCCCCCCCCCCCGCCCCCCCCAACACATTTGTCAGAAGACATTCTTAGTAAGCTTGATCCAGGAAGAACATGACTTACTAAAATGCCACTTAATTTGGTTAAGCCTTGAGTGAGGCAGCTGGGTTCAAAACCGTCACATATAACCTTGTTAAGTATGGATCCAGTTCCAAAGACTGCTGTTTAGAAACAGTCACTAAAACAGACGGATCCAGTATAAACATAATCAAAGAGTATGCTTGTGGTTGGCTGTTAAACATAAGCTTTCATTAGGAAGAACACATCCTATCAATGTAGGAGAAGCCAAGCCATCTGAGACTTGGCTTGTGTTGTTACATAAAGCTACTTCAATGGAACAGAAGTTAAAAACTGAATGCTAGCAGCACTAGTCCTGGAACTGGCGTCATTCATTTTACAACCTAAATTTTGAATTCCAGTATATCTCCACCAAAGGCTTGGATTTCGCTATTCAAGTTGTATATTTTTTCTTAATATTTAAAATCAATTTTTATCTTTAACAGAAGTAATTTAGTACTATTTCGAATTGCAAACAATCTCGGAATCAATAGCACGGGTGTGGATTTCAGGCAGGATCAGAAGACTGCTTCTTGAAGTTTGCCCCTAAATTTTCCCCCAAAGTATCTAAACTCAATTTTTCTCTTTAATAGTGGAAGTATATTAAGTAATATACTAGTATTGCCATATTGACAAACAATCTTGCAACCAATAGCATGGGTCTGGATTTCAGGCAGAATCATATGAAAACTTCTTGAAGATTGCTCCCATGGTGGGACTTTGTTAAAAAAATAAATAAATAAATAAAGTCTGATCATGTACATGCTATATAAAAGAATAAAATTGTTGAGACAATTTACAATTATGGAACTACTGGACGAGCACCCTGACCCTGTCAAAGAAATGCATGAATCATTGGTAAAGAGTGGATAGGATACCCTGTGATTCTAAGATATCTAATAAGTATTTGAAGAAACCGAAAATACTCGGCCTAGATCCATAGTAATTCACAGGACTATAAAACAACCACAAAGACAGATTGTGCTCGTGCATAAGTTGCTGATTGTATCCAGCTTTTGATGTTTACTCAATTGATACTAAAAGTTATTTAAGTCTGAAAGGCATCTGAATAGGTTTAGTAGGTGCATCTCAACACTGATAGCTGGTAACAAAGTAAATAGTAAGAACAAAAAGTGGGAAGAAGGCTCAACTTTTTCTTTCTTCTTTTTTGCAAGGTGTGCATGGAGAGAACATTATAATTGAACTAGGTATTTGACTCGAAACTTATTTTAATAACAAGAAACAAGAAAACACGACTCACATGAATGTGTGTCTTGATCTCTTTAGCTCGGTCTGCATACTTCAGGGTATTGACTGTGTGATGATATTGATCATCAGCAGGAGATATTGTAGCAACCATGACAGTTTGAGAATTCCCACTAAGTCCGTCCTTCAAAATCCGCGTCAGTTTGCTTCAGAGAAATTAGCATTAGCCCCTTGGAAGAAAAATTGAAGCATGTAGTAAATGATCGCTTACCTATTGCGATAAGGAACATATGCAAGGCCCTTCTTCTGATGTTTTCCCAAGGCATTGATGCAGTTTGCTAAAGCAAGAAGGGAACGATTGATATTGGCTCCATCTCTTAGTTTTTGTCCTCCATTATTTGTTTCAGAAGCCCTCTCACTGCATGAAAAGATTGTACATATGACATATCTCTGTATCAAGTATTAAGTAAGAGACAAGTGCACCAGGCCAGAGTAATCACCTCCCAGCAAGATCGACTAGTGCAAGTTTTCCACGGAGAATTTGGCTGTTGTACTGGTTTTTCTGCCTTCTTTTCACAGTAATCTCCAGAACAGCATGGGAGCTATTATATCAGAATTATACAAAATTTCGTTAAAGCAATATTTCAGTCCACATACTGCAAGTCTGTGACAAACATAACTTTTAATCGACACTAAGTGGACAACTACAATAGAACTTAAAGAGATATTAAACAAGACATATTGTGCAAATACCAGAAACAAGAAAACTAATTAATTAGAACTGCAATAATAGCTTAATAGGTCTTTGAATGTAAGCAAGAATCCTGTTCACTAAAGGCAACATTCCGTAAGAGTTAACAAGCTTTTGCTCTAGGAAAGACAAGTTTGGATCTAAGAATTTCCCAACTAGCCAGGCTTAGCAGATATCAGTAGCTATACATGAATTATAGTTTCAGAACGAAAAAAGGCTAAGAAATATAACATCAGTGTATAAAGTACAGCTTACCGTGATGAAGTAGTGTTTGCCTCTGTGCTTTCTGTTTTGCGCCTGCTATTTCCAACATTCAACAGTTCAAGGATTCTGTCAGCTGACTGTACCTGAGGAAAATTAAACAAATATAAAGAAAAGAAAAGAATAAAATTGTTCTCTCAAATCACGGTATTTTTCAGGGTATATGAATAGAATCCAGCAAATTATTTGAAGATGAAGAATAACTCTCCAAATAAACTAAAGAAATGATACCAACAACAACAACAACAACAACTAAGCCTTTTATCCTAAGTACTTGGGATAGGCTACATAAACCAAAAAGAGAATCACGCTAGATTGATCACACTCAAGGGAACACTCCAATAAAATTCATTTTTTTTGGACTCATGTCATAATATATAACAATGTTTTACGGTGGCTATCACAGGCCTACCACAACTCTCCTCTTTTATCCTGGCTTAGGACAAACAGTGAAAAGATAAAACTTTAAGTACAGTACTGGCGGAGTTAAACTAAAGAAATGATACCAAATGACTCAAATCTGACGCTGAATACATTCCGTAGTAATCAGGCAACACAACAAACAGTGTTGTATTTGTTTTTTTTACGGTGGACTAGCTAATGACTTGAGGACACAATGGACTAGCTAATGACTTGAGGACACAGATGGATGAAATCAAAAGAAGAGAAGCCAAACAGATACAGGGGCAATTGCATTTTCAATAAAAAAGACAATGCTGCTAACTAGATTATTGGAGTGGGTAGGTGCGTGTGGGTGTTTTTTTTTTTTTTTTTTTTGGGGGTGGGGGGGGTGTCGGGGGTTTAAGGAAGGGAAGATAAAAAGGAAAACATGATATATTAAAAAGCATTTGTTTTCACTCTATGACGAGAGGGAGTCACCTACCTCAATCCCAAGGCCAACTAGTGGCAGCTTAGGGTTATTGCAATCATGAATTCAAATGCCCTTGGCCCCACAATATGATGTCTGCCTAGTCTAGCAAAGACTATTCTCACAAAAAAAAAAAAATATTTTTTTTTTCACAAGATATAGGTGGAACAAAATGTATCGCGTCCAGGGTCTTGATAATGGACCTCCTTTCCCACTTACTATACCCAGCATCTCATCAGGCACCCATTAAAAATGTTATCTCATCCCTCGACCAAAATATTTCACGCATTTGAAATTTGTCATCACTTCACTTGAAAAATTTGAAACTAAAAAGTGAGGAAGAATTATAACTTTATAAAATTGAGGATTACAATAGATAGAATACACAATTCCTCTCAAACAATATGAAACTTGGTGCAATTGTTATAATCGCCCAATAAAAACACGTCTGTCCTCTATGAATATGGCAACTAGTGACTACGGAAACCTAGCCAAAGTGGCTCTTTGGCTCCGTTGATGATCTTACAACAACCTAGGTATTGAGATTGAAAGGAAGATCACAGGAGATAAGGAGAGCACGCATACTTGCTAGAGGTATAGTTGAAAACATAACAAGAAACTCTTTGTGGCGATAGGAGCCTTCGCATCGACGAGCTTGATATGAAACCTCTCTCTTTTAAATGCAGTAATGGAGACGAAGATGGAGAAGATGACTTTATTGACGTAAAGATCTCTTCCTTCAAACATTCTATGTTGTTAGACTAATCCATTCGCGAGTTGAGCTGGTCATTTGCGCTTTTTGATGCATGAGCAAAAATATTTAAACCATTTAAATTTAAGTTTCTAGGTACTTTATATAATATAGATCAACATTAGCAGATTGGATCTTGTATGTAGATGATGAAATACTGACTTTTAACGGGATTAGAGTCTAAATTCTTTTGGAAGGACCCAAGTCCATCCCACACACGTACATGTAGCAAATTTCAGTTGACAATTGAAGGTGAACACATAGAATAGAAATCAAGTGAAAATAGGAATGTCAAAGGAAAAGCTAAGCAAATAGGTACTAAAAAGATTTTGAACTGGTTTTGTAATGCTCAACTGCACATGATATGCATCTCAGCAATTGAATCAGCCTAGCTATCAATGACACAACCTAGTCAAACTATTTGCTCATTGCAAATACATACTCGTCTAAACTAATCTCTGTAATACCCCAAAATTTAAGCAATTTGTATCCCTCATTTGAGTCAAATCGTGACGAATAGGTCCACTAAAGTCAAATTTGGACACCGAAATAACTTTCGGTGGACATAACTTTAAATTCGTAACTCCAAATGATATTTTGTCTTCACAATAATTAGTTTTCTAATATTTAGACTTTTTAAAAATTTTCCTTACGAGCCCGAAAAAAATACTCCCAAAATTGTCAATTTAATAATATTAAAATTATTTTTCTAATTACTTTGAAATTTCGATTCATTTATTCCGGACATCGAAATGACAAACGGATAATTTTGTAGTGTTTCCTCTCGTTGAGTCAAATTTGGACATCTAAAGTCAAATTTGAACACCGAAATAACTTTCGGTGGACATAATTTTAAATTCGTAACTCCAAATGACATTTTGTCTTGACAATAATTAGTTTTCTAATATTTAGACTTTTTAAAAATTTTCCTTACGAGCCCGAAAAAATACTCCCAAAATTGCCAATTTAATAATATTAAAATTATCATTCTAATTACTTTGGAATTTCGGTTCATTTATTCCGGACATCGAAATGACAAACGGATAATTTTGTAGTGTTTCCTCTCGTTGAACACTACGTCCTATATAAATTTGGTAGTATTTGAAGAACGTTATACGGAATCGTAATTATTAAATTATTAATAAATAAATAAATTAAATTAAATTAAGGGAGGCGGTTTGTATTGTGTTGTGATGCCATGACTAAGGAATGGGTGGCAAAGGGAGGGGGGGGGTCATACGTGTCAGAGTATTGGAGGGAGAGGAGAAGTTGGTAAAAAAAAAAAATTAATCACAAACCGCCTCACCCTCACCCTCACTCTCACCCTCACCCTCACCCTCACCTTCTCAAAGCAACAGAAAAAAAAAAAAAAAAAAAATAGGAAGAAGAAAGAAAATCAAACCGAACCGAGCATTCGAGAGCAAGTCGAGGCAAGTAACACTGCTATTATTCGTTCGTTTCTTTATTTAATTTACATTTATGTACGTAATTTATTTTGCAAAAATATTTAGTTCACATTTTGGGCCATTGATTGATATTGAGAATTGAACCAGAGTATTGGGTCTATATATATATATATATATATATATATATATATATATATATATATATATATATATATATATATATATATATATAGTATTATTTGCTTATTTTTGGAAAAAGAAGAAAAGAGAGAAGAAAGAAAGAGAGAAAAAGAAAATCTTATTTGCATAAAAAAAATGCAAAAGAAGGAGAGAGGGAAACGGGCTGAAGAAAAGAAGCATGAGGGAGAGAAAAGAGAGAGGAGAGAATGAGGGCTGGGCTGCAAGGAGAGAGGAAAGGAAAATTAGATTAAAAAAAATAGTGGGCTTGATGGGCTGGGCCGAGAGAAAGAGGAAGAAAAAGAAAAAGAAAAAGAAAAAAAAAGGGAACAAGGCTTGGCCCAGCTCAGTAAAAGAAAAAAAAAAAGAAGAAAAAAATAGTGATTAGTGGGCTTAGTGGGCTTGGGCAGGAAAAGAAAAAGAAATAATAATATCACTGGGCTTGGACTTGGGCCAGAAAAGAAAAAGGAAAAAAAAAAGGTTATATGTTTCGATTGGGCTTGGACTTGGACTGAATAGGAAAAAAAAAAGAAGTAGAAGTAGTGGACTTAATGGATTGATTGGACTTGGACTTGGACTTGGATTTAATTGGAAATAATTGATGGATTGGAGATAAAATAAAAATAATAACAGTAATAATAACAAAGTAAATAAATGATTGAGAGATTGGACCTCGACTTTAAATGGAAATTAATCAAGAAAAATATATAAATGTATATGATTGAACCTAGAAATGAAATAAGTCTATAAGTCTGGGCTTAGAAATAATACAGTATCAATTTTGATAATAGATATATTGTGATGTAATTGTACACTAATATTATTAAGATAACACGAATATCTAATTCATCATGCTACAAGTCATGTGCTTTGATATTGTAGGTCATGTACTATAATGCTACAAGCCATGTGCTATAATACTATAAGTCATGTGCGGTCGTGGAAACACAAGCATGTTAATATGAATTGAAAATTAATTAAAGAAATGAAAAAAAATAAACAAATAAACATGAAATAAAATAAATCATGTTGTGATGTTTGTAAATCATGTGCATAATGTATTATGAACCCGGAATGGGAGAAATTATACGATGGATAACATGATGCGTGACGTGTGATAATTATTAATGATATATATACTATATGATTCTTGCATGAATGGTACAGTTTATGTGATAAATGACACATAATTCGTGGTAAATATACACTTAAATCCAATATATGACATGTTTGATACACGATGAGCATGACCATTCATAAGAACATGATTACAAGTTTTTTTTTATCTTAATTATATGACATGAAGTATCTTTGTGATACGTGTGGACATGATCTTGAATCTTGATTCCTGAATTCTTGTTTTCCGTGATAAGGACATGTACACAGTTTGTCCATGTGTTTCCATTAATTCATGTATATCGTACATTATTGACATGGAGATTTGAAAAACTACATTATGGATAAGAACTGTATTGTATAAGGAACTTGTTGGCCAACTTATTGATTGAGACCGGAATTCTTTTACTACAGCGGCATGAGTGATTACTGGATCACCAATTGATAATTGATACCCAGAATGGTATGTATGTTACTGTAATACAATATGGAAATTGGATTGTTATGCCTAGTGGCATGTCATGGTTCAGCGCCATGAATATTGAAGCCGGGTCCCGGGTATGTACGGGGACTTGTACAGTACAGAAATTGATTGTTATGCCTAAGACATATCATGGTTCAGTGCCATGAATATTAAGGCCGGATCCCGGGTATATACAGGCACTTGTATAATACGGAAAACTGCGCGTCATTTTATCCATCATTTGGTTTCAAATGCTAACAAGGATATGACCTAGACTTGACATCTTTACAAGATATTTACCTACTATTTGCAAATGACATGCACAGTCTTGCTTATTCTATTTTTCATTATTCATGTGACATGTTTAACACTATCACGATTTAATTGCATACTTTATCTCTAGTACTGTGATAGTACATATATATTTTTCTTGTGTTACTTGCTGGGTTTAATACCCTAAATTTTAAATCCAAATTTAAGAGACGAAGAAGGAGAACCAACTCCGACTAAAGACTCATACTTCATTGATCAGTCTGAGCGATAGTAGGTAATGAAGTACTTTTTGGAGGACCTTTGTTTATATGTGTTTATATTTCTTTTTATCTGTACACTGCTTTTCTCTTTGTATTCATTTTCAGAGCAATGTGTCATATTATATACCTAACTCTTTGTATAAATGAAATCTTTTCAGTTTTAGACGTGCTTTTTATTCATCTGATTTTGACAGTAGTTATGGTTATTCTAAAATCCTGTGACTGTTGGATTGTCTAGTACAAATTTTAAGTAGTGTCCTCCATTTTGGGAAGCAGCTGAAAAACGGGAGCGTTACAATCTCAAACTAAAATCTTTAAGATAGTGAAATCACATCCTAGATGCTTTTAACTTTAATATACACCAATCCTTTAAATAAAAAACCTTGTACTAGATCCTAAACACACATAGATCACCAAAGCGCAAACCAATAAAACTCACAGCCTATCCATCATTGGTTAAAAATTAAAACAAGCAGATATTTTCTGCAACAATCAACACATTTTGTCAATGTGCTCATATGTTTCGAACTTTCAACAATAAGCATTAGGATGCACAAGAATATGCATGAAATGGGTTTTTTTTTTAATGTTAGCATTTAGCACATTTTGGCTGTGACAACCATATGTCTAGTGGTAAAACATAAGATAATTGAAAGATTAAGATAACTACAGTCAATCAATAATGCATTACGCCACGTTTGGTAATAAAGTTAAGGCATCCTACATCTACTTTTTTGGAGGGTAGGTTAACTTCTAAACCCCCGCTGGAGGCTATTTGGGGAACTCGAATTTTAAAGTATTGGAAGTTTCAGAGATAACTATGAAGTAATGGAAGTAGCAGAACTCTACTACTAGCTCAGTTATCTCATTCCTTTACTTCTTTCAAACCCAAACACATTAAATTTGGAGTTTTAGAGAACTAGGTTTGAGCCTTGTAAAATGGGGTTTGCATAACCTATACGTTCACCTAAATCTACTGCCAGTTCCCTAAAGACCACTTCCAAACAGACTCTTAAAAGTTTCTGTTGAGCTTCGATCTGGAAAATTATTTTATATTATTATCGTTCTACAACTAAACTAAAGTAGATAACACATATGCCCCAAATAAATAAGAATTTTATATAAGATAATTAATATTTTATTTGAGGTGGTATGGTGCTAGTTGATGCTTTTGAAAGTTAACTTTATCGTGGAACCTTGAAAAGCTGAATAACAAGATAATCATCTCAAACTTAAAATATGTTGCAAATAAATAGCTAATAGGATACTTCGTGTGTGTATACCAAATAAATAAAAGATACTGTTCCAAAGAAATAAGATACCATTCATGCTTTTGGTAGTTGCACCATTACAAATAAATGAGATACTTTGCGTCGATGTACAAGGGGTAAAAAAACGAAATGAAGCTGGAGAAATAGGAACCTTAATACTTCTTAAACCAGCAACTACTATGCCATGCACTGGATCTTCTCTAAGCTCCAAGTGACCTGATGATTTTTCGAGCAAGTCATAGATGACCTAGAATTAGCAAGAAAAACAAAATATCACCAATCACTATGTGAAATTCAATTATCATAAAATTCAATGATCATAAATAACAGTTCAGCAATCCAATGCCCTGCATACTTCATTATAGACTTCCAGGTACGAACAAGAGACTTCAAATATGTCCGTGCTCTCATCCCTTTTTATAAGATCAAATATGGTATGTAAGCTAAGAACCATGAGCCCAGGATCATTCTTTGTCCCAACCATAGTGTAAGTTTTGCCACTGTAAATGCATGGACCACATAAATTTCAAAAAAAAAAAAAAAAGCAAGTCAGTATTATAACTAATTTCGTGCATGGAATAAATTGCAAAATAACTGCAAAGCATCTAAGATTCGGCCAAAAGGAAGAAGTCAGCAGTATTATTAGTTTCAAATACATTATAGCTTGTGCATAAACTAAGAGTTAATTACGGACAGCACCCTTCAAGTATGATCATCATTACATTTACCATCCATTAAGTATGAACTAGCTCCTTGCACCTTGATGTTCATATGTTCCCAACAACAATTATCCGAAACTCTGTTAATTGGGACAGAGCACATGCCCTCCAGTTGCTAGTGGGAAAGCAAATTTTCTTCTCGCCTTTCACTGTTATTCTTAATCTCCCACCAACTCCCGCTCACTCTTCAAACAAATTAATCCCCCTTTAAACCTCTTTTTCCTCCATCATATGCAACAAGAAGGCAAGCCCCAACCTCTAATCCTAATTACTAGTTTTATTTCAAAGTTTAGGCAAAATTTACATCAAGAGAGGTGGTGGAATGTAAGTTAATATTTTCCAACACTTGCACGACAAGGCATATTGTCTAGATCACTGTAACGAAAAATTTTGAATTTTTTGGGGATTTATAAAGAGATCTGATTTATTATGAGTAGGAGTGTAGAGGGAGAGAGATAGAGAGGTTAGACCTATGACGATGATCGGAATAGAAATCTATAGCAAATAGTGCCTTTGATTTGACATAAGGAAGAATAGAAAAATTAGGATTAGAGTTAAGAGAGAGAGAGAGAGCGAGCAAGAGAAGAATTTGGGGCTGAAGATGAGTGAATTGGATTTGAGTATTAATTATAAAAGGACTTGCAAAAGTAGGAGTGGGTTTGAATATTACTTACAAAAGGAATTACAAAGAGTGGAGTGCAAGAAAATTTACTATCCAAAGGCCAAAGCACACATGATTGGCATGTGCTCTATCCAAATTAACATACCCTAGACTCTATTAGTTGTCAAGAGTCGAGGCTAATAAAGGAGTACAGGGAACTAGTTTCAAACTTTGGGAGGTAAGCGCAACGATGGCTACATTTAAAGGATGTTATTTACAATTTACCCATAAATTTAATAAGTGTTTGACCTACCTAAGCCTAACATACTAAACGATGCAGCTAAAAGACTTCAAAATTAAAGAGGGAACACCAAAAACATAAGACGAAAAACTAGCTTACTGTAAATGAAAACCAACTAAAGAACACTTGAATCTGATTATATACAATAGATTCAATTAAAATTCAAAACACGTTTTCTCTTTTATTAGAACCACCGTGTTTAAATTACACACCAAAAAGATTCATGATTTCACACTATATTTTAAATATATCACTATGCTACCACTAATTGGTATTCCATGACTCTTTGAGATGTGGATCTGATTACACATCACATATAGCAAGTTAGGTCCATTCAAAGTAGATAAGGAAAACACAACTATCTGGAATCAATACTGCTGCCCAAATAAGAAATTCTAATCCATAAGATTTGTTAAGAAAATATATTTCTACAGTAACTTCCTTATCCTTGACGGCATTATGATGCTACTCCTAACAACAATATAGACCAAATAATGTTAAATGTTAATTATATACTCCAAAGTGGGGATCATTAGTACGAGTTTAGCAATAATATGAAGATATGGACCTCATGTCAATGTCATCTCCGGACCAGTATATAGAACACAGCTGACCTATCAATGTAACAAAGAAAAAGGAGGGCCAGAATAATACTGGTGAACTTAGTACCTTCCAGTTGAACCATATGCAAACACAGTGGCATTAAGACCTTGAACAACCCCAGCAATCGTTGAAGAAATATTCCTATAAACATCCTGAGAATCACCAGTAGAAAATTTTAAATTCGTTTGCAAAGACAACAATGAACATAATATTTTACGTGTTCACCTGTTTGTTAATGCAACATATTAGCAAATCTTGTAATGGTTACTGGATGGTTGCTTTTACTAGTAAGAAATTGCAATGAGCACCTAGTGACTTTGCAAGAAACCCACTAAACAGTGGCATTGGTTATCTCAGAGCACTCTCCCAAATCTGAGGGGTCTTATTACACTACTAAGGGTATGTGGTACACACAATTTTCCCAACTAGAACGCATTGTGCTATTTTGTTAATTCAAAAGAGTTATTCAGAATACATGGTAAAGATCTCTTCGACATAAAAAGTAGATATTCAAGCAAGAATCTGTAAAATTGTAATAGAATAAATTTGATATGCTAGAGCCATACCGCATTGGTACATTCGGGTCCAAACACATAATCAAAAGAATATCTTCTCTCTTTTGTTCGATTTTGGATCCGGTCAAGGTAGTCCTTCGACAAATCAGGGTCCAATACCACTAAACCCTGAAATTCATGCATCAACAACCCATCATGTCATATTATCAACAAGCACTAAAATTAAACTAGATCATGATGTTAAATTTTAAATGGCAAACAAAAGGTCTTAAACCTTATCATCGGTAACTTGAATGATATGCCGGCTCCTCCGCCGTTCTGCCACTGCTAATGGTCTGCATTTCACAGCAACCTACAAGCAAAGCAGAAGAAATGGATCATTAGGTATATACAAATTAACACGCAAAGTCTAAAATTTTAATAGGAGAACTCACCAACAGAGTAGCTGTCTGTTTCGAGGCTGGTGCTCTAATGCTTGGCATGACTGAATCGATCACCCCAACTCGAATTTTCCCAAATTGTTCGAAAATGCTTGTATTTACATAAAATACACAACCTTTTGATGTTTGATACCTAACCATCAAACTAATCACACAGGTTTTGTTAACCCAGCACCCCAAGCCAAGATTTCAACTGCATTCTCCATCAGAAACCCAACCAAAACTCCAATTTCGAAGCAAGAAACTAACAAAAGCAGAATCCCAAACAATGCACCTTGAATCAAGCACAACGCCAGAAATAGCCTTCAAAATTGCTCAAAAAAAAGCCCAAACCTTTTAGCTAAGTTGCTAAAACTCCATGAAATTTGAACTTTAAGAAATCAAAGAAAGCATAGAGGAACCAAAAAAAAACGCACAAGCTTCTCTTAACCCTAACTCAAGCTGGCAATGACTCCAGCTCCATTGATGAGTTCTCAACTTCAACAATCTCCATTGCAGGCTCCCCAAACCCTAGCTCCAAATCTCGAAGAAGGTCCACGAACCGCCGAGGGAAAAAACCCCAGCGACGATCACCGACAAGAAATCCCAAAAAGGACGATTTTTACCGCGTCAGCTCGAACGAACTGCAGAGGTGTGGATTTAATTTTAATTTATTTTTTGTTTTTATTTTAATTGAGGAGGGGAGGGTGAGCGGTCGCGTGTTCCGCGGTGCCCGTGACCGCCGTTGGGTTGGGAGAGTGGAATACAGCGACAGGCGGTGAGATTAAAGATCTGAGGCGGTGGTTGGTAACGGGATTCGGCGTTGCCTGGTTTTGTCACTGTGCACTTAAAATGGGGGAGGTGATGGGTATTCTAGGGAGTTTCTAGAGGAGCACACCATTATTCCCAGTGAGCCCACTTAAACTTTACTTTTATTTACAACTTTACCATTTAAAATTTAGGACAAAAATATTCTCTTCTTCAACATCTCTATTCTCTCTCATCTCTTCCACCGCTATTACCCTTCCACCGTCGCCGTCGCCTCTACTCTCCTCCACCACTTCAGGGCCGGCCGCAGCGACGACTTCGGTCCAAAGTATCACAAAACCTTAGAGAAAGGGATCAACTTACTCATTTCGATCATCAACAAAGAAATCTACGTTCACTCCCTCAAAAAGGAGTTCATCCACATATTCGACCAGTCGATCATCTTTAGTGACAATGTTATCGTCCTCATCGATGTGATTATTTATGTTAAAGTCTGTAAATTTGGGACTTTTTTTGGGGAAAAAATATGATTTTTTTTTATTTTGATTTGGATTTTTGCTTCAGATTGTGGATCCTAATCTCGCGTCATATGAAGTGAGCAACGCCATCCGTGAGGGCATGCAGTGAAGGTTGAGAACCAAAATAGAGAAGATGAATTTGGATCCACTATGATCTCCTTGATCCAGATTAGACACTCCGAATCCGATAATCCGGATCCACCATAAAGGATCTAGACTGTTTAGTTTGGAAATTGTGTAGTTTTTAGAAGTTTAGGTGCGTTCACTCGGAAAAAAAAAACCACTATTCAAAAGAGAGAGTGAGCTCAGTAGGAAAAGTGGGCTCACCAAGGGAAAAAGGTGTGCTCTTCTGGAAATTCCCGTATTTTATAATCACCGCGGCTTGACGTGTTGTCGTAGCTCCTGCACAGTCTTCGACGTGATAAAGTGTACTTTATTGTGGTGGAGGAGGGAAATGTAACCGCCCGCGTTATTCCTAGAATTTACGAAACTGCCAGCGATTATGCCGGCGACGAGTTAGCACTAATATTGCCTTCATTATTCACCTTGCGTTACTTTTGGGCGAAATTTTAATTTCGGCTCGAATTAAGAGTTCAAATATTGATTAGATTTTGATTTTACAGATCTAAATTTTGCTTTTTAAATAAATTTTAGATGTAATTTTTTTTTTCCTTACCTATGCATTTATTTAATTAAATTATCGATGGCATGTTTTGATATTTCTCTTAGTTTTCTATCCTAAATAAAATACTATTTTTTTTAATTGTGATTTATAAAGAAATTATGGTTAATATATCTTAACTATTCTTTTTCTTCAAATAACAAATTGTGTTTTATCTTTAAAATGAAATTTCCCTTGCAGACTGGGGATATAAATTCTTCTAATTGCATTTGAACTAAATACAGTATTTAAAATGCAAAAAATATTTACTGGCCAGTTAGCCATTGGGCTGGGGCGAAAGAGCAAAACAGGCCACTCTTCTTTGTTACTGGTGGGTCCCTGCTCAAATCCGGGCCAGATGCTGCGGGAGTTTCTAAACGAGCACACCATTTTTCCTAGTGAGCCCACTTAACAGTATATTGTTGGTCCGAGACCGTCGTTAAGTGGGCTCAATAGGAAAAATGGTGTGCTCATTTGGAAACTCCCGATGCTGCAGCTACCCAGCAAAATGGGAGTTTCCAAAGGAGCACACCACTTTTCCTAGAGAGCCCACTAGATACTTCTTTTTCAGCTGGAAAGTGTGCTCCTTTAGAACTCCCAGCAAAATGGGCCAATGAGCCCAGTCTTCGACGGTCCACTCCGGTCCAAACCCGATTGAGTACCGTCCACTTCCCAAATCCTAGATCCCACTTTCAAAATCTACCCGTAACTCCGTCCAAGTGAATCCAATCCCCTCTCTCTCTCTCTCTAATGGCGGCGGCGGCAACGGCGACGGCCTCCGCCGTCAGGATCTCTGCCGTTGGGGCCAAAAGGCTCAGCTCCAGATCCCTCGTCAACCTTTACTCCTTCGCTCCCAAGCAACGAAGACCCCTCGCCTCCTTCTCGAAGCGCGGCATTCAAACCTGCACCGCGCTCTATAAGACCGCCGACGTCATCACCAAGGAGGAGGGCCAGCCCGAAACCCTAGACTACAGAGTCTTCTTCCTCGATTCCTCCGGCAAAAAGGTATCCCTTTTCCCCATTTTTTCCCATTTTTGAAGGTTTAGTAGTTAAAGTCGAGAGCTTTTTTGCTAGGTCTCGCCGTGGCACGATATCCCGTTGAAATTGGGGGACGGGGTGTTTAATTTCGTGGTGGAGATCCCGAAAGAGAGCAGCGCAAAGATGGAGGTGGCGACCGACGAGCCCTACACTCCGATTAAGCAGGACACGAAGAAGGGGAAGCTGAGATACTACCCGTAAGATCATTTCCTCTTTGATTGGTTGGTGCAATTTTATCATTTTGCTCGGAAAGATTTGATCTTGGTGTAGTTTTAACTGGTTAAAGCTAGATTCATTCTCTTTTTCATATGACAGGAAAGATCGAAAGTCTAATTGTAGTTTTTTTTAGACCAGCTTGATAATATAATATGTGATTATGTTATCATCTATTCTACTAAGAAATGATAAGAGTGCTCTTTGGCTAACTGTCTTATTTCTCTATGATTTATGTGTGAATGTGTACTAAATTTATTTGGACTCTTTTCTGGTATGATTCATGTATTGCTTAATTGTTGCTGAACATCCATTTATATTAGACTATTAGCGCTGTAAAGTCTTATTATGGTTTAAGTCTTCTCTCGAAAGGCGGGCAGCAGGGAGATCCTCCTAACCTCTCATTTTCAAACTAAAATGGAGAATGAAGCTCATGCAGATGACAAGTCACATATTGTTTATTGCTTGCATCTGTTGTCTTGTCTCCTGAGGCTACAGCCCATTCATCCTCTGCCTTCTCGGAAATCCTATTAGACCTTTTGTGAGGATATGATCACAGCCATGTTGCAAAGAGCAAGTGAAAGAACAAACATTCCTAAGGTGTGCGTGCTCACGTGCGTGAAAGGCATTGAGTCCCTCAAGAGATGTTGTCCTTGTTGTCGTGGATGGTATGTAGCAAGTTCATATCGTGTTTCCAAACTGAGAACTGAGAAGGACTGAGTAGAGCGATTCCTAATAGCAAATCTATCATCTCTGTCGTTCTTCTAAAGTCGTGTCTGAGAATTATAGGAAGGATTTTCACGTAAAGTGGGAAAATTACTTGAGGACAAGATAGATACTAGAATAGGTAGATTTTCCTGTTGCCAGCTTGACATCTTAGATTTATGGTGAAGCAACTACTGGCAATAATTTCCTTTGTAAAAATTTTGGCATCATGGGAAGGTTCAGCTCAAGTTAATTGTTGATTTTGAAGTTTTGTCAATGCTTACACCGAGCCTTGTAGGCCATTGTTGACCCCATTTTGATGGTAAAAAGGCTAATGAAGATTACAAAAGAAGAACCTATCTGCATCAATAAGAAATTGGCATCCAACATGATGGCCAGCTTCTAGCAACACAATTGTTTTTATTTTTTCATTTTTTATTTTTTTACTTTGTCTGTCATGTAATAAGCTTTTTCTTATTCTGATTTAAAGATCTGTCACATGGAAATTATTAATTCTATTTTTAATTCTTTGTCACATTCAAATCAGTGAAAATTAGAAACTAAATTTAAACAAATTTCCCTGCTTATTTCTATTGCACAAGCATTTATGTCTGTGACATTTGTTTAGTAAATCTAGCAAATTTTCCTTATTCTACATTTTCTATTACTGCTTGTGCATCAAGATTTGTTTATATTCTTTTACGACAGAATGTAGCATCCTGCTGATGGAAAGTATTGTATATTCAATAGTTCGTGGGCTGTTAATTATTAACGTATTTCTTTCCTTGCAATATACTACACTTAGGTACAACATAAATTGGAATTATGGGTTGCTTCCGCAAACATGGGAAGACCCATCTTTTGCCAATGCTGAAGTTGAAGGGGCGTTTGGGGACAATGATCCAGGTAAAATGGATTGTAGCTTGTCATCTCTAATGGTGATCATGATTAATTAGTACACGATGTAATAGATTAAATTAGACGTGCCAGACAGTTTCATCGTGCTAATTCTAGCTATTTTTGCTGTTCTTCAGTTGATGTTGTTGAGATCGGTGATGCTCGGGTTAAGATTGGTGATGTTCTCAAGGTCAAGCCTTTAGGAGCTCTAGCTATGATTGATGAAGGAGAACTAGACTGGAAGATCGTTGCCATTTCGTTGGATGATCCTAAAGCATCCCTTGTAAATGATGTGAATGATGTTGAAAATCATTTTCCGGTAATTTCATGACCATTTATACATTTAGATTATTCTAAAATCAGACATACTCAAGTGCCTTATCATCTCTCCGCTAAATAGCAATCAATGCAGAACTGTTGGATCCACCTTGAGCAATTTACATTATCTTTTAGCTAGCTAATAGTTCACTTTTGTTTCAGATTCATCTTACATATTCAGAATAGGATCTGGATTTGACTATGCTAGGAGCCTAAGTTGTTTTGCTTATAAATATGCTATTGATTTATTGTACTGGGAAGCTATTATTGTTGATGAATGAAATTTGCTTACTAAGTGATTGATTGCCGAGAGCTGGATGTCTTGTCTTTAAATATTTGTCTGCATATAAAGTCTCAACCCTTTTTTCCGGCTTCTAGCTTCTGTCTTCTTGCTTCAGCTTCTAGCTTCTGTTTTCTCTCTTCCTTGAGCTTTCTAGCTTCTGTTTTCTCTCTTCCTTAAGCGTTCGAATTTCCTAAACTCTCTCTTTACAGACATTTAGTTCTAATTATAAGGTTATCTGATATACAAAATTTCATTGGTAATTTGTAAGTTTTATTCATGTATTTGTAAGGTAAAAGAATTGGGATGAAGCTGGGAAAAAGAATACATAAAACTCTATGATGTTTTTGTTGCTGTTAGTTATGCTTTGGTTCTTTGCTAAAAGTTGTACTTTTGCTATTACTTCAGGGCACTCTCGCTGCAATAAGAGATTGGTTTAGAGATTACAAGATTCCAGATGGAAAGCCTGCTAACAAATTTGGTCTTGGAAACAAGGCAGCAAATAAGGTAAATTCATCATAACACTTTTTATTTGTTTTTTATATGTATTTAAAATTCCTCAATTAACCTCTCATAATCTTTCTGTCATGAATTTAAGTTATTCTCAACTATCTTGTTCTTTATATTTTTTTTCCCAGCAAACTGTGGGGTTTATACTAGGTTCCCCCTTGTGTTTGTACTTCTGATTATTGTGTGTAATAGATTTTTGTCTCATTTGCATTTGCCTTCTTAGTTATCTCAGTTAGCACAGAATGGTACAAGCAGGTTGCAAGAGTAATTTTAACTTTATTATTAAATCTAAAGCATAAGCTAATACTATTTCAATATAAAGCAGAGAGAACCTAGCTTGTTTGTGTCCAGAGTTTTTTAAGAATATTTGCTAGAAATATTATAATAATCTAAAGCATAAGGTAATGTATTTGATGTTACCAAGCAGTCACTCATTTTAGCAAGTTATACAAAGTGTGCATGATAATCTATTACTGGTATTTACTGGAAACTGCAAGCAGTACCAATCTAGCGAATACAATGATTAAATACAGTCTGCACGCCTTCGACAAGACTAACGTGAAAGAGAGAGTTTAAGATAGTAAAGAATTTGCAAAATTTTATTATGTGGAATAGAAGCATTTATAAATGGAACTACAATTATAATGGTTTAAGATGTGATGGAGAAAACTATCGAGTGAAAGAACCATTAATTCATGTCAAAAGAACCATTTTATTCTTATCCAAAAGTCATGTTGAATGAGATCATAGAAGTAACAACAACTGATGTGCCACAAGTCTATTTTTAAGTAATTTAAAGATACTGGTCTGGGAAAGGATCATCCATGTGCTCAATCTGGCTTTTTTTTTTTTCGGTTCATGTAGCCTACCCCATACTTGGGATAAAAGGCTTAGTTGTTGGTGTAAAAATTCTAGTCTGGAAAAGAACTTGACGACTAAAAGAATACTGGTCTATGCTGTTCCGAATTGTCATATAGGATATTTGGAAGAAGATTTGAGACATGGTTGGCATGATCTTCGGATAGGAATAAAATAGGTGATTAATACTCGAGTTTCATTTTCTTGGGACCAACACATTGCAATACAGCAATATAAACTACATAATTAAAAAGGAAAGCCGGGCATTTAAGTTTCTAAATTTCTTTGAGAAGTTCTCTGTTATTGCACAGAGAAACTTTTGGGTTAAAAAAAAATAAATAGAGATCATAGAGTATATAATGTCAGAAAGTGGATGCAATTGTATTCTTGCAAGAAATGTATGTTTGGAGGAGCTTTCTCTGCACCAAGCTCTCTATACACTGAAAGCAATGTTAGAAAAAGGTAATAGATAGTTTTTTTAGTTACTTTCTCTACGCCGAGACCTGATCTATCTTCTCTATGTGTATTCATCATTTTAAGTTACATTCTCTACACCGAGACCTGATCTATCTTCTCTATGTGTGCTCATCATTTTACTGGTCACACTTGAGAATAAAATTTGGTTGAAAATCCTGCTTCACTGTATAGGTGGATGGATATTAGCACACCAAAATTTTTAACCAAAAGGACTTGACCGAAATATGAAAAACCTTAAACAGATTGAATCTGCATAATAAGCAGAAATTTCTTAGCTTCTATATGGCAAAGGATACACCTCGGTTCTCTAGCACTTATCATATGGAGTCCTGGTTATTTTACTTTTATGTCTTTGAATTTATGCATGTCATACTGTTCGGCTGTGTGGTCCATTCAAAAGTGTTTGGTGAAAGCTTGCAGATCTCTTCTGGCTAAAATTCCAATATTTATGAATTTTCTTGTTGAGTAGGATTATGCTCTGAAGGTCATCACGGAGACTAATGAAGCATGGGCTAAATTAGTCAAAAGATCTATTCCTGCTGGGGAACTATCATTAGTGTGACTGCCATCGTCTTCAGTTGCAACTGAGAAGTTGCAGTGTGTTCCCAATCGCCAAGACTCAATATTTGTCTGTACAAAATTGCATTGAACCAGAATCTTTTATAAACTATGAAACTTTTATCGTCGATGAGGCAAAGAGCTTCTAGTTTCCAATAAAATATATGTTGTGCGGCAATCAAAGTTTTCCTTCTTTTTTTTTTTTATTTCTGTTTACTTTCCTGTATAGGTAACTGATTTATGTGTGCCATCTGATTTCATGTTATACTTTGATAAGTAGATGTAGTAGGTACTGCATTGTTGTGTTGGATGGATCATTAATTTGATGTTGATTGCTGAGACACAAACTAGCTGTGTCTGCAGTCCTATTTACTTTTTCTTTTTTTTTGTTGGCTAATGGAAATATCCTCGTCGCAAGTTTCACCAGTTGATGAGTAAAGTTCCCTTGCCACACACTTTTTGATTCCGCCATGAAATCCTTATTAGCCATAAAGAAGTCGCACATATTCTCTCTTTCCCCAAATGTGTTGAACAAGCATCTATGTAAAGGACGCATTGGGAGTACATTCATCTATGTAAAGGACGCATTGGGAGTACATTCGAGGCCCATGTAAGAGCCTTCCACAAGCTCTTTATCTGTGTTTCTGATACTGACAGGGCTACGACCATATTGTTCTCAGTCTGTAAGCTCAATGTGTTTGCAAACCATATGGATATGGTTATTTCAAGCAAAAATGGTTAAAGATGAGGATGACAGAAAGTGATAAGGTCTAAAAACCCCAGAAATAGTGAGATTTCTTCAAGAACCAGCAATGACCCCTACCAGGTTATGAGATATCCTCTTATTATCGAGGCTGCACTGGATCTATTAATATATCAAACACTTAAAAATTAATAAATTTATGATAGTTTCGATGTATTCGTTTTGATTACACTTGATATATGGTCAAATTAACTTCATTTCTTATGAAATTTTGTTCGCGGAGTGCTTATGACTGTTAGAACATGTTACTAGAATAAAATATTTATTTTGGACTGTCTATTTTTAGATTTTGATATATAGCAACAGAGTTAACATGAATGGCTAGAGTTTTTAGTCATTTTTAATATAATACTAAAGCAATCAAGGGGACACATATTACTTGCAGAGGGATAGAGAGATTCATTTTAATATAATACTTGTTGAAAAGTTATTCTCTCCAAAGATATTGGTCGAGATATCTCTTGACTGAACCTTATTATCTCTTTGTATTTTTTCTCTATTTATTTCTATTTTTTATTTCTATTATTAAGTTTGTATCAAGTTCCGTCCGAGCAAATTTAGTAAGAGAGATTTTACTGCAAACAGAAACTAATAAACTAAATCAGTTTGTGTTTTGCTCCCACCTAAAGCATTGAGTTTGGACCAATTTCCATTATTCTGATTTGTGGTTTGTAAAGTTCCTTGGTTTATAAATATTAAATTAAAATTTTGAAATTGTATAGAAATTTGTTTGGGGGCAAATTAAAAATTTATATTCTGGAAGGTTCTGCATATAGATAACTAAAGCGCGTAGGTGGGGGGAGTTTCTACAGGAGCACACCAATTTTCAATGTATTTTTTGTTCGGCGCTAGTGCTCAATAGGTAAAAGGCTGTGCTCGCTTGGAAACCCCCGTAGGGGGGCAAGGGGGCTTCGGATTAACGGCAGAAGGTCACGTGCCGCACGAGCGCTGCATTATTATTCGTTTGAATAAAATATCACGCTCGAATAAAATATCACCGCGTTATTATTCGCTCGAATAAAATACTGCTTCGCCGTTTTAGGGGAAATTCTAACTATGCACCACATTTGACTTAGTGAGCACCATTTTCCCCTATGTTGTAAATAGCTTTAATATAGGATGGGTGCTCACTAATAACGTGGGGTGGGCATTTAGAATTTCCCCCATTGTAGTCTCTCTCTCTCTCTCTCTCTCTTGTGTACGCAGCTCGCTCAAGCTCTTCGATTTCTAGGGTTTCGCTCGCTGATTGCTCTCTATCTCTCCTGCGATTAGGGTTTTACGACCGAAGCTCAAGTTTCCAATCTTGCGTCGAAAAAGGTACTTTCTCCTTTTGCCTTTACCTTCTAAATCAATCGCTCCATAAAAATTCCCTTTCCCTTTCTTGTTTGATTCGTGAATTTTGCTGGAAACTTAGGTTTTTTTTTTTCTCTTAACACCGTGAAGCTATCCATTGTTAGGTTTTCGTTCTTGGATCTTGCTGCTGCCTTATCTTCTACCTTATCCGATTAATATATATATATATATATATATATATATATATATATATATATATATATATATATATATATATATATATATATATCATTTTCAATTTTTTTTGGGGAAAAAAGATTTAATTTGTTTTCGGATAGTTTGTGTTTTAAATGCTAAGTGGCAAAATTTGTTGTGCAATTCGAACATAGAGCAGGTGAAGAGGGCAGTCTGCCCATTTTATCGTGAGATTATTCTTGTTGATCTCATCAGAGTGAAGAAGATAATCTTTACTTTAATCCTCCCCTCAAATTGGCCTGTCTAGGGTTGCTCCCAAATGAAGTTTGGTTCTCTTACAATTTCATGAATTGTAAAGCTTTTCCATAGCCCAAAAATCTTGATTCGTATTCTGAATTATCCTTGTCATTTGCATTGAATTGTGTTATGTTGATTGTTCGCCATTGAGTGAATGTGTTTGCTTATATCTGATAAAACAATTGCATGTGGGATGTCGCTGGGTAAATATGTGTATATTCTAGATTTGATAATGTTGTTGTGCTACAATCATTGTTCTCAATTAATTGTGAAAATGTGTACGACAATGTTCATGAGGAGAAAATTCCACTGGGGATAATACAAGTGGTTAAGATCGAAAATAAGTGCTTACATGTCAATGACCAATTATCAAATTGATAAGATTGTGGTAGTGTCCAAGATGTTAAGACTTTAACAAATTTATGAAAAAGATAAGCTTATAGGAGTATTGAATACCAAAGGAGCATGTAAGGAACCTATGCAATGTTTTGTTATTCGATAGTACCAGGAATGCTTAAATGATTTGAATGAGGCATGTTATTCAGGCATGGAATTAATATCATCCAGCAAGATGAAAACATAGTTTCTTATGAATTTTACTTTTTTTTATTGAGGGAAACCATCTGGACATGAGTGTCAAGTATTTTCAGACATGAGAGAGATTCCCCAAACAAAAGAATAAAAAATATAAAAAAATTCTAGGGGAACGTGGCTATAGTAGGAGTGCATGCAGATGTGTATATCCAAATATCAATGTTGCCAGCCATGCTATAATTTCATAAGAATTGGTTTAGGCCTCCATTTGACATAGTTGCGAGTTGAGGTCTTCTATTTAAAGTGTGTTGATATTGAAATGGACCGGAGATTACATCTTAAGGTTACTTGATAGTGTCCTTGAGCGCCTTCCTAGTGTCTCATTGTTAATATAAAATTTTGCAGACTTTGCACCAATTCATAGATAGGTGACAATGAATTTATTTTAGAAATGTGTATCCTAAAAGCGAAGGAAGACCCATTCTCGTAAAAAGTGGAGGTCATGCATGTAGGAGATAATCCTTTATAAGGAGATAAATAGGGTGTATATAATGAGACGTGACCCAAAAGAGATTCCTTATTATTAAAATGGTTGAAGAAATTGGCAACAAGAGAACTTATTCCTTAGCCATCAAAAGTAAAACTTCTTTTGGTGGGTTCAGTATTCTAAAACCCAGAGCAAGTATTGAGTACTCAGATTACTTGTCAAGAGTTCGTAATATTAATATTTTAATATGTATATATAAAAATATTATTGATGTAATAGTAGAACATGTAATTTCAATACTCAGAAATCAAAATAACTTAAATATAGTAAAATAAAATTTGTAGATTATTAATATTAGAACAATAGGTCGAACACAACAAAACATTCAAGAACAGATCCTAAACTCGAATTTGGATTTTCCAAAAATTGACTCATTTCTTGATTCAATTTGTAATGACCCTTCATTTTCTAGCCGTAAATAATTAATTAAATAAATGAATAATCAAATAATAAGTATAGTAATTTTCTATAACTTCTCAATCCTTTCATCTCTTCAACTCCAACTCTTCATATTCACCATTAAATCTCCAATTTAATTTTCATTCTTAAATGATGAAAATTAAACCCTCCAAATTAATTTGAAATCCTTCAAATTCTAACTCCCAATTTGAAACCTATACAAACTCCTAAACCATACTCATTCTAAACATAAAATTCATCTTTAAAATTCTCCCTCCGTCTAAAATTCTCTCTTTCTCTCATCTTGCTAGAACCACCTTCGGAGCCGCCGGAACCACCGCCGCTTCGCCGATGAAGAGCACATTCTTCCTCTTTCTATATTTTGGACTCTCATCTTTTGTTAAAAGTTAGTAATAAACTTTCTTATTCTTATTGAGTTAAACTATCATATTGAATCTTAGGACTAGTTTACCCATTACCTAATAAGCCTAATGACTTAAAAATAATATCTACCATCTTATAGACTCATTTAGATAGATCATATCCGTTTGTAGATTTCAAATCTATTGAGACTATTTAGCATTAAAATCAATTTTTGTGTGCCCTAAAAATACTGAAACTCTTTAAAAATCATCTAAATTTATACTAATATATTTTTGATATTTTTAGAATATTTTTAATATGTAGATTGCTCCGTTGATCGACATTGGAAAACGAAATCTATGTGAGTTCATTATTGGACTCGCTAATCATGTTATTCTATATAATTATTGTTTATTTATTTTTAATGTGTAGATTGCTCCGTTGATTGACATTGGGAAACAAAATTTAGGTGAGTTTATTTTTGGACTCACTAATAATGCTATTCTATATAATTGTTGTTTATTTATTTTGTATAATTTGATTTATTTTTCACCAAGTCCTTATTATTGTTTTTGTTATAAAAAATTTGTTATCTTTTTCTTATGCATTTGTTATTAAATTCGTTAAATCATATAGTGTAGCTAGACGTTGGTATAATTGATATATACAATATTTGATAAATTACATAAAAACTATAATTATGAAAAAATACTGTTTGTGATCATTTTGTGTCGGTTTCTAGACAAGTTGTCTTGATTGCTGGCTCTCTAATTAAAAAAAGCGCATCACATGGAAAGCCTCCCGTCATTTATACACTTATCTGGCCGATATCTCTATGATGTTTCAAATCAGTAAATTTTTTATTTAACCAATTGTGGTCTATTCAATAAAGTATAAATCAAACGAACACTTTGGATCATGTTGTCAACAAACTAATAAAATCTAATTGAATATTGTACGTGATATATCTATATACAATCTATGAGAGCAAGATTTTGGTCCTAACATGAATTCTTCTTAAATGACACTAGGCTAGGAGAGGAACTAAATGATGACAGAGAACAGAAGATCCATTTCATCCGCTCTGGGTCAACTATCAGAAGGCTGTGCAGATCTTATCAACGTGATGCGGTCTTGTTCTCGAATCAATGGCGGAGAAGAGAACTCATTCAGCTGGGCTGACCGGAAACGACTTGAAACCTACCGAGAGTTTGTTCATTTTCCGACGGCAGCTGTGTCATCTCCAGAAAGGACGATGTAATCAACATAAACAGAGAAGACTGCTGTGCGTCATGAAGATGAGCGGACGAAGGGCAGAGTGGTCTTCCGTCCACAGCGTCAGTGCCCTTTCCATTCCCTATTTGATATCAGAGGAATCCATGAGCTGGAAATCAGAATTACCGGGAACACCTGTCCCATCATCAAAGTAGACGGTGGATGAGATGACAAAAAGCAGTCAAAAGCCACCCCGTCGTGCAACAAGGGAAATTCCGCTTTTATCAGTCTCTCACCTCTAAAACACTTTTCCTCAGGTCGAAGAGAAACTGTAAAATTGTTAAGTTGTATAACTGAATATTTCGCACATTATGAGTACATGATGATTTACTGGATCACCCTTAACTATTCCTGTTTGCTTGATGGCAGGTCCGACTCAGCACCGGACAATTTATGCAACCATTTTTTAGTCTGTACAGGAGACAATTGAAATAGTGTTATCCTATCAGCTTTTCCAATACATGACATCTTAAATATAAACACTTTTGTTATAATATTGATTACACTAGATGACATTAGATTTATCCCATAACCATTAATGTTATTGTTACATATTAACTTAATATTTTCTAAGATTTATTTGTTATTGTGTTGGACATATTATTGGTTTACTACATATATTCTTTTTACGTACATTATTTTGGTTACAATCTGACGAGTAAGGTGTGCATTGCCTAGACTTACTGATGGACATGCCGAAACTGATATAGAATCCGGTGGACTTTGAAGAGCAGGTTGAAGCCCATCAAAGCATTATAGTTATATTATTTAGTTTAATTGTATGATATTATTTTTTCAATTGTATCCAAACTCCGTTCCAATAAATGAAAAGTCAAATTTTTGTTAAATTTTTCCACCGTTATTATTGAGCGTTATTGTGGCCAATTATTGATATTCTACTGGAGATTTTAGCATATTCAAATAAATATGTTGCCAGTACTTGTTGTACATACTCGTAAACCATATATCAGGAGCGAGGCGACACAATTCTTGACTCAGTGTAGTTGAAAAAAATTCTATTTCAAGATAAGTGAAAAGAAAGAATGAAATTAATTGACATTGAAAATGTTAAGAAAAAGAAAAGAAGGAATGAAAACAAAAATAATAATTGGAAGAAAGAAGGATCAATCTTGTTTTTTTCTGAGCTCGAACCATCACGAGGCACCGAGATCTACTAATTGCCTCCACTCTCTGGACCGATCACTGTTGCCACCCTATGAGCTCTTGTTGATTTTATTTTGCTGATTGCACCTTTTCAAAGCTTCTTTGATAATCGCTTATTTGTCATAATTATAGATATTCATCGGGAGAGATTAGTGCTTCGAATTCTAATTTCTCTCGACCATTTTTATAATAAAAGTTCGGTGGGGATTCAAGTAAAAACATTTACAACCTTTTTTATTTTTCATCCGATTACCCGCTTCATAACCTAGACTCTACCGGGTTCTTAGCCTAGTCAAATGAGTACTCATTTTGTCTATATTTTGAGCAAGTTTCATGATCTTGACACGTTCGGAGAACGGGTTCGAGTACTTGGACAAGTTCTTTGGGTTTTAGAACACTGAGTGGGTGTGTATTTTTCATATTGATGCAGAAAAACAATAATCCAGAGATTTGCTACTAATTTTAAATGCCCACTTCTTCGAGATTTGCTATCTCTAGACAAACTTTAGTCAGGATAAAAATCCCAATCTACCAACAAATACCTCTCTAATGGTTAAAAGTTATGGCTACCAAACATCTGGATGAACTTAATTAATTTTAGGTATCAATCACCACCATAACACACACTTACCAAGAAGAAAAAGCCCCTAGTGGCCACTCGTCTTCTTGTTTATGTAATTTATGGCCAAATCTAACGAGATGTATAAATTTATTGGTTTATATAATGAATAATGCGTGGACTTTGCGTGGTCTCTATTTCAGAAAAAATGGATTAATGCTTCTATTTTTATTTACTTGGATGAGAGTGGAAACGATCGAAGAAAACATAGAAGAAAACATAGGATAGAGGTGATATGAAAAGATATAAATGCTAAAGACCATAATGATGATATACTGCTCGATAGAAATAAGTGGAGAAGCATTATCCATGTGCTTGATTTGTGTAATTCTCTTTTTGGGTTTATGTAGCCTACCCCAAATATATAGGATAAAAGGCTTAGTAGTTGTTGTTGTTGTTGTGCTAATCACATCTTAAGGTTAAACTGAAGACTAGCATTTGAATTTAGGTGTACTAGATATTTGATGCATATTGAATGGTTAAACCTCAAGATGCCACTTAATAACTAATTGGCAGGACGTTTAGGCAGGTAAAAGATTCAAAAAGATGGGATGTCATCCAATAAAAGATTAATTCATGTCATATAGCTTGCTAGATATCCTATTAATTGTTGCATGTATCATGTATGCATGTGAAACGCTTTGCAGCTTGCAGCATGCTGCGCATGTATTTGGATGTTGTTGATTTGCTTTGAACTAATCCAGTTTTCTCCTTCCTAATTGTGTTGGTTCCTAGTTTCCTAAAGTTCTTACACTTTGATAGCCTTGCTTATGATTCTTTGCTGTTGTATACAGGAAATTATTTTTTTGCCCATAGAGAAGACTATTCCGTGTTGCCAATCATCTGGTAGACCCAGAGAAGTTAGATTAAATCCAGTTTATTGGAGAACAAATTCATATGGCTGGTATATTACCAGGGGATCCTTCACATCATGGAATGGTGGAAAGTAGTCCTTACAGAATATCTCATGATCGGATGGAGGAAGATGATCAAACTGGTTCTAGTTGGTATCTTAGTCGAAAGGAAATAGAAGAAAATTCTCCATCGTGGAAAGATGGTATTGATCTTAAGAAAGAGGCATATTATCGTAAATCGTATTGTACATTTCTGCAGGACTTAGGCATGAGACTTAAAGTGTAAGTTCTCTCCCACTGTTATTTAATTGCTTTATTGTTTGTTTTTATTAAATATGATTTCATCATTCATTCATCTTATGACCTAGATTGCTTCATGAAACTCTTAGCACTCTCAGTATTCTGTTAATAACTAGTTTTAGGTTTGATGCATTATGTTAGCAGTAGAGTAGGCTGGTTAGGAGGGAAAATCAACCAATAAGGAATGTTGCAGAATCATAGCTTCAATGACTCATCTTCACTCCCATGTTTTTTGTATGTTTTAAATTTCAGCATCTCATGGACTAACAACTTACTCTTTGTCCATGATGTGGGTTTTTCATGGTAATGTTATTTCCCATGGTTGCTTTTTAGCTGTTTATCTTATTAACGAATGGCTTTCTTGTCTTTCTTATGGCACATAGATGGAAAAAAAAAAAAAATCAGGTGTATGCATGCCATAGTGACTTACATAGCTACTGGATAGATGCCATTTTCTTTTAATTATCCTGAGGCATAGCCTGATTTAGCCTTAGAAGCTGCATTGTTGCAGCCACTGTTGTTAAAGGTGCAGTGACCAGAGGCGCCTGGCTAGGTGAGGTGTGTTGAAGCGCCCGCCTGCTATGCAGGGTGCACCGTGAACCTCAACCATGCGCCCGATTATGCCTCGTCATCCCTTGCATATCACGTGAGGTGCAAATGAGCCCATGTCTGAATGTAAAAAGTTGGTTTTTGACTTGAATCCTGCATTCATATAACATAATCTTTTAGTTTCACATCGCACCCATCAGGGACACATTCAAACCAATTCAATCTGGGTTTATTTGTTCCCTTCCTTCAAGCAATAAGGCTTTGGTGATCATCTAGCAGCATTGAAGCTTCGCGATGGAGCTCCAATTAAGCTTGATGATGAATCTTCGTGAATTACGATGAAAACATCTTTGATGGTGAATAGTGCTCACCTAATTCTTGCTTTTCCATTTTTTTTGTTGTCTTATGTTTGTTTCATGGAAAGTAGGCAAGGGTTTGGTGATAAGGAGAGTATTTCTTACTTATTATAGTTTGTTTCGTGGAAAAGAGGTTGTTTTGGTGATAATGATTATTTTCTCTCTCAAATATATATATATTTTTTTTTTTAAAGCTAAGGTTCTCTCTCTTACAAATCACTAAAAAATTAAATTCATGCCCAAATCCGTGGTCCCCCACAATTTGTAGTGAGTCCACTCCATGCCCAAACCCATTGCTTCATTATCCCAATTCCATAACCCAATTCCCTAAACTAAACTTGGAGACTGATTGGTTCATGGATTTGGAAAATGGATTTCTGATTGTGAATTGTGTTAACCAAATCCTTATTTGTTTTATGGAAAGAGGTAAAGATTAGGTGATAAAAGGAGTTTTTCTTACTTTCTCATGGAAAGGGTCATGTAGAAGGGGTATGGATGGGTATGGATTTGAGGATAATGACGAATTAATAAAAAAGAAAAATTACACCATCTCTCTTTTATAATTAGTAAAAAATTAAAAAAATCCTAAACCCCTCATTACAGTTGGTTTTCTTGCAAAAAGTGGGGATTCCAAATTGGGCCAAAATCAGTGCCACGGTAGCCACCAAATCCTTGGCAAAATCCTTAAAACAATTAGCAGATTTTGTGAATTTGGTGCAACTTTGATAATGAACAGTAAAATCAGACGAAATCCATGTCCATACCTGAACCACTCAATCCCTTAGGATTTTGTGGATTTGAAATTTTATGACAATGAATAGTGTTAAGAATCAAAATTTATGCCCGAATCCATGCCCATAGTCATGGATCAAACATGCTTGTTGTGCTCTAGGCATGCTAGGGCCATTGCCCCTCGCCTTGCACATTGCACTTTGACAACCCTGGTTGCAATGAGAACTAACTTAGCAACTTTTTGAAGCTAGAGAAAATGCTAATCTCATGCAATAGTTTCTTTCCTCCAGTATTGATGGAGTTCGCATAGAGTAGTTGGCTTTTTTGTGAGAAGTCTAGCATGGGTAATAGTTCGTCCTTGTAGCAAATCAGTTCCAACTATAAGGTGGCAGGTCATATAACTAGTTTTCATTGAAGGGACTATGTAATCAGTTCCAAGTATAAGGTGGCAGGTCATATAACTAGTTTTCATTGAAAGGACTGTAATAAGTTCCAACTATAAGGTGGCAGGTCATATAACTAGTTTTCATTGAAAGGACTTGTAGTATATTCCATATGTTAATGTGAACCTGTCTGTTTCACAGCTGCATTTGAGTTCTCAGCTAGGGGTGAGATTTCAAATCTATGCTAGTGTCTTCCCATTTTCCTCGTTAGTGTTCTGCTGGGAGGGGATAAATCTAATCTGCTCATTTTCCATGTGATCCATTGCTTATATAAGTTGCCCTTTCTCCACAATATTTAAACTTTTTCTTCTTGCCTTCAACATGATCTGAGTCTGAGATTTAGAAAGCTCAGCGAACATTCTTATTCTTTGTCAATATTTCCAGGTGGCTGGTCAGATTTGGGCTTGGAATCATGAACACGGATATGGAACACAGTAAAACACAACACAGGCTAAACAACGTGTTTGTTATGGAATTTTAGATACAAGAGATGCCAATACGAGGCTGTGTGTGTGTTCAGCTGTTGTGCGGGCGTTTGTGTTTTTATATATAATACACATGAAAAAACAGATTAGAGAACATGCTGCTAAAATTAGGAAAGGAAATAAAATAAATGTTAAATGTTTCATATCCATTGTTTTAATCAAGTAATCAAATCACATAAAGAAATCTCAAGTCTAATTCAATATCTACTTTACTACAAAGCCTATGGTTCTCTTGTAGGCTTGAGAAAGGTTATCCGTTTATATGCCAAGGGCTTTCTTTGTAAGTTATTCAAGTGACATAACATTAGACGTAAATCTTTGGTGTTTTAAAATTTATGTGGCTCCCATGTGTCCAACATTTTGGGCAAAGTGTTGTGTGAGCTATGTGTTTCAAGCACTTATGTTGCACACTTGTGGTGTGTCGTGCACTTGCCGTACACATTTATCACATGTAATTTATAATTTATCCCATACATGTAATTTTTATAATTATAATTTATCCCATATCAGTGGATTGTGTCCCCGCCAACATGGCCGTTCACTGAACATCTATTTCTGTCTCCAACATTGAATAGGGCTCACTATGAAGTATCTATGCTTCCTTCTTGATAGGAATAGGAGGAGGAACCTTGGCAAAGGAGAAAAACCTAGGTATTAAGCAACTTGACTCCTATAAGAAAAAGGTGACAATTAATATTGAAGCATTAAATGAATTTGGCTACAATTAGCAAGTAAATTAATTATTTAATTAATATTAAAATTCAATTATCTTCTTCGTTTCTCCTTCTATGTCCCATTCTGTTCTATGTTTCTCTTTTGTTTAGGCTTCTTCTACTTGGCCTTTTTCTCCTTTCTCTGCTTGTCTTGCTTTGTCTCTTTTTTAAAGGGAACTTTTGTTTTGTCAATTCTTCTGCCGCATTGGAGCAGAGAAAAGCGAATGATGAGTAAAGGTAAAGGAGTGCTTACAGATGATATTACTAGAAAAAAGTGGCGAAGATGACGGCAATGAGAATAGCATAGAAGAAAAAGAAGGAAAGATTATAGATTCGATGGAGGATGAAATGAAGCTATATGGCTGCATTTATCAGTGACAAAACTAATGGTCTCTTCCACAAGTTTACCTTTGGGTGTACCGTTTTGAGAGGTGCCAGATAGTGTAGGTGTAGATAATAAAGGAATGAGAGAGAGAGAGAGAGAGAGGAAAGAGCGTAACAAGAGACCAAAGTCTCATAACCAATCACTTCATTCAAACTCCATTAAAACGTGCCTACAACACTTCTGCATTAGCCCATTTGTAGGCTTTACATCCTATGACTAAATCTAAATGAGACCAGATTCCAGGTTGCGAATCCTCTACATCCCTGTATATCTGGATGTAGGTATCTTCACAAACTCATGAGCTTAACTAGTAGAAATGCTTTCTTTTGTGGGGCCCACAGTGATGAACGCTAAATTAAACCTCACTAAACAGATGTTTCATAAATTCCTCTCTCAACATTTTGTCAAAAGATATAACTCTTAAATTAACTAATTTTTTAGGGAAAATTTGGTTTAAGCCTCTTATTTTTAAACACATTTGGATTAGACCTCTTGTCCAAAGATGTTATGTGGTACACCCTTTGTAACGCCCCTGTTTTTCAGCTGCTTTCCAAAACAGAGGAAACTACTTAATACTTACATTAGACAATTCAACAGTCACAGGATATTGGAATAATCATAACTATTGTCACAATCAGATGAATAAATAACATGTCTGAAACTGAAAAGATTTCATTTGTACAAAGAGTTAACTACATAAGATAGCACACTGCTCTGAATATGAACACAAAAGAGGAAAGCAGTGTCCGGGTAAAAAGAAATATAAACAAATATATATATAAAGGGTCTTTAGAAGGTGCTTCACTTGCCTACTGTCGCTCGGTTTGGCCAATGAAATGCGGGCCTTCAGTTGGAACTGACTCTCCTTTCTCGCTTTCTAAATCTAGGTTCAAAATTCAGGGGATTAAATTTAGCAAGTAGCACAAGAAAAATATGTGTACTATCACAGTGCTGGATATAAAGTATGCAATTAAATCGTGATAGTGCTAAGCATGTCACGTGAATAATGAAAAATAAAATAAGTAAGACTGTGCATGTTATTTGCAATAGCAAGTAAATATCTTGTAAAGATGTCAAGTCTAAGTCAAGTTCTTATTAGCATTTGAAACCAAATGATGGATAAAATAGCGCGCAATTTTCCGTATTGTACAAGTGCCCGTACATATCCGGGACCCGACCTCAATATTCATGGCACTAAATCATGACATGTCGCTAGGCATAACAATCAATTTCCATACTGTACAAGTGCCCGTACATACCCTGGAGCCGGCCTCAATATTCATGGCGCTGAACCATGACCTGCCGCTAGGCATAACAATCTAATTTCCATATTGTATTACAGTAACGGACATACCACTCTGGGTATTAATTATCAATTGGTGATTTAGTAATCACCCAGACTGCTGCAGTAAAAGAATCCCGGCCTCAATCAATAAGTTGGCTAACAATTTCCTTATGCAATACAGTTCTTATCTATTATATAGTTTTTCCAATTCCAATGTCAATAATGCACGATATACATAAATTAATGCGAACACGTGGCTTGTCAAGTCAAACTGTGTACATGTCCTTATCACGAGAAATAAGAATTCAGGAATCAAGATTCAAAATCATGTACACACGTATCACAAAAAGATATTTTATGTCATGTAATCAAGATACAAGAAACTCGTCATCATGTTCCCATGAATGGTTATGCTCATCGCGTATCAAGTATTCAAATAACTCATTCAAACATATTATGTATTGGGTTCAAGTATTTATACGATGTATTACGCTCCATTTATTACATAAACTGTATCATTCATGCAAGTATCATATAATACACTTTTACACGTCACGCATCATGTTATCCATCATATAGTTCCTCTCATCCCTACGTTCATAATACATGATTTCTAAGTCCAAACTTATGGACATGTTTCATTTTCAGGTTCAATCATATATATTTATATATTTTTCTTTTGATAAATTTTCATTTAAAGTTTAAGCCCAGTTAATCAATTATTTATTTATTTTATTATTATTACTGTTATTGTTTTTATTTATTTATTTATTTCAATTATTCCAATTGAATCCAAGCCCAAGTCCATGTTTTTTTTTTTCTTCTTTTTTTTCTTTCCTTTTCCGGCCCAAGCCCAGATGTATAATTATTTTTTTCTCTCTCTCTTTTTCTTCTTTTTGTTTTCTTTCCATCCGGCCCAGCCCAATCCAAGTCTACTGCCCCTTTCTTTTCTTTTCCCTTACCGGGCTGGGCCAAGCCTAGTTCCCCCCCTTTTTTTCTTTTTCTTTCTCTCTTCCCTCGGCCCAGCCCATCAAGCCTAACGATTATTATTTCCTTTTTCCTTTCCGGGCCAATCCACCAAAACCCTCTCCTCTCTCTCTCTCTCTCTTTCAGTCACTTCTTCTTCTTCTTTTTTAAAGCAAGCCATGCAAAAACTGTTGCATATTCACAAAAACTGTTAGCAAGCCGATGCAAAACTATTTTTGCATGGGAGCAAATTTACTGTTTCCTACGTAATTTTTTTTTTGTTTAAAATAAAAAAACATAAATATCACAATATTTATAAATATCAAAATTGACCCATTATTCTGGTTCAATTCTCAATATCAATCAATAATTCAAAATATGAACCAAGCATTTTTGCAAAATAAATTACGTATACAAATATAAAAACTAAATAAAGAAACGAACGGAAAATAGCAGTGTTACTTGCCTCAACTTGATCTCGAATTTTTGGTTCGAATCCTCGGCTTGGTTTGATTTTCTTTCTCCTTTTTTTTTCTTGTTGCTCTGAGAAGGTGAGAGTGAGGGTGAGGGTGAGGGTGAGAGTGAGGGTGAGGCGGTTTGTGATTATTATTATTATTTTTTCACTAACTTCTCCTCTCCCTCCAATACTCCGACACGTATGACCCCCCCTTTGCCACCCATTCCTTAGTCACGGCAGCACAACACAATACAAACCGCCTCCCTTAATTTATTTTATTTTATTTATTTATTAATAATTTAATAATTTCGATTCCGTATAACGTTCTCAAAATACTATCAAATTTATGTAGAACGTAGTACTCAACGAGAGGAACACTACAAAATTATCTGTTTGTCATTTCGATGTCCGGAATAAATGAACCGAAATTTCGAATTAATTGGAAGGATAATTTTAATATTATTAAATTATTAATTTTGGGGGTATTTTTCGGCAAAAATCCCTAAAAATCATAAATATTACAAAACTAATAACCGCGAAGACCGAATGTCATTTGGGTTTGTAGATTTAAAGTTGTGCTCACCGAAAGTTATTTCTGTGTCTAAAATTGACTTCAGTGGACTTATTCGGCTCGACTGGACTCAAAAGAGCAATACAGGTAGCTCGAACTTTGGGGTATTACACCCTTGAATCCCAAAGTAATTTGAAAATTAAAACCTTTCAACTCATTTTACATGTATTTAACATATTATCTTCAAATAAAGATATTCATAAATTGATAATTTCTCTTTTTTTTTTGAAGAAGATAGTTATGGTAGCTTGAGAAAGCGTCAAAACTAGGTGGATTTTCAAATCTCGCCTACCAGAAGAAAGTGCTAGAACAAGCCAAAAATTACTAAAAATCATCTATGCATGAGAGAATGTTATTTGCATCATATTCAAGTAGAGAAGGCATCATCTTGACCATTCAGATTATTAGATTTTCGGGATCGACAAAAGTACTTGAGGACTAGGCAATCAAGCCCTATTAATTGGTGTTGTAAAGATTCCATTCTTGCTGTGACCATCAATATTGATTAATAAAAAAGAAAGTAGGTTGATTCTCTTTGAAACAAAGACAACAGGTAGGCACTGGTGATTCTGGTACTAATGAGAGATCTGTAGATCAATCCACCCATATTTCATTTACCGGTTTCAAGGAAGGTAGAAGTGACCACTTTCTCATCTCTCGCTTTCAAATCCAAGAAAAGCATGAATTACTGCTAGCTTGATCTTGTTAACAAATAATCTGCATTTTCCATGATAGCAAGTAGTAGATCCTGTTCGATTGCCTATTGGGGTTGCTGAATGTAAGGCCCCATGCAAATCCCTATGTTGGTTGATCGATGCGCATAGAAGGAGATCTTGTCCATCTAAAAATCACGTATGTTAAGTCAGTCAATCGATAGAACTATGTAGGGACAGCTAGTCCGTATTAGCAAACTAAAAGAAAAAAAAAACTCGTATAACTGAGATAATAAAAAGATAAAAGAATTTCTAAACCAATCTATCAGTCAAGAGATCCAGGTAGAAAATCCCCTTCTAAGTTAAAGATGTTTAAGAGGAAGTATCCACAAGTATATTTAGAAGAAATAATGAAAAAAAATATCTTGAGTATATGAAAAACAGTTCTAAGAGACATTTAATTCATCAGGTACTATGTGACATTTTCCGAGTCGACAGTGCAAGTGCTCAATATCCAAATTAGAGTATCAACATAGAAGCTATCTAGGATATTATAATGAAAGAATAATCCAAGTCTTCTAAGAGCAAAGGAATCATTCACACATTGAACTTACTATACTGGACGATTACCATCTATCCATCACAAGACAGAGTAATATGGGCTATGCAATAATATTGTGTCTTTCATAAAGGTATGAAAATAATCCAAGATGTTTTACAGGGAGAGGTAATGACATCACAATAATAGCCACAATAATTAGCCGACAAAGGCAGCTGGAAATAAAACATCACAATTAGCCACAATAAGTGGCTAAGAAAGGCAGGTGGAGAAAAAAAAGGATAACTGTTAGTAGCATTTTTTAAATATATTTTGTAAAAATGGTTCTCTACTCATCTATAGATACAGGAGGAATGATAGAGTAGGTGTGTATTTTTTAAGAGTGGAGACAGAGTGAGACATTCTCATAAGAGCAAAACTCCTTGCTTTGTAGGAAGAAATAAATAAAATTTTTCTCTCTTTTGTTCTTTTGTGCATTCCTATGCAAGCTTTGCTGTAAGAGAAATAAGATCATCTCTCTTTTGTCCTTTTGTGCACGTCCATGTAAACTTTATCGAATTTATTTGGGTAATTGTAGAAAGAATCTGGAGATTGTATGTGAGAAGGCATGCTTAAAACTGTAAGCGATTCACTGTAGTTTTTTTTTTTGTGAATATATATTGCTTGAACATTATTAGCTTCACTATATAAGTTTTTTCTGTTGCTCCCCAGTAATTCTGAAAAAAATATTAAAAAAAACTATATAGAAAATGCCAAAAAATCCAAATAACCATATACCTGCTTTATATCCATGTGCCAGCTTTTTATGAATTTCCTGTATCCTATACCCATATATGCACCCGTATGATATTTTTATACTTGTGCGTGCCTTAATGCTTGTCAATATTCAATGTTTGGTGGAATGCTTGACTTAGCAACTGACAGATAATTCCTCCTTTCTTCATAGCTAATTTCAAAATTTGAAGGAATGTTTGAAATGAGAATGAATAATTATAGAATGATTAGAAAATGGGGCTGTGTGAACAAAGTGCTGCAGGAGAGGGGATTGGGGCTGGCGAAGAGGCCACAGAGGGATTTGGTGTGGGATAGTTCAAGAAAGAGGGAAGAAGATGCTGCAGTTTCAGTAGGCACTGGAGGGTTTAGGGTGGCCTGGGCAGGGGGTGGTCAAAGACCTTGGCATGCAAGTGGGCATGGTTGTGCTTTCATGTCTCTTCACCAGGTTTGGAGGTGGAGAATCCAATTGGAATTTATAGGAGGGAGGACTTTGGGGGAGTTTCTGAGAGATTAGAGAGTTAGATTAGCATTGGGGTTAGTTTAGTCTTCTTATAAGAAGAATATTCTACTTTATTGTTAAATTATAACAGAGTGTTAGAATTATTTGGATGTAATTGACTTCGGGAGTAAATTGGCAATTATGATGATTGGAGGGTAAATTTCTAAATGTGGAAAATTTTGGGATTATGTATCCATTAAACCCTAAAGTAATGTCATTCTTTTGATGCTCATGTTGCTCATTATTTTAGGGCTAGTGTCTGTCCTTTTGTATCCTTCTTGGGATACAGATCAATATGTCTGTCATGATAAATCAATGTAAGTGAACAAAAGTTAAACCAGACACTTTGGAAGCAGCTGTATGGCTAAGCTGTAAGGAACCTGTGTCCCCTTACATTAGGGGAGGACAAGATTGTAACTTCATCAAATAGCGCTCACCGTGCTCTTCAACATGGAACATAACTGTAATACATTCTAGCTTAGGTCTTCAATGCAATCAGTTGCTGAATCTTATAGAAGATTTGACTTAGATGGTGGAATTTATGTTCATAAACCAACGTGTAATTTGCTTGACATATCTAGTAGTTTCCTTTGGGGATTATTTAATGGAATACTGGATGCAGGAGGAATTGCTGTATTATCAAAGGAAGCCAACATAGTATTTCTTTACGAACATTGTTCAAACTTAGTGACATATCAATATGCTCAACTAATATTGACATGTTGTTTCTGATTTTAAGTTCAAACTTACTTTGAATATATGAACTCAGAGTCATTTTTGATTGGCATAAGCCAAAAGAAAAGGACGAGAACAAAAGGAAAAAGAAAAATGATAAAAAAGTAGAACTGGAGATAAAGAAAGAGAGAGAATATTATCGATGAAGACAATGGAGGCCAAAATTTGGCCAAGATTTGGTTAGGGATTTAGTTGAGATTTGTTTTGATTTAGTTAGGATCTTAATTTAACTTAATTTGATTTTGTTTGCATGTGGCATGTAGGGAATTTTTATATATTTTTTATATGATAATTTTAAGGAGTGAATTGTTTTAGAGAAATTTACTTTGAGTGCATGTGACTTGTTACTCTTAAATTTTTCTCGAGCGATTTGCATGAGTGAATGTTTGATTCGCTTGGGTGTAAGGTCCGAACCTTATCAAACCCAAATTTTATCCCAAATCTTTAATTTTATTCCCAAATCTTAACTATAAATTTTAATTTTCGTTTCTGCATCAGAATTAATATCAAAGCTCAAAATCCATCATCATCTACCATCTTCTTTTTGCTTTTATTTTTATTTTTTTAAAAGAGTAAAAACAGTGGAAAACCAGAGAAAAATTATAAAAAATTAGAGAAAAAAGATATAAGAAAAATGAAGAATGAGAAGAGTTAAAAAGAAATTGAAATTAAAAAAAAAAAAATCAGTCAATCTATGCCTCAATCGTCAATAGCCATTAACATCATCTTCGTCAGCAGCTTTACATGATCATCATCAAGCTAACACCAACTCCACCTTCATCTTGAGGCTCGTTGACAAACTTCGATCACCGTTGAGTCTCCAATCAAGTTCACCGACAGCAGCAGCCTCCTATCATCATCCATATCAACAATCTTTTTCCCAAACCCAGGGAAACGCCCATGTTTACCCCATTGCCTCTTTATCATTGATTATCGAGTCCAATCTCATTTTGCAACTGTTGAAGAACTTAGAGTCGTTCAAATCCGACCATCTCTGAGATTTTGCCATCCCGTTCTTGCCCTAGATCTGTCACCGATAAACTCATTTTCAGCTTCCTCTTCAAAGACCCCCATTGGTGAATTCCAACCACCAAAGTTTTGCTGTACAGTGTTGAGGCCCGACGACGACCCTGTGATCATTCCCATTCTCCAGTCACTAACGGTTTAGATCTAGTCAGATTTGAGTCGACACTTGACACGACAAGTTTGTCAATCAAGCACCAAGTAGCCATCTACCTCGCTGACAACACCTCGAGCTTGACCTCCACCGAGCTCATCCTGCTTTAATTAAGATCAGTAGGGTCCCCATCCCCACCTCTCATCGATTGATTCTTCTTGCCACCGCCACTCTAATTTTATTTTTAAAGTTACATTTTCTTTCCCTTCGTCTCTTTATCATCTTCGATCAAGGTGTCATATTTGTGGCTCATTAGTCGCGTTCCCAAGTTGATTGATTTCGGGTCCAATCCATTAGCAACAAGGTAGATCCGACACGTTTCCGATTCAACTAGGTCCATAGCCACTTCAGACCCAATCAGCACTTCAGTTCAATACACCCGTTTGCAAAAGAGCAGATTAGTTGAGACTTGAGAGTTTGAATATGATTTCGAAAGCCATTTGAAGTTCGATTCGTGTTTGATTCGAGCCAGAGTCAAGCCCGCTCGAGTCTGAGCAGATTTCTGAGGTGTTTGGTGGGATTTTCTACTCCAGAGTTTATACAAGGATCGAATAATCCATTAAGAATTTCGTGCTCAGTTTCCACTTTGCGACATCTGGTCAACTTCTAATTGCACCGACTATGTAGTGTGTTAATTTAATATTCTATTCTTGTTATTTGCACGTACTTGGGTGTATTTATCGTTACCTACATTTTTCACGTGATTTTCTTTGTATGTTGCATTCTATTGCATAACTAGGAATTTTATTTGTGCATGTAACATATTTCAACCACTAGGATATGTTATTTTGATCATTTAATCACACATTTAGTTCTGGTGTCTAGGGATTTTATATATTCATCTGTGTTCAACTGTATTCACATTCATATAGGAAGTTATAACATGCTTCTAGTGGTAATAACTTTAGAGAAGCTGGATTTTACTGAAATCTTGGCTAAACTAAACGAGGCTTGGCTAAACTAAACCAGGCTGCAATGTAATCTATACATGTCTAGATAACTTAGAAACATGAATCGATGGACAACAACCTAATGGAAATAATCCGAGATCACAATATGGTAAGAGGTAATAATTGTATGGATGAGCATAAACGTATTGATATCATACATATGGTCAGGATAGATGTCCCTTTTTTTTATAGCACTTACGGCCCAAGCATTTATGTGATTGGTTATTGGATATGGACCATATTTTTAATTGGTACAGGATGTCAGAGGCCCATAGGGTCTGTTTCGCTACGTTAAAGCTACATAGTCAGCCAAAGGGTTTTGGATATCCTTGAGAGACAGTTAGAGAGAGTGACATGAACCCATAGGGACATGGGTTGAGATGAATGAAGAGGTTAGAAAGAAATAATTTCCTCCTACTTTTAGAGATTGCTTTTTTTTTATCAGCTATCTAATTAAGATAAAACATCTAGGAAGGTAGTTGTCGTATCCTTTTGCGGTTTCGCATTGGACTCAGATCTGAGCTCAAGCATGAAGTGCTTACCCACCTTTTTACTTCTGTTGAGTATGTATTTCAGTTAGCTCTCATCTACGAGATATATTTACACATGTTTTCAAATAGAAAGTCCACTCTCAAAGATAGAGCATACCGATGTGACTGAAATAGTACTATACACACCACTTTTTATGAAATCTTCTTGGATGTTATTTGGTAAAAGTATTGGAGTCGGTTGAATGTATTTTCCGATGTAAAGATAAATCTATCAATGGTGAATTGTCAAATCAGATTATTATATCGATCGAGTACTTTAAAAGTGTTGTGGATTTGGTCACTTTGCTTATTAATGTCCCATTAGAAATAAGAAATCTGTTAAGGATTAGATGAGCGTGGGTTTGAAGAGGAAGTCTGTGAAGCTCAAGGAGATTTCAATGACGTTGAGGATATTTTGAGAACGATAGGCATGCACTTGCACGTCAGGTGTTTTCACATTGCATCTAAAAATGAGGACTAGTGTTCACTCCTATGTTCACACAATGGTAAGAGGTATCATATTATAATTGATGGAGGTAGTGTGAATATTATTTTTAAGCCAGCTGTTGAGAAGATGGATCTCAAAGCTGAACAACACCACAATCATACACGGCACTTGGATTGATGAGAGGTTTCATTTCATTATCTAACATTATTTTCTGCCTAGTCAGTTTTCGAGATACAGTTATTGTCTGTGGTCTTATGTCATACATATAGATGTTGCACATGTCTTTCTAGATAGACCTTGGTTGTTTGATCAAAAGAGTTTTGGAAAGTCTAACACTTATATATTTATGTTTCTCGGAAAGAGATTAGTGTTGATCCCTTTCCCACTCGAGAATCCATTTGAAATTAAAAGAATGAGTTGGTAACTTATAAAAAGGTCAAAAATCCTTCCATTTTGTGTGTATGACTTATAAACATACAGAGTATAGACAATTCCTAGAAAATCATATCCTATTCCATAAGAGACATGCTTGATCCACATATAAGCTCTCTTGTACAGCTATTGCATCATTTGCATGCGAAAATTCGTAGGCAAATTGTATTTAGTAATGATGGTTACGGATTTATCGCAGATGTACATGATAGAGTACATAAATTTTTATCTGGCGCCGTAATGATTAGGGCTCATCTCGAGAGGTTATCTTATGGAATTTCATACTTGACGTATTAGTCCTTTTAGATTTACTAAGAGATTGATGTGACAGTTTTTTAGTTGGATATTCCACCAACACTTGATATTCACACAATTGTTGATGGTGCACACTTGTTTTGGCGTTATACTCCTATTGGCCCTCTAGTTGCTATCCTATGCCTGGCGTTCTTTGCAATAACAAATTTCCAGTTCTCTCTATTTCTACCTTCATCACTATCACTATCATGGGGATGTCAGACAGTAGATATTTGGTTTCAAACTTTTTTGATTTACATGTATTTGGTTCGATAGATAGGTTGGCCAGGTATTGGGAAGATTGATCAAGTTTTTTCGGACTTGATTTTCTTCTTGCTGCTTTTCGCTGGTGGTAAATATTTACAAGTGGAGGAGAATTGATAAAGACAATAAAGGCCCAGATTTGGCAAGGATTTGATTAGAAATTTAGTTGAGATTTGTTTTTATTTGGTTAGATTTGAATTTGATTTGATTTTGTCTATACACATTGTGCACATAGGAAGTTTTTATATATTTCTTATTAGACATCAATTTTAAGGAGTAAATTGTTTTAGAGAAATATATTTTAAGAGCACGTCACTTGCTACTCTTAAATGTTTGCTTGAGTGATTCGTGTGAGAATGTGCGTATTACTCGTCTGGGTGTGAGGTATTAACCTTATCAAACCCTTTTATCCCTAAATCTCCACCACAAACCCTAACTTCCCTTTCTTCCTGCGTCAATTATGATATAAAAATCTTCCAAATTACCAAAATAAAAGGAGAGCAAATAATATTCCGGGGCTTGAAGAAGTATTGGATGGGTAAATCCAGCACAGTACATGTTCTTACGTGAATTTGACATCCTGATGTGTTGACTGCACTTTGTGGGAAATTTAATGTATGTCATTCGTTCTTCATGCCAAATTGGCTTGTTATCGTTGTCTGTATTAGCATCAAATAATGCACTTTTAACCTTTGGATTGCTGACGCTTGGAATTTTATTTAAGATCATTCGGTGAAAGTTATTGGAGCTTACCTTCAAATGTGAAGCTTTTTTTTGGTAACAATGAAGCCTACAGCACCAAATTTAAATCCAACCATGTATATGGGCACTCCTGATCTGCACTATTATAGATGTACAATGAGACAAATATAAGCTAAAAGTGAAGGAATAAGTGTGTTATCTATAAGTTTTAATGAGTTTATTTATACTTCCCCTTTCACAAGGTTGGTACATGTACAAATAATGAAAAATGGTTTATCCACTTGGCTGGCAGCTAGCTTCGATTGTCCAAGATTGCTGAGTTTGAAAACAGCATTCCCCATCAACATACTTCTTTTTTCTAATCCCGCATGGCAGAGCATTAGCTGGCAAGTAACATCACTTGCTCTTAAGAAGAAAGTTCTAGGCCTGCATGTCTATCGAGGGATTTAAAGTGGGTAATTAATCAGGCTAGGCGTAACTCTAAAAAAAAAAATGCTAATCTTCCCTCTCCATGTGTTTCAACTTCGAAATTTTAAAATCCTAAAGCATTTATATTCTTCTATAAGGGAGTGGAGTTGGATTATGGAAAGTCCTACGTTTGAGTCCTGTAAGCGGCTTACAGATAAATGGCAGTTCTATGTGTAGAGCCTTGATGAATTATATTTAGCAATTTGAAGGGAGCTTATTTGTATGTACATATGGCCTACAGATCGACATGCATGGATACTGAAGAAAAATAGCAGCTCTAGGTTTTTTTAAAAAAAATCTTGATTGCATGGTAGTTAACAGTTTCAAGGGTGCTTATTTTTACATATAAATCTTTCTTCATATCAACGTGGAATGCATACTAAATTTATATATTTGCTTGTAAACATTCATGTTCCGCAAAAGTTGTTAGCTTTGTCTATCTTTGCTACTGTGCAATGGTGAAATAGTTGACAGATTTAAGACTTTGGATGGTGTTAACCCTTCTTTTCAACAGTAAAGCTTTGAAGAATAGGGTTTCATTTGAGGAAAACATTTCTACTATTGTCAGTCTCTTTGTTTCTAGGGATGTAGCTGAGGTCTACAAGTATATGATGACAGTGTTGACAGGATGCTGAATTGGATCTTTTACTAACGAGGATAGATGGAACGAGGATCTGAGTAAGGAGCATCTTCAAACAGGGGCTAGCACATCAAATCCTCTTTCTTCCCCCTCTTTTCTTTATCCTAAGATCGACAATGTTCTCACTTGTAATCAAAGCAATGGAAAGGAGGGGCAGGATTGAGGTAAAGTGTGAAGTTCAGGTGCTTCAGGTATCGAATCTGTAGATGAGGTAGGTCTAGAAATAAGTCTTCTAGTGTGGTTCAGACATCGTCCTTGGCTTTACGAAGTGTTTGATGTTGTGATTTTTGTGAAACCCATGGAATCATACTCAAGATAGGTGCCTTGGATAACCCACAATGAGGATAGAAGCTTGGAAAATTGTTTAGAGAACTTCTAGATTTATCAAGCTTAGAAACTTTTATACTGATCAATGTGGTATTTGAAAGGTCGCATTACTTGACAAATTGATTTTAGGTTGCATCTTGTGTTATTGACTAGTATTATTATTGTTTTTGTGATGTTGTTAGAAGTACGATGATATGCTTACTCGGTTGCTTTTTATCTTTTACTTACTGGCACACTCAATTTGTGTTTGGAAGCATTATATAAAGTGTCAATCTACATCTTGTTTGCATTTTGATGATTCACTTGGTTCTGATGATACTTTCCATGTAGACCTCAGGTCACAATTGCCACTGCTATTGTCTTCTGTCATCGTTTTTTTCTTCGCCAGTCTCATTTGAAGAATGATCGAAGGGTAAGTGTTTGTTGCTCAGCCTAGCATTTACGTTCTTATTGCACTGTTTCTGGATGTAGAGATATTGCCTTTCCCAGCATGTCTTCTCTAAATTTAAGGTACGTGTGTAATTTCATAGAGCAAGTGTTAGCTACTTGGCTGTATTGTTCATTTTTTTTTTCCTGTAATATAAACAATATGTTTTGCCATTGTCTTCTTGTCGTTGAATTGAATTATTAAATATTTTGCGTATTAAACCCTAGTATCAATGTTTAAAATAATAATAACGGTACCATAGTGTTTTGCTCTGTTAGGTTATATCGCAATACAACATAACGCATAACATAGGTTATGCAATTACCTATTTGTTTAATAAAAACAAATATAAAACTATATAAAATAAATTTTATAAATTGAAAAATGAATTACAAAATTCTAAAAGAAAAAATATAAAAACATTTTATATCTCAGTATCAATTCTAAATTTCTAACAAGTTTCACAATAATTCTCATATTTATCTTAATAAATTAAATTATATTTACATCCATAATTTCAATCATCATCTAAACAAAACAAGATTTCAAATTTATTTTTAATTATTATCAATATTATAATTTATATTCTGTAATGCTTAATTTATCTTATTTGTAATTGTTTATTTTAGTTTAGCTGAGAATTAAATTTAATCAGCAAGTAAAAAATTTTAATAATTTGAGAGGAATTATAACAAGTAAATAAGGATATAATCACAAACTAACGAGTTAACAATGCCACAAGCAATTAAATAAGCAAATAACAAGTAGTCAAGTAAAAAAAAAAACTTCAATAACTTGCTAACAATCCAAAAAAATAATCGACATTAATATAAAAATTATTAAAAAATTATTGCAAATAACATAATATAACGTAATTTAACGTAACTTAACGTAAAATAACATAAAATAATGTATAAAACGCACCGTTACGGTACATTGAGTTATTTTCTACTGTTGTTAAATAATGTGTCCAGGGAGAGCCCAGCTCTCTTCTTTCTACGGTTTGGCATTCTGTTAGATTTCATAATGCAATATAATGGGTTTTATAACGCATTATTTTCAACATTGCCTGGTATATTGTTATGGGATATTTCTATGGTCATAAAGACTTGACTAAATGGTGGCATTCTTTTCAAATTTCAACAAGTTTATTATTGCTGATAGAGGCATAGTATTTACAGATGAAAAATTGCTTGGAATATTTTGGTATTGTCAGTCTCATGTAAAAATCATTATGAGAAGTAAAACTGTAATAGTAAAAAATGTAAAAGGAGGCTAGCTATACATGGTCTTCTGTGTAGGTGTGCCAATGAACCAGGCCTGGGCTTGATAAATATAGTCCCAAGCCGGGGCCCATATGCTTTTCTTGAGTATGTGCTGCAACCATTTTTTCCATCAGGCCTGGAAAGCCTGAGCCAAGGACCAACTGAACAGGTCATTCCATTTTTTATGGACAATAACTATTCATCTTTTGACAAGAAAAGGCAAGGTAATATAGTGGTTAAATGATGTAGCCATATTGCTTATTTTGTCAGAGGTTATTCATGCATAATTAAAAAAGATTTTGGACCTTCTTATACTAAATTATGAGAGATGTAGATCACTGTGCATACTTATTCAACTAAAGTACTTAACTTGAAAGTATTTCGTTTTAAATATATGTAGTATGAAAAATGTTGAGGCACATGGATTGAAACACCTGGATTTGTACCCGGCCTATGTTTCCAGGTCATTAGAACAAAGCTCAACTGCCTGATATGTATTCGACATGGACACGACACTCACTTGTAAGTATCCATTCTTTATAGAGTGTGAGAAGCATTGAGAAGTAGGTTTTGTCTCATTAATATCGGAAAAAAGGACAAGGCCACAGCAAATGGAGAAGAAACAGATGCTTCTCAGCAAGCCTCTATCATCAGAGCTTGAAGCCAATAATCCCTTTGACTTCAATGTCTGTGACCCTGGATTTCACTGGGAGTGATAGCAGTGTGCCGTTATATAATTTGGCTTTGGTTGATGGCACACTGGAAAAGGGTTGTGAGAATGGAGGAAGAAGGGGACTAACTGTGCAGAATCCAGTTCGTATGCACAGAATTTTTATTAATTGTAATGTTATTGGAGTTCTAAACTTTAAATATTCTTAAAATTTGAAATCTGCCATGTCGCCGATGGGTATTAATATCCTTTTATTCTGCCAACACCTGTTAACTACCAAAGGAATGGTGTTTTTTACTGAATTGGTTAACACCATGCTACCCGCCTTTTCTATATACTTAAATTTGTAAAAACATGCTACAACCTCTGTTATATGTTTTAAAAATTTGTTAAAGCATGCTACAACCCCTTTTATCATGTACTTCCTGAATGAATTCTCCCTTTTTGGAACCAGTTTGGCAGTATTTCCCTAGCCCTTACTGCAAAGGTTTTCACGGAGCTAATGGCAACAAAAAGATGATGATGATACTAGTACTAACAACAGCAGTAATAATATTGTTATAATAATAATAGTTATTCTTATCATTTATGTGCTGGATGATATAAAATTATTAGCTTTTTGTTGATGCATTTTATGATTGATCAATTTTGTTGCCCAGCTTATTGCTGCAATATGCTTTGCAGATTATAGCTACTGTTTGCATGTTTTTGGCGGGAAAGGTTGAAGAAACACCTCGGCCCCTAAAGGATGTCATTCTTGTTTCCTATGAAATTATCAACAAAAAGGATCCCAGTGCTGTCCAGAAAATTAAACAGAGGGTATTTGACTTCATCACAACTGATATTCAGTTGGCTCATTGCTAATGTTCCAACATCTCCGGGTAGAACTGGAATAATAATGTTATTAACAACTCTGATATTTTGCTTTGTGCATTTTACTTTCGGACTCGATTTCTGTTGTTATAACCTGTACAGGGTATATGAATATTTCTGCTTGCACTTGGTGATATATAGCTGCTATTCACCTGCAGGAGGTGTATGAAGAACAAAAAGAACGTATCTTACTGGGGGAACGGGTAGTACTAGCAACCCTTGGTTTTGATCTCAATGTGCACCATCCCTATAAACCCCTTGTGGAAGCAATAAAGAAATTCAAAGTTGCTCAGAATGCCCTTGCTCAAGTTGCTTGGAACTTCGTGAATGATGGGTAGGCTAAAGTAACCGTTCTCTTTTCTAATTTTGAATTCTCAATAATGTGTATTTATTACGCACTGGAAAGGGGTATGCAGGCTACGTACTTCGCTTTGCCTGCAATTTAAGCCCCACCATATAGCTGCTGGTGCTATATTTCTCGCTGCTAAATTTCTGAAGGTGAAGCTCCCATCTGATGGTGACAAGGTTTGGTGGCAGGAATTTGACGTCACACCAAGGCAATTGGAAGGTTTGAATCCATTTCAATTTATTGCATGCTTCTTATATATCTTCATTTTCCAGTTAATTGGCATCTTTCCCTGGCCTTCTCTTTAGGAATTTGCTAACCATGAAAAATTTTAATGCGCACCAAATAAAATTCTATAAATACATTATGATTGCAATTATTCTAAAACATAATCATTGACATCTCCGTATAGTTTTCAGTTGTTCAAGCATTGTTCATGTAGTCCTGAAAAGCAAGGTTTTAATTATCGGCCAATACTAATATATATCACATTATTTCTATCGGTTTTTGAGGTACCTGATACACAATGCTCCATATAGTATCGGTCCGGAGTTCCCAATGTTTCTGATATTTCTGATTTTGATATCATAAATGATCAGCCGATAACAATATTGGTTCCAATATTTTAAACTTTTCTTAAAACAGCTTTTAGTTTGTAGCTTCACTTAGTATCATCGGTATTTATCATCTCAAGTATACTCACAATGTGGATCTCTTGGCTATGTTGTGGTACAGATGTGGATCTGATTGTTGCAATCATGTTCTTACCTTTCCATCCAAACTCTTGTTTACCATAATTTGAGAGATTTACTTTATGGTACATGGTCTTAAACTTGGTGTATATGGACTATGTGTTCATTTTACTACTAATTGGTCCATTAGGACTACTGATTGGTTCTTTGCGTTGTCACAAGGCTCTCTCTTCTGTTATTTAGCCCCAGCTCGTGGAGAGGTTGACAAACACTCGTGTCAATCTTAGTTGATTCTATTGCAGTCATAGTCACTCTGTTGTGCTCTATAGTGGACCCAACCGTAAGAACATGTCCATGACATGATGAACTAGAGTCCTGCAACCGAAATATGCCTTTGTTTCTCTTTAGTTTGCTTCAAACATAATACTCTCTGTAAATTATCTTACCATCTTCTTTCCTTCTTCATTGCTTAGTCTAGAGTTTGAGGGCTCTTCCAGGCTCCTTGAGCTAAAATAATCAGTATGGTGCATTTGCTCCTGGCTAGGCCTTATGGCAAGTTCCTCCTTTGTCCACTGCTTTCCTGTTCCAGAGTTTGTTGCCCCTTCGAGGTTGAAGTTAGGTGACCAGGAGTTTGTCACTACGGAGAATGCTGGTTTCCTCTAATTCTGTTAGACCCATATTAATTTTGATTATATTCCAGATTCCTTTTGATGGGAGCATGCTTCCATGCAAGGACTACGGGTTTGTGCTAGGTTTGGACTGTTTAAGAATGCTGACAACAGTTCCATTCTGATAGCAGTGCAACAATTAACAACAGCAAAAACCCTTCCCCAGGTGTTCTGCGCTGACCTTAATCGTTACAGCAGTGAAAATAGCATGCTACATGTTAATTGATTCTTCTTCCAAGTTCTTTTCCCCTATCTAGAACGCCGCTAGTAGATTATTTTAGGTTTCAGCATTGTGAGTGAGAGCTTGGAGTGGAACTTACATAAGAAACTGATTTTCAGTCTGTTTTATTGACACTTTAAAGAAAAGGTGCAACAAAACTTAACCTAACCTGTCATTGTGTAAAATTTTGCCCTTATTTCTCTGTTCTCTTTGTTCCCCCAATGCGTACTTTTGAAGCCTTATATACGTACTATATAACTGAAGATAATATTAGTTTTTAGATCGAGTATTGCTGTAACAAAGTGGTAAAACCTTTTAGCAAGTGTACAAGATGTCAGGGTTTCAAATGCCACTTGCAACAATTAAAACGAAGTGAGTGAGGGATAGATACGGCCTATATATATATATATATATATATATATATATATATATATATATATATATATATATATATATATATATATATATATTAGCAGATTATTCTTCATTTCCTCGTTTCTCTTTTTTCTTGTTTTGGTTGCTTCCAGTGAAAATAGTCATCAAGATGATTGGCCATTTTATGGTTAGACCAGTATGTCTCATTGGCCTAAAATCAAGTGCATTTATTTGGCTGCTCCGCTTTATCAATCTTTGACTATTTGACATGTTCCCACTTTTTATTGATCATCGACTATTTGATGTGTTCTCTGCATGTAGAGGTTAGCAATCAAATGTTGGAATTGTATGAACAGAACCGGAATCAGGCACCACTCTATGGAAATGAAGCAGAAGGGAGCTCTGGCAGTGCACCCAATCATCGGGCTCCTCCAAGAGCGTCAACTGCTACTGAGGAGGCACCTTCACGAAATGGACCACATCATGCTGCTGGAGCCGCTACTATGCAGCATGGCATTCAAGCTAGCTCAAGTCGTTCTGCACCTGATCAAGTGCACACAGAGAAGCAAAACGGACCCCAGAGATATGCCCAGAGCGAAAGAAATGACCACGACAGCAAGGACTCGAGATATGGGAAAACGGAAAGCGGGTCAAAAGGTCGTCTGCAACACGAACCAGGAAATGTTGCTGAAGGGTTAACAAATAAACCTGCTCATGGTTCCGAACGCACAGCTGAAGAGCCAGGTGAAATTAATCAAGCTAGAGACAGGAGTTCTGGGCACAGTGATGGCCTGAAAAACTACTCTCCGTTAGATGCTATAAAAAAGATTGACAAGGACAAAGTGAAGGCCGCACTAGAGAAACGAAGGAAGGAGCGAAGTGAGGCTGCGAAGAAGCTGGATGTTATGGATGATGATGACCTTATTGAGAGGGAGCTGGAGAGTGGTATTGAATTGGCAGCTGAGGATGATAAGGCAAAGCAGGAGAGGAGGCATGGCTGGTCCAAACCTTCGTACGGGCAAGAGCCTCAGAACCAAGATCATGGTATCGAGAACGGGGAGGTTGGAACTGAGAAGGATATGGAGAATGCTGAAGAAGGGGAGTTCCACTCACAAGAGCTTGCTAGTCGAAGGAGAAAGGATGGGTATGACCATCAGTATCAGCACCACCCCCCGTCTTCAAAACACGGAGATGCTGATGATTCGCGTGCAATGAGCCGGTTAGAAAGGGCTGAGAGGGATCATAAGAGGTTCAGGCAGGAAAATCATGGGTGATGGTCACAATGATAACTGTCTGGGTCCAGAGAGCTCAGATTGTACACCCGATACTATTGAGTTGGAGAACCAATACGCCGAATTATTAGTGAAATTAATTGCGAGGCCATTAGTGGAGCTAGGCGTTGCTGCATGAGATCCAGCTCTCTCTGATATGGAACATCAAGCAGGTTCGTATTTGTGAAGTGATTGAGTGTAAAATGATGTTGATTCCTCAAACATGAGCAAGCCAGAGGCAAAAATACTGCAATGAGCCATATTATTATATTTGTCTGCGTCAGTCTTGATCAAAATTTTCTGTAGTTCGGACATGGATACATTTTGTAATGAGCGTAAAGTAAAACTGTAATTTTTGCTTCCAAGTTTCAAGTTCTGCCTTCAGACGAAACTTGTTATGGATCTTGTCATCAGTAAAACTTAGAAAGGTGCTGCTTCTACTTTGAATGGAACTTTCGATTGCACATTGAAACTCGATATGTTTGTAGTTTGAGATAGATGTGAAGATTATAATTGTAGCAGCAGGGAAACTATGCTTTTTAAGACGCGAGTATTGCGAATATGTTCATATTCTGATGCAACCGGGGTTTGAACTCAAATGGAGAGGTTTTGCCCTCAAGTCCAGAGGTGCTGTTATAAGCATGTCTGATATTCTAATGATACTAAATATCATCGATAATTTTTGTTAATTTTGTCGAACTTGAAATTCTTTGAGCCATTCTCAAGTCTTTTTTTGGACATAAGAGGACTTGTACCTCATATTTCTTTAATGAGAAATAAGGAAAAAAAAAAATACATCAAAAAATGAACCTAATAAAAAAACAAAAAAAAAACAAAATATCTCTCTAAAGAAGAATATTTCACAACTACTGGGCATAAGAATGGTACTCTTCTCTATTCAATTTTTAGAATTCAGAAACTTATATATATTTTTTAATCAAAAAATTTTAAATATGATGGATCACAATTTTTAGAATTCAGAAACTTATATATATTTTTTAATCAAAAAATTTTAAATATGACGGATCAAAAATTGATCTTCGAACGAAACCTGTCCATTATCAACTAGTCCAGTATACAACACACATACATACATACGTATCGCGGCTAAATCTAACTAGATTCTCCAAGATCAAAATACATGTTAACAAAAATACACTTAACTAAAATGTCTTCGTTCGCCCGGCTACAAAACCCGCGAACTTCCTCAGTACAGCACCTACATTTTTAATTTTTCTTAATACATTTTTTCCTTGTACGGCTCCTCTTTTATTTATTTATTTATTTTTCTGTAAACTTTATTTTTAAAATTTCAGTTTTCTTGTCTGGCGGTCCGGTGGGACTATTCTGGATTCCAAGTATATTTTCGAGTTTAGCAAAGGCCCATAGGCCTGGACAATGATCCAGGGCCCAATTCAGTTTCTTCTGGCTAAAGAATGATCGCTCTATACATAAACAAAACTGTTCTCCCTTTTTTTTTACTTAATTTCGTCGATCGGCGTACTTCACAATCAAAGGTGCGTCTCTCTCTCTCTCTCTCTCTCTAAAATACCTTTTGCTAAATTTGATTGTGAATCTAAAATTTTAGGGCGATTTTAGTGATGGCATCTAGGGTTTTTAAAATTTCTAGTTGATGTGCGATCTCTGATTTCTTGAGGTTTTTATTTATTTTACTTCACCTTACATAAAGTAAAATTCCAAATTATTGTGCTTGATTCCATTATAGTTGGTGGTTTTTCTGCAATATTTATGTAATTAATAGGAAAAATAAAAAGGTATTGTTCTTTTCTTGGTTTTTTTTTCCTTAATGTATCATTTTATAACCTTGAGAATATGAATTAGGAAATTACTTTATTTTCCTTTATTATTAATCGCTTGACTCTAGAATTCGTTCGTATTTTTTTTTTCTTGCTTTCGAGTTCCACAGTGAATTTACTCTATGATTATAGGCAAAGTAATAGTTAGGGATGGTAATGATCTATATACTTAAATTATATACTTGAATGAGATTTGGAATTTATATTTCTTTGTTTTTATTTATAGAATTATTAACAAGATTTTCCTATAAATAAATAAATTGAAGAGAATAAACTTGTAAATCTACTTTTTTTTTTTTTTTTGATAGGTTATACTTAAGTTTGGTTTTTTTGATAGCCTATGTTTAGATTAGAGTTTGAAGTTTATTTCTTTACTTTTATTTATAAGATTATTTACTAGATATAATTTATTTTTAAGAAAGATGTTATTTTTGATGATCTATACTTGTACATCACTTGATAATCTTTACACATTCATAGACCAAATTTTAGCTTGCCTATACAAACTTTTAAATTAAAAATATTTTTTTTTTAATTCAAATTGTTGTATAAAGAGGACTAAAATTTGGCTCGTGAACGCGTCCGTTACTATCTCTAAGACTCTCTGGTGATGCGAATTAGAGCAATGAACATTTTTTGTATATTTAAAATTAGTAAGAGTTGTAATACAGTGAAGTTGATTCGAAAAGAATAGTTTTTTCTTATGAGAATGGGCGGATCCTTGAACAAATTTTTAGTCTATCATATTTAAAATTTTAAATTAAAAATAAAAACTTTATTTTATTAAGAATTGACCTCCTATGAATCTTCGTCCCTAACTATCAGAAACTATTGGAGTGATTTAAACTGTTCATCAAAAACATCTACGTATTAGAAATAAAAATGAATCTAGGCATGCATGTAGCATTGTCTTAAAAGGTGGATAGTTGACTCAATGCAGCGAGCTTATGCATATTCTTCTTTAGAAGAATTCGAGAGGAATGAGAGAAAAACTGAGTGTTTTGGGAGTTTCCAAAGGGGCACACCATTTTTCCTCCAGTTTTACTGGTGAACCCACCCTCTCTTTTGAAAAAAGAGAGTTTTTCTTAGTGAACATATCTAAAATGTCCAAAATACTCTCCCTTCATTCTCTCCCTCCTTTTCTAAAACTCAACTCTCCACTATCCTAAAATTTCCTCCTAACCCGTTGTAGAGAGCTCGTTTGGTATCATCGCCGCCACCGCTTGAATCCACTACAGCAAGATTTGAAGCTTTAAAAAAAAAAACAAATAAAAACATGCACCTGTTCGTACGTGCGGGAGGGAGAGAAGATGAGAGGTTGAAGGAGAGGACAGGATGGTTAAAAAAAATTAGGGTCAATCTTGTTATATTAGCAAAGTTTTAAAGTGGGCTCAATATGAAAATTGGTGTGCCCCTGTAGAAACTCTCAGTGTTTTGCAGGCACATTTAAGGTCACTACTCGCTCCTTATTAGAATCCCTTCACAAGCTACAGGAGTGAACCGGAGAAAATAGAGAAAAGATAAAATGGTAATAGGAGTACCACACTAGAAAGCATATTTATATTAAGTTCCTATTCAGAATTAAAGATGGTGTCTATCTGATTTTTTTTTTTTTTTTTTTTTTTTTGGTATTTGAGTTGCTATCTGTAGCAAATCGAAAACCATGTCTGCATTGGATTGAGGCACTCCTAAAAGCCCATTCTTTTGGGCTTCAATCAGATTTTAGATTGAAGGCCGTAGTTTAAGGCTAAAGGTTTGTTATAATTATATATGATAATAGGTGGATCTCACAATTTTTCGTCTCGCTTTACTCAAAATTTTAAATAAAAAATAGAATTTTTTTTTATAATTTAAAATTTTGAATACGGCACCAAGAATAAGCCCTTGGACCCGTACATTCTCGTCCCCTGTTAAAATCACCATGGGATGTCTTACCGTATGTGTGGATTCAAGTTTTTCAACGTGCACATTTTCCATCAAAGAATATGCCAAGTTGTATCTTTGTTTATTTAGTCTTCTCTTGAAATATCATATTTACGAGAGAGATAATTTGATAGTTGGATTTAATAAAGAAGAATAAAATTTCTTTTAAATAACTTGTATGATTGTATATAAGTTTTCATTTTATATATATATATATATATATATATATATATATATATATATATATATATATATATATATATATATATATATATATATATATATATATATATATATATAGGGATTACTGTAGGTGAACCGCTAGCTCAGGAAAAGTTACGTGAGCTAGCGGCAAAACTATAATGATCAATGATTTTTCTTCAATTTTTTTTAACAATTATTATCTCTATTTTCTTAACTTCTTTCCTATTAAATTTCATAAATTTTGGAGTTCATTTACCCTTTCATCAAGTGCATACAAAATGTTTTATTCATTGAAAACCGTTAATTTTTTGTTAACTTGATGGAGGACCAAATCAAAACTAAAACCCAAGAAATTGGGTATGAGTGAACCCTAGGTGGTCGAGATCATAATCCAAAAGATTTTTTTTAAAAGAATATTGGAGATAGTGGAAATGAACTGCAGCTCAGGTAACTTGCGTGAGCTGTCAGCTCATTTCTATTTTTCTCATATATATATATATATATATATATATATATATATATATATATATATGAGAAAAATGGAAATGAGCTGACAGCTCACGCAAGTTAGCTAAGCTGCAGTTCATTTCCACCATCTCCAATATTCTTTAAAAAAAAATTCTTTTGGATTATGATCTCGACCCCCTAGAGTTCACTCATACCCAATTTCTTGGGTTTTAGTTTTGATTTAGTCCTCCATCAAGTTAACAAAAAATTAACGGTTTTCAATAAATAAAATATTTTGTATGCACTTAATGAAAGGGTTAATGAACTCTAAAATTTATGAAATTTAATCCGAAAGAAGATAAGGAGGTAGAGATTGTAATTGTAAAAAAAATTGAAGAAAAATCATTGGATCATTGTAGTTTTGCCGCTAGCTCACGTAACTTTTTCTAAGCTGGCGGCTCACCTACAGTAGTCCCTATATATGTGTGTGTGTGTGTGAGAGAGAGAGAGCCGCGAGCTCAAGAAAAGTAACGTGAGCTTGCGGCAAAATTATAATAATCTAATAATTTGTCTTCAATTTTTATTTTACAATTACTATCTCTACTTCCTTAACTTCTTTCGGATTAAATTTCATAAATTTTGAAGTTCATTTACTATTTCATCAAGTGCATACAAAATGTTATATTCATTGAAAACCGTTAATTTTGTGTTAACCTGATGGAGGACCAAATCAAAAATAAAATCTAAGAAATTGGATATGAGTAAACTCTAGAGGGTCGAGATCATAATCTAAGAAATTTTTTTTAAAAAACATTATTGGAGATAGTAAAAATAAACTACAGCTCAGATAAATTGCGTGAGCTGTTCATTTCCATTTTTCTCATATGTCTTTTAACTTTGGTGTTCCCTTTGTGTTCTACTTATCTTTGTAGGAGTTGTAACAAAATTATAACGAAGAACTAGCGATGGCACTAAGCATGGCTGTGGAACCATCGATTGAAAAGAAAAACAAGATTTTATAATATCTACCTCAATCTCTTTGTTTATTGTCTAACTCAATTATCTTGGACTATTTTGTAACTAGATAGGAATACATCTCGAGATGTTATCCCAGGTTTTTGTGCAATTCTGAAGATATCAATAGAATGGAGTTTGCTCCAATGGAGGAAGATTTTCATGAACTAGCTCCATGGAGTCATGATCTATCCTTTTAGGTTGAGCTGCATGCGCACCTTTACAGAAGGTCAGTAAATTCTATTAATTTATTTTATTTCTACTACTTAAAAATTACAAATAAAATATTTACATGCATATAATGGATCCTGACGGTAGATTGTCGACTCCATGAGTTTGTCCGTGCGGACCTTTCTCTAGCCTAAAGTAGACCTCTAAATGTATGCTGCCCCGTCTGAAAGTATTAGGCACGTGCGAGATCGGGTGTGCCGACAGGCCACTTGGCCCAGTTGCTAGCCTATGTTTCCACTTACCATGTGAACCCTTATAGACTTTTGTAGACAGAAGAATTTGAGAGAGCGTCAAAGATAGAGATATGGAGAAATCTTTATCAAGTCCTGTTTTAGTTGGGATGAAAATGGATGGTTCCAAGCAAGTGTTAGTCCTTAGTTTATTCTATTAAAATTTTAGAATTTAAAATAAAATTTTTCTTTTTTTAATTCAAGATTTTGAATATGACGGACCAAGAGTTGGTCCTTGGACTGTCCATTCCCATTCCTACATCCGATTACGTTCAATTCATCGCTTGTGAGTATGTTGTGGCACCCATAAAGAAAGAAATATGAAAAAAAGAGAGAGAGAGAGAGAGAAAGAGAAAAGGATTAAAAGACCAGGGTTATATTGATATTAAGCCCAAATTTCAACTGAAAAGATAGTTATGTTTCACAGCTAGTAGTAATTCGAAATTTACTTTCTAAAATCAATTATTAATACAATCAGCTCAATAATAGTCAAGTAAAATTGATTTGTAATTTTAATTGCCATTAAGGACTTGAGAGTCTCATAAAATTTGTCTATGTTGCAATGGAAGGATAATATAGTGTTTAATTTGAGTACTTGATATTCTATTGGGTCCGTAAGTTTTACAAATAGTGTTCAAATTACCTTAGCATTAATAAGGAAAAGACTAAAGTAGAAGAAACTCCGGTGAAGTATTATGTTTTTTCGGGAAAAAATCATTAACTTTTTAATGCTATATAAAACCCACGATATTTCAAATTTTATGGAAATCTCTAATATATCAATTTAAAAATGCTATAATTACCTATTTTCCATTCTTTCTAAATATTGGTTTCTTGATTTAGTGTATTTCACTAAAAATTGTATATTTGAAAATATTGAAGTACGGATATTTGTAATATTTTTTAATTTGATTCATTAATTTTTTTTATTTATTTCGGTTTATAAGAAATTTGAAACTCCTTGAGAATATACATAATATAAAAAAGTTTTTAGGGGTTTTTAGAAGAAAAAATATGATATTGGACGGACGTTATTCTACTTTAGTCAATAAAAAAATAGCTAAAAGATTTTGTGTCTAGTTATCTTGACCGGGACCTCAAATTCTTTTGCTTGTGCCTTGTGGGTGTCTCTGTGACAGTTCTGCTGCTTAACCATTTAAGTTACGGTTGATAAAGGATTAGAGATTGTATGATGGGAATCTATATTGTGTAAATGTATTTTACTATGAAAAAAAAAAAAAATCTTCGTTGCTGAAAATGGGTCTATGGGCCGTCTCTTTAAACACTATTCATAACTCATTAAGAACTTTAAGAATATCCGAATGGGCTTGTTAGTAATCTTCTTCATCTATTTAAAAACTTAACAATAGTAAAATTCTATTTAGACACGGAAATTTATCTTTTATGTACAGTTTTAAAACTTATAAATAATTCCAAGTTTACTATTTATTTTTTTAACTAAATTACCCTTTTAAATCACAAATTAAAACTTTTTAAATTTTAGAACTACAACTCATCGTCTTCCTCTTCAAATTTTAGAAGTACAACTCATCGTCTTTCTCTTCTGTTTTTTATCTAAAACCTTTAAAAATATTTTTTAGTAGAATTTAATTTTTTTTAAAAAAAATACGTCTTCCAAATCTCTTAAAACTTTTAAATTTGTATTTCTAAAAAAATCTGAAAAAATTTTAAATTCTTTTAATTCACTGTAACAAATAAAATTAGAATTTGAAATTTTAATTTGAATTTTTTTTATTCAAATAGAAAATTTCAACGAACTTGGTGTGGACAAATCTAAGATAAAATTTAAATTTATTTCTAGTTTTTTAGTGTATTTATGTGCAATTATTATTACTTATGATTTTTTTATGAGAGAGACGCCTGGTGTCGGGTGCTCTAAAGAGATAGAGAGAAGGATGGTTAAATTTAAAATTTTTTTTGAATATATATTGTAAATTGGTGATATTTGAAAATAGAAATTTAGTATAAAAAACACTCAGAGCGCTCAAAAGTAAATTGCATAGTGTGAATAGAATTTTCCTTAACAATATTCCAATACTTTTCATGACTTATTAGTAATCTTTTTTGTCTTTTTTGCTTATTTTTTTATTGATAGAGATAGTTTGTTGTTATTCGAAATTGTTTTATCAATTGTTATCAAAGATGGAAGTCATGTTAATAAAAGTTATTCATCATCCTTTATATGTTTACAATTGGATAGTAAAGATAGTGCAAAAGAAATTTAGAAACAATTATTAACTTAATATATAATTAAGTTGGAAATAATTAATCAACTTTACAAATCATAGTTAGTTTTTAATTATAATCAGTTGACTATTATAAGGTGAGTCTCAAAATTGTGGAAGACTAATATACAAGTAATGATTATTTATGAAATTTGTTTAAAACTAATATCCTAAAAACCCACGTAAAAATAAAAAAAAGGCAAACATGACCAAAGACCAAGAGAGTTCACCAAGATACAAGAAAGGATTTATATATTCTTCTATTATCAAGAGAACGCATGTTTCCATTTGTTCCCATTGGCAAAGCATCAAACCCACCCTCTCTCATAAACATTCATATATTTTTTTTAAAATCCTAATAAATAACCAGATCAAAAAGACGGAACAGTAACCAGTAAGCAAACTTCAGATCAAAAACAGTAAACAAACAACCGAACCCTCACTCCCAGACCCATCTCAGTTCCTCCAGTTTCCGTCCGAAGCACCGCCTCCCCTCGAGTAGCGGGACCCACCACCACCGTACCCACCCTCAGATCCACCACCGTAACGGCCGCCGCCGCCACCACGGCTGAACCCGCCGCCGCTGTTGCCGCCGTAGCCCCCGCCTTCGCGGCGTTGGCCTCCGTAGCCGCCACCGCCGTATCCACCGCCTCCCTCGCGGCGCTGGCCGCCGAAACCGCCGCCTCCTCCTCCGCGGGACTGGGCCTCGTTGACGGTGATGTTCCTCCCGTCGAGGTCCCGTCCGTTCATCCCCTCGATCGCGTCCCTCATCGCCTGCTCGCTGCCGAAGGTAACGAACCCGAACCCCCTCGACCTCCCAGTCTCCCGATCGTTGATGATCTGTTAACAAACAACCAAATCGAAACAACAACGCATCAGATCTATAGATCTAGTGTTAGAAAAGTGAAAATTGAGTAAGAGCTAGGGCTTTTCGGGGTTTGACCTTGGATTCGAGGACATCACCGAACTGGCTGAAGGCCTTCTCGAGGGAGCGGTCGTCGGTGGCCCAGGCGAGGCCGCCGACGAAGCAGCGGTACTCGACATCGGGAGCGGCCATCGCAGCTACGAAAGGAGGCGGATCGGAACCCTAAGGGAACGAGAGAGAAGAGGGGGATAGGAGAACCCGCCTCTTTGAGAGCACGAGAAACCCTAGTTTCCCCAAACCCTAGCTTTATAGCAGGGGATGGCCGGTAACCATTACCGCGGTCTCGTCACCGTGAGGTCGTTTTAGCTACTTTTTTCTCCTCGCCCTTATCCTCAACTGGGGGAAATTCCAAATGCGCACCACATGTTACTTAGTGAGCACCATTTCCCCTATGTTGTAAATCACTTTACTATTGGATGTGGGCTCACTAAGTAAAATGTGGCGCGCATTTAGAATCTCCCCTCAACTGCCTGTTTTGCTTTGGTCCGGGCTTATTTTAATCCAAGGCCCACTATTTTCATTTTTCAGGATCGAATAGATAATTTCGGAATATTCTCATTGCTAAATAATTACATTTTGTTGTGCTTTCGCTCTCTTTAATTCGAAGGAAGCTTATATAATTATATCCTTTCTATTGGCTGGGCTTGGATCGTGTTGGCCCATTATTGGGTGTTTGATTGAGAAAAGATCCTTATTTTTGGGGTCCATGCACATGATGTCCGAGGCTATCGGGAATATCTTGAGAAAATATCTCGAGAGCGAATTACTTTTCTGACCCTACAATCTTTTAGGCTCTGTTTGATGGGAGTGAAAAGAAAGGAAAAGAAAACAAAATAAGTAGGGACGGCAAGTGGGTGGTGGTTGGCACGATCGTGCCGTGCTGAATACGGTCCGTTCAAATTTTGGACGTGTCGTGCTCCAGGCATGATAAGTTCGGACTCGGCCCGCCAGGCATGTGTCGGTACGTTTTTTTTTAAATTAAATATTGAGTTTATTATTAAGTAAATTTAAGAGAATTGTTAATTTAATTTAATTAGTTTTAACAAGATCAGATAAGAGTAAAAATGAAATTTTATTATATTAAATCTCATTACATTGATATAATTATTCTATAAATATCTTTAGAAATCATACAAAATCTAAAGAGAAGCAAGAGCAGCCTGACTATCACTCTCAACTTATTCTTAATATTTCTTTTCAAAAGATTTATGAGTTAAAAATTACATAAAAATTTTAAAAAAAATACATGAAAATCTCAACAAATGTAAAAATTAGAATTTAAAAAAAAAAATCTATTTTCATTCATTTTCTGATGAGATCTTTATTTCTATTTCATTGGACAATTCTTATTTCCTTTCTTTTACGTCTAGCCAGTTCTTCAAGTAAATACATATCTTCAATGTGTCTGCTGTCATTTAGCTTCTCCACTCCGTAAGCACTATTTCAAAATTGCAAAAAAAACCTCATAACGGCTGTATTTCAAAAAAAAAACAGACTGAGTTGTACCTGGCACGTACCAGGCACGGCTCGGTCCAGACGGGTTGCGCCGTGCCCACGACATGGGCGATCCCTACTAGGGCACGGCCTAAGCGGGGACTCGGACCGTGTCGGGCACGTGTTGGACTGGGCATGCCCAATAACCTGTCCGTCCCATTTGCCACCTCTAAAAATAAGAGAGAAAATGTTTTCTCTTATTTGGTTTGAGGGAAAATTTAAAAGAAATAAATTGTTTTGTTACTAACTGAGAAAAAATATTTTCTTTATTTTCTTTTCTCTTTCATTTCTCTTTCTTCTTCTTTCTTCCTTTCTTTTTTTTTTTTTTTTTTTTTTTTTTTTGCACCGAACACAGCCTTAAAGTTGGACACTCGGGTATCCTTTTGTCGACATTGCTATCGACACGCATGTAGAGAGGGTGAGAGTTAGCAGATCCAGCATCAATATTTGGCTGTTCTATTTAATTTTTTTTTAGTTAAAAAGAATTGTAATTAAAAATTTTGAATAAAACAATGACCAGCGGTTGACCTTCCATCCCCATCTCTAATGGTACTGTATTTTTGCTCGATATAACTTGACCTTGAGCCCAGTTGATTGTTCTTCTCCGGGAAATCGAACCACATCGATTGGCGAAAATGACTTGAGATTTTTCAAATGTGGATTAGGAAAATTGAGGGAAATGTAGCTGTTTGGTAATGGCAATTTAAAAAATTTAAGAAAATATGGGGTTGGTTTTGAGGAAATTAAATAATGTGGTACGGTCTTTTAATAGGAAATTCTATTAACGCACACCAATTTACTTTTATGCACACATTTTGAAAGTTGTAAATAATTAAAAGTTTGACATGTCTGTTTTTTTTTTACTAAATTGCCTTTTCAAATTTTAAATCTTTAAAACTTCTAAAAAAAATTAAAAATATTTTCATCATCTTCTTCCTCTCCTCTATCTAAAAAACACATTTTTTTAGTATTTTTTAAATATTCAAAATAAGCACGTCTCTTATAAATTCATTTATTTTCTAACTTTCTAAAATTTTTACAAGTCACGTTTCTCAAAAAACTAGAAAGAATGCTAAATTTTTAAGATTCACTGTAATAAGTGAAGTTAGGATTTAGGACCATTGTTGTTAAAAAAAAAAGTTTTTGGATGTATTGAGTGAAGAGGGGATGATTTAGGGTAATGTGTGCGTGAAGAGAACATTGGTGTGCGTTCCGCTTTCAATGGGTTGCTAAGAGGACGATTAGCAGTATCAATCAGATAGAAATTCGGCAGTCTTAAAAGTCAGATGATTCTCCCATGAAGCAAGCTAAAATAAAATTCAACTCTAATGCACACGTATGTCTATTGTAGTAGTTGAATAATACTGTAACTTAATTAAAATTATCTCTCAGCCAAGAGGGATTAACTTATTGGGACAAAACGTGGACCAAATGGTTATTTTAAATTATTTCGATTTTGTTTTCTTTTTTGTTTTCTGTGTGCCATCCTTTTAAATTTGTTTTATGCTAGTAATAAAGTACAGAAGAACCCTAAAAAGAAAAAAAAAAAAAAAAAAAAAAACAAGAAAATAGAGATCATACAGAAATAAATTAAGGAACACCAAAAAACCTTAGTATTTGGTTTTGTTGCTCTAGAAAATATTCATCGAAATTAACTTGAAAGTAGACTAAGGAGTTTGACATTTCTAAGCCGATGAACGTTAAAACTTTTCATTTGTCATTACCGAGTTATTCTACTATAAAGTTCGGACGAATTTTACTACTTAGACCCACAAACACATATTTTTTGCAATACATACAAATTGAGTTGCTAACATGAGTCTTTCTTCTATTATTTTGAACATAATAGAATAAATAGTAACCTTTTCTTATAAAGAATCCACTCAAATGTATATAGTATGTTCCAATGTGATACGATTTTTCTTTGATAAAGAGGTATTTTCATGGACTTGCGTTGGTATAATATTTATAATATTGTATTAAATGATCCCAGTCAGTTATTTTTTGTCCATACAATGCTATAACTTTACTTTCTGATTGGGCCGGTTCTATGACTATACAAATTAGCAGTTTTTGATTCCTCTGACCGAGTTTGTAAATAGAGGTGACACCACTAGAGTCATGACTCATTAGCAAGTTTGAACAAAATTTGATCCAAAAGTAAGCTCTCAGGCTTATTTCTTTCTATTGATCAAATGTCACTCCAAAAAATATTTGGAGACTGCTTAATCCACTGTGTACTAAAAATTGAACCAAATATGGACTCATGAAGATTTTTGTACTTATTTATGTACTGTGAATATATGTGATCTTTCTTTCTTTATTTTTTATTTTCTCTTTTTTTTTATTGCTAAGCATATATGTAATGATGAGTATTATTATCCTTGTTTTTTTTTTTTTTTTTTTTTTTCAAAGTGGTTGCGGGCCGTTTTTTGTCCATTTACAAAGTGGTTGCGGGCCGGACCCGTGACAATTGAGTTTTGATACGGATCTCAAATAGACTACTTAACATCTCGAAGGTGGATGCTTATAATCGCACACCCTAGTTCTCTAAGGACACACCCCATTACGTTTGTTTAATTTACAAATTTGCTATTATTTTATCTGGACAAGTTTACTTGTTTTAGTCCTAACGGATTCGGGTTGGGCGATCAGAGGAGGGCAACGCGCCCTAGATAGGGCAGGGGAGGCAGCGGGGTAGTCTAATAAAAAGGAGAGGAGCAATCCGATAGAGTGGTTAGGAGTATACTTAGGAAATCTGTAAGGATAAGATTAGAATTATGAAGAGAAAAACTTAGTAAATTGGTTAAAATTTGAAAGTTCAGAAAGTGTACTTAGCAGGTGGATGAATTTTCTTTGTGGTGGGCAAACAAAAAAAGAAATTGATATGGAAAAGTATTTTCTGAAAGAAAAAATTGTTTTTTGTACCGATAAAAGAGCTTTTAGCTAAAAGCACACTGATTCTCAAGTCTCTCTTTATATACCATGTGTCTTGGTGCTTGTTGCTAGCAAATTATTCGCACACTTATTGTAACACCAGAGTCTCTACTATAACTTGAACTTGGCATTCTTGGTTATTATAATATTTGCATTGATTTCTATTTTCATATAAAGACATGTAGAGTTATCGTCTTGAGATATGAAAGTTTTCTTTGTTTTGATCGGACGGTCTTTCTTTTGTCTCTTCCCCCTTTTTCTATGTATTTTTATAATAAAAAATATTTTTTTGTCTATTCTAATTAAAAATAAAAAAAATTTAAATTTCTAATTTAAAAATTTTGAATTGGATGAGTTACGAATTGACCATTGGATCAACTCATTTCATCCCTAGTTATAAATAGGGGACTTTTTATTTTCCAATCGAGCCATTGTGCAAATATTTCTTTTTGGGTGTCCTATTAATTTAATTTTGGAGACATATTCAAAATATTCAAGATCATAAATCAGTTTGTGATGATTCTATGTGTGATTCAATGTGATCAAATATGAACTTATCGACTATTCTTAAGAAATTTTCTGACCTTTCTCTTTTCCTAGACATAAAATCACCATCACCGATATCTAAACCGACTACTTGTTAGAGGCTAGACTTGACGAATAGAGCTGGACTTGGCAAATCTGTTCGCATAATTAAACAAATTAATTTAGACTGGTCAATTCAACATATTATAATTAATTAAAGAAAAAAAAAAAACAAGGTCTTTTCATTGGAGATTTGAACTGACTATCATGTCAGTAATCATAAAAGTCTAATTGACACTTGGCTTCATACTATTTGCAAATTTTGTAATAATAATAATAATAATAATGATGAGTTTGTTACTTGGTTTGAACAGATTCTCTCTTCAAAAGGCTAAACAAAGTTTGATTTTGTGTAAAATGAATTTTTAAAAAAAAACGTTGCTTGAGATGTCTCAACAGAGGCTATGAATTGGATACAAATGATAACTACTTGCTAACAGCATGATATAATACCTGTATCAGTCTTTTGATTATATGTTAAAATCTAAATTAAGCACCTTCAGCAGTCAGCGTTGAATTTCTTACTTGTGATATTTGGATATTTATTTTTCTTTTTATTTGTTGTATTTGACTATTGCTATCGCTAGGACTCGACATTCAAATATTAATGTCAGCTCCTATATTTAAGAGAGTGTCCTTCAATTTTTTTAATACCGACTAGCTAGAAAAAACTTTTTGACTTCCTACTTGGAAATAAGTAAAGTTTGCAAAGGGGTTTAAGGAAAAGTAAACTCAAGATAGGGTTCGGAATAGATTTTTTTTTTTTTTTTTTTTTTTTTTTTTTTTTTTTTTTTTTATGTGCTCAACTATTGTTGTCAATTGCAAAGTCTAGCTCACTAGTAAAGGGGCCATTGAGGTTATGGGGGTTCTATATTCGTAACAGTAATAGAGGCTTGTTTTTAGTGGCATCACTCTTTTTCAATTTATGAAAGTTTTTTGAAGTTAATTCCTTGTGGGGATTCAATTTGAATACTATTATAAACAATATATGTGTGTTAGTTTTACTATCACAAAAAATAAACCTCTTGGATGTTACCGACAAACTGACTAGTTTTCATTAAAATAAACGTAGACTATCTTAAATAACTATTTCCGTCGTTTGCACCATTGGTAGAGAACAAAGCCATTGCCAAAACAAAATAAAGATTTTATTGAAATTTGGAAATTGTAACACTCAAAATATTCTTTCACTAATTAAGAGAAATTACAATCGAGATTTCTGGAAAGTGTGATAATGGAAGTATGATCAGAGTAATTATTTTTACTTCTGTTGACTATCTGGCAAGAAATTTGGGTTCAAGAAGAACTTTCTCTCTCTCTGAACTTTTTTTAGAATTGATTTTTTTTTGGGGATTATCTGCATATCCAAAATGGTCTTATAGCTTGAGCGGTTGTAAATGCCCCTTGATTTGCGAAGGATCAAGGTAGAACTGCATCACAATATGATCAAGGGATCGTGGTGGAACTGCACCATAATTTAATCCGTTTGAATAACCGCTAGCCGATGGGAATAATATATCTTCGTTGGCAGAATTGACTTCCTCGTTTGACAAAGATGAGATGTTTTTGTCGACAGAGATGAATTTGGTCATTTTCTAATGACATTGTTTGTTTCGGCAATATTCGTTTTCTTTGGTCCAACGGAGATGAGCTATTCTCACCGGCGTATGTGGACTTTGTCTTTAAAACCTTTAGACTATTCCTGCTTGGCAAGGAAACTTACTTTATTTGGCGAAGCCGGGATGTCTCATCCGGCAAAACTGAGTGCCTTTGGTGTGGCGAGGATGAGATCTTTTGTTCTTTGCCAAGAATGGTCAATTTTGTATTTTGCACATGAAATCTCCTAAAATGTAAATTTGCCATAATTTCACTTGTACCTCAAAACTTTATACTTCCATATTAATTCCTTAAATTATGCAAGTCACAACAAATTAGTTCAATCTCTTGAGTTTAAAAGTCTAAGAAAAAGAATGTTCGTTTATTTATCCATTGACTATACTAACGTGAGAAAAATTGATCTCATGATATGCTCCAAATTTCCAACCTTTTCAAGTGGAGGGTATGATTTGATCTGCAATTTATTGTGAACTTACTTAGAGTTTTTGCTGATGCATTATAATTAGGGATGGTAATAGACGCGTATGCGAGCCAAATTTCAATCTTTTTTTATATAAAATTTTGAATTAGAAAAATAAAAATTTTCTTTTTTAATTCAAAACTTTATATGGAACGGACAAAAAATTATCCCATAGACGCGTCCGTTACCATTAGCATTTGTATATTTGATGCTTTTTCTAAAAGCTTTTCATAGCACATCACTTCTAAGTTCCACACATAGTTTTATTAATTTATCTATGTATTGTGTTGTTTGCACATTGTTTGCACATTGTTCTTGCTACAATAAGACTGGTGCTTGATTTGTTAACTAAGTTATTCAAGCATGAGACGTTACTATCTGGGCTAACCCTCTTTTACAAACTAGTACTAATTAATCTACTAATAATGTGCTACTCTTGTACTATTGTTAAAATGAGAGTTAATTGCAATGAGACACCTGTATTATAGGGATAGTGCAACTTATTACTCTTTAACTTCAAAACTATAATAATATTTGTTAACAGTTTGTTATTCTTACTCCTATTTAAATTGAATTACACATTTTTATGAAAAGCTCTTCTCACTCACTTAAACACTCATCCTAAATCGAAGTCCAGAGGGTATTTTGGAGTTTTTATAAATAAAAAAAAAGAATGTGCAACTCAATTTAAACATGAATGAGAATAACAAATTGTTGACTAAACGGAGAGTTTTGAAATTAAATAATAATTAGTTACAGTATTTTTGCTGGAGTCTTACCGTAATTAATCTTTAAAATGATCATGTACCTGTAATCTTCTCATTGTTTAAGAAAAATAATTTGAGAGAAATTTCGATGAACTAGTGTGGGGCCGGTGGCATCTTTAGGTGGTTTGATGGTCCATTATAGGAGGTTGAATGATCCATATATTATTATGAACACCGAGAGTCTCCGACACTGAGTCCCTATCTGATTAAAGAGTTGTCCAAATAAATTCATCATAAAAAATAATAGTGGTAATAATTTTGGTTGATTTTTCTTATTTTTGTTGCTGTTGGGTTCATCAATCGCCGTCTCTAGAGAAAAAATAAATATTCTGCACGCGGAATTGTCAAATGCCTCCAAGAACTTGGCAAAATTTTCTACAAAGACTCTTAGGTGCCTATAACTTGTAGCCAAACACCTGATTGCGTACGTGGCATGATGTGATTGGGTAAATGGGAAAAGAGCCAGCCGGACCCATGGGAAGGGAATCTAGCCCAACTTTTGGCCATGTATGTATTCTTGTTCTTTTTTGTTTTCTTTTGCACATTTTTCCTATTTTTGCACCAATTCTCGTGAGGGCGTTTCTAAATGAGCACACCTTGTTCTCTAGTGAACCTGAAATCGAACCTACCAACCTAGCTAATTCGGTTCAGTTCAGTTAGATTATTCTGCGTCCTTATTTTTTTAATAAAACATGTTTAAAAGTTATAATTTTAATCATTTTTTGTGAGGATTTGTTTTCATAGTATACAATTGATGTTAAATTTAATATATATATATGGGATTATTGAGCCGTCAGCTCAGGAAAAATTACATGAGCTAGCAGCAAAACTATAATGATCTAATGATTTTTTTTTTCAATTTTTTTACAATTACTATCTCTACCACCTTAACTTCTTTCAGATTAAATTTCATAAATTTTGGAGTTCATTTATCATTTCATCAAGTGTATACAAAATGTTTTATTCATTGAAAACCGTTAATTTTGTGTTAACTTGATAGAGGACCAAATCAAAACTAAAATTCAAGAAATTAGGTATGAGTGACCTCTAAGGGATTAAGATTATAATCCAAAAGAATTTTTTTTTTTAAAAGATATTAGAGATAGTGAAAATGAACTGCAGCTCAGGTAACTTAACGTGAGCTGCCAGTTCATTTCCATTCTCTCTCTCTCTCTCTCTCTCTCTCTCTCTCTCTCTCTCTCTCTCTCTTTATATATATATATATATAGTAAATGAGAAATCCACCGACGGTGAAGCGAGTTCCTTCACCGCCACTTAGGTGGCCTAATAAAATTATTATACATGATACCACTCAAAGAACGGTTAAAAGAATTCTTTTATTTGTTATCTTGAATAATTTTACTGAGTCATCTAAGCGGTGGTGAAGAAACTCTGTTCACCGCTTGTGAATTTTTCGTTTTCTCATATATATATATGTATGTATGTTTATTTGTATATATGCATATAAGTTTGCATATATATGATTTTTAGATAATACAATTTGATTGGTTCGATTTTAGATTTCAAAACTCAAAACTGAAAATCAACTGAATTATTTCGGCTCAGATCACGATCCTAAAAAAGGAATTTGGAAAAAAAATTAAATTATTACTTTTTCGCTGCTAACCCACTTAACTTATCTGAGCTGACAGCTCATATACAGTAATCTCTTTATTTTATTTTATTCTTACATATAAAGATGAGATATAACTAGCTATACTCCAATTTTAAATTGAAATTTAGAGTTAATTGTAACAACTATCTACTATTTGGCTATATCACTGATAACCAATTATGTTTTTTTACATAGGATAAGAAATAAGTTAAAAAAAATAACAAATTATATTATAATTATACCCACTTTGAGGAAGCCTCTTCTCTTTTTGAATGTTATTATAAGGCTGTTAGTGATACACTCTGCATAGATAGCTTCCGTAATTAATCCTTAATTTCATTAATATTTTAATTTTGATTTTGATTTAATATTATTTTTTTGAATTTTAACCTCACTCCTCTCCCGCGTTATTTGACCGGACGCCGCCTCCGGTTGACCCGAACGCTGACATATCATATCAAACTCCAAAATTCTAACAAAAAATAAACACACAGAAATATTTCATCCAGCAAATATCTCAGAGCTCGCATTAAAGCAGCAACGGCAGCGGCGGTTGCCCTTAGCTGCTCGCGTTAACTCCCCCATCCTTATTTTAAAGGAAAAAAACAGCAACAAAAGCTCAAGTGGATCATCATCACTCCCCAACAAAAATGCGCCCGTTTCTTCTGCTGCTCCTCCTCTCTCTCCTCACCCGACCCGTTACCTCTCAGGCCCGAACCTCGCCCGCCGACCGAACCGGCCTCTTCAGCCTCCGGTCCTCCCTCGGCCTCCGGTCCAAGGACTGGCCGCGGAAAGCCGACCCCTGCTCCACCTGGACCGGCGTCACGTGCCGCTCCGGCCGCGTCGTCGCCCTCAACCTCTCCGGCCTCCGCCGCACCCGCCTCGGCCGCCTCCGCCCCGCCTTCTCCGTCGACGGGTTGAAATCCCTCTCCCGCCTGGAGTCCCTCAACTCGACCGGGTTCCTCCTCCCCGGCCCGATCCCCTCCTGGTTCGGCTCGCAACTCCCCGGTTCGCTCTCCGTCCTCGTCCTCCGGTCCGCTGATATCAACGGTTCGATCCCGTACTCGCTCGCCCAGCTCAGCAACCTCAGCATCCTCGACCTCTCTCAAAACTCAATCTCCGGAAGAATCCCGCCGGACATCGGAACGATTCTGAAGCTTGAAATCCTAAATTTGTCCAGCAACAGGCTCACCGGTTCGGTTCCGGCTCAGCTCGGCGATCTCTCGTCCCTCTCGGTTCTCGATCTCAGCTTCAATTTCTTCGCCGGGATTCTTCCCGATGAGTTCAAGAGCTTGGCTAGACTGCAGCAGCTGAAACTGAGTCACAACAACATATCGGGTTCGATTCCTGATTCGATTTGGTCATTAGAGCTGCAGGTTCTTGATGTTTCATTCAATAATTTGAGCGGAATGCTGCCGCTGGTTCGAGCTAACTTGAATCCTAATATGAGTAGTGCATTGTTCAATTTGTCGAACAATTTGTACTATGGGTCGGTTTCGCTGGGGTTTCAGATGTTTCTGCAGAGATTTGGCGCAGTTGACATCTCGGAGAATTATTTTCAAGGCACTGTTCCATTGGTTGGTACGGTAAAGATCCAATCTTTGGGATTGAATTGCTTTAAAAATGCACCGAACCAGAGAAGCCCGGACGATTGCCAGGAGTTCTACAAGGCGAAAGGGATCGATTACGACGGCCCAGTGAATCCGAATCCAGCTCCACCGCCGAGCTCTTCTTCTTCCGGTGGGAAGAGAAGAAGCCAGACATGGAAGTACATTTTGGCTGGGGTTTTGGGGTTCGCTGGCCTCTTGATTGCGGTGATTCTGGTGGTGGTTGTTTGCTTCATAAGAGCTGGACCACGCACTGCCGCTCAAGGTGGGGTCTCTGCCAGAGCCGTCTCGTTTAGAGCGGGGCTGCCACAGCCTCCTCCTAGGGTTGTTTCGAAGAACCACACGGCCAATGGGGAAGCATTTACCTACAAGCAATTGGTTATGGCGACGTCGGAGTTCAGTGGCATGGGCCTTATCAAGAAAGGGCACTCCGGAGAGCTCTACCATGGTGTTCTTGAGAACGGGTTCGCTGTGGTGGTGAAGAGGATCGATATGGATGTGGCTAGGCACGAAGGGCACGTTACGGAACTGGATTTGCTTGCCAAGTTCTCTCATACGAGACTGGTACCCTTTATGGGGCAGTGTTCAGAAAACGAGCACGAGAGGTTCCTAGTGTACAAGGGCATGTTGCATGGCGACCTGTCCAGTGCATTGCACAAGAAACCTAAGCAGCCAGAAGAGGAGGGATTGGCGTCGTTGGATTGGATTACGCGGTTGAAGATTGCGGTAGGGGTGGCCGAGGCTCTTTGCTTTCTGCATCACGAGTGCAATCCGCCGCTGGTTCATAGGTATTCTTTGATATCTCAGTGATCAAAATTTGAATATTTGCAACTCTTATGTCTCTAACTAACTTTCTTTGGTTTAAAGATGAACCTTGAATCTTAGTTCTTGAAAAAATTCAGTAGAAGTTGAAAGTTCACTTTTAAAGTCTTGCAATATGTTAATATTGCTTGTTATATTATTTAGTTATTTCTATCATAATCATAATATTCAATTAAGTATCTTTTTCCATAATATCCCATTGATGTTCTTCCAATTTTCAGTCATAGAACCAATGAACTTGGATTTCTATCTAGTGAAATGGTACATTTTCACTTCTTTCTTTCTTTTTTTTTTTTTTTTTGTGCAATAAAGTTTTATTTTGCAACAACCCAGTTTATAATTTTTTGCGGTAAATTGTTTTTAAGTGGTAACAAGGTTTATTTTTTCATCAGTAAATTTTTTCACAATCAAGTATATCCCTCTAGTATTTTTTTAAGACTGTATTTGGATTGAGGAAAAATGAAGGAAAAGAAAAGAAAAAGAAAGGGAAAGTTTTTTTTTCACTATTTGGTTAGAGGAAAAATTAGAGAGAAAATAAAAAGAAAAAAAAGTGAGAGAAAATATATTAGATTTTTCCCCCCCATTTTTCACACCTAGTTTCAGAAATTAGTCGGAGAAAGTTGCAACGTCTAGGAGAATTTCAAATATTCAGAACTAGTTCGGGCATATGCTAAACAAAGTTTCTGATATGATCGCAGAGATATCCAAGCAAGCAGTATCCTTCTCGATGATAAATTTGAAGTGAGGCTCGGAAGTTTGAGTGAGGTATGCGTTCAAGAAGGTGACGGGCACCAGAACGTCTTCACATGGCTCTCACGAAGATCACAGTAAGTTTTTTTCATTATCATTTCATATAATTGCATTTGTTATCCTGTTAATTAACTATCACTTATATAAATTAAAAAATTTCCATTCTAATAAAAATAACTTGAAAGCTCTTTCACGTACTTGTATTGATATTCAATAGCCTACAAAGGTTTCTTGTGGTTTTAATGCATTGTACTCCCATCATTTTGTGGCTGTCCGAAGAAGTTGCACAAAGAGTCGCGTGTCTTCGAAACAGAATAATATTTTACTTTTTCACGAATCAAGTAATCGCCGGAGGATAAAATTTCAAAAAGATAAAATAAATAGCTCTACAGTCAGGAGGACGTGAAGCTATTAATTAGCTTCGCGTCGCCCAGAACTTAGCTCCGCATGAAGAGGCAAAATGCAAAGTTAAATCTTTAACTTCGGGTCTAGAGTCTTTAACTCCGGGTGAGTAGATTTTCAGAATCCTTGACTAATTGTAATTGAGATTTGAGATTATCTAATATCCAAATTGAATTCAATCATGATTCAAATACAAGAGATTTTAGTCAAAAATCAGATATTTGATTAGAATCCTTGATAAATACAAAAATTTTCTATTCCTATCCTTAAGTAAACTCTTATAATCAACTAAAATTTATAGATAGTTTTTTTGAGGAGACTTTAAGGATCTTTTGCGAGTTCAAGTTATACGTGAGAGTCTTGAATTTATTGAGATCAGCAGAGAGAAAGTTAGGGCCGACCATCATCTTCTTCAAACAGAGTTCTTCACGTTGAATTGTCAATATGTTCTACTAATTAGATCCCATCGCCATATTAGAATCTACTTTTATTGTAAAAGAGAGTGATAAAAATATAAATCCTCTCGTTTATTTCTTTATTATTATTCTTTCGTTATAATCATCGTAATCAATGGAAAAAAATAAGAATTTTGCGGAGAACAAACTGACGATCACAATGAGAGACGTCTCTTTTACTGAACAAGAAATCGTGGTGCAATCCGGCATGAAGAAAATTAGGTTGGTCGTAGATATACTTGTCGTTGAGATCGACTAGTAAATGTATAAAGATTATTTCTCCTCCGGATCATGTAATATGACTGAAACGCGGCGCTATCGTCTCGTGATCTCTAAAACTCATAAATCGGGTAATAAGAAATTATCTGTTAATCGGGGGTCTTTTGAGTCCGTGGCTATAGAGTTGTCGTTTGAGCGGAAAGTCCTGAGGGAGGATGTTGTTCATACTGCCAAAGAGAGCCAAGAATCTAGTTTTAACAGAACACAACTCCATAATTGAAATCGTCGAGCAAGACGAAGAGCCCTCAAAGCCTGCGTAAAACGCGAGGCTGAAACAGAGGCAGAATGTGAGACTATACCTTGCGAACTGGCTTGCGTTAATCGTAAGAACAGTGAAAATCGCATAAAATGCGAAGCTGAATGTAAGCCAGCGTGTGAAGAAGTCTCTTCACGCGAGACTATAGATCCTGGATATGAAAGCAGGAAAATTGACAACACTCGCATAAAATGCGAGGTTAATCTCAGAGGCAAGCAAGCGTGTGAAGAAGTCTCTCCATGCGAGACCACTGAACTTGAATATGAAACTGACAAAAGTGTCAAAATTCGTATAAAACGCGAAGTTAATAAAAATAAGACAGCGTGCGATGAAGACTCTACATGCGAGGCTATTAAATTTGGATAAAAACTTGAGCTTAGTATTAAATGCGAAGACAAAAATAATTGTGTAAATCGCGAGGTTATGCTAGCGTGCGAGAATACTTCCACACGTGAGGCTAGACAACCAATAGAAGTTAAATTTTTTCAGAAACGCCAAATTAGCGTAAAACGCGGGGCTAGTGTAAAATGCGGGGCTAGCGTAAAATGCGAAGGTATAGCTCAGCCAATGTTTAAAATAACGATAACGTTAACGTAACGTTTTTTTTTGTTAGGTTATGTAGCAAATAACGTAACACATAACGTATGTTATGCAAATTTCTATTTATTTAATTAAAATAAATATAAAACTGTATTTAATAATTTCATAAATAAGTAAATAAATCTAAAAAAAACATATAAAATACTATAAAATCAATATAATGGCGTAGAAAAATTATAAAATATCATAGCAAATATCACAATAATTTTTTAAGTCATATACAAAAAAATATTATTGTTCTTTATAACATGAATATAAACTCGTGTGATCACCTAATCAACAATAACAATATCATCTTTCTCCACAATGTAGTTTGCATTTTCCGGATCGATATCATCCCCCGTCTCATCAAAACTATCATCAATTGCTTTTTCTTTGCCCAAAGAAGATACTACACAAGAGATATACAAATTAAAATGTTATTAGATACTCAAATCATGATAGTATTCATTTAAGAATATTAAAATGTAAAAATTGAATAACTTATAAGAATCGACCTTACTTTTCTTTACTGGGGTTTCAGTTTCATCTTACTTGTCTCTCTTATCCACAATTGATGAAAGAACATTTTGATTACTATTAATTGCAGTGACTTCTAAGAAATTATTCGTTCTTGGAGCTGAATCGTCATCAGTAGGCTCATGTAGCAATCCAAGATCATCTGGGAACAAAACTCTTCACTCTCAACTAGCCATTATTCCTGTGGTGTCGCCTGATCAATCAAAATTGGATCCAAATTTATTCTCTTCCTCCGAATATTTCTTTCTCTAAGTTTAATATTGTACATGATGTACACGAGAGAATGTATGTGTAACGCCCCCAATTCAGCTCTATTTTTTTTTCTAAGTATGCAGATCCAATATGATGTGAATTTATCCATAAAGAAAAAGGAATCATGTACTCATAATAAAAATTAAATAATTTCCAAGAAATATCATACATGCTACTTGTACTCAAATACGATTCAAAGAGAGAACAAGAATAAGGTGATACTTGTCTCTATTCCCTTTAATCTCCTCCTTTGTTGTAGCAAAGCCTTCCTTCTGTTTCCTTTACTCAACGAATTAGAAGAACCAATGGTGATTTCTATTTTGTTCTTTTTGATAAGAATTCTCTTTGAGAGAATAAGGTTATATATTCTTAAGGGCATTTTGGTCACCTTACCCTCTAGCCTAGTCCCAAGGCTTCTTGCATGCATGACAAATGTCAATTAGAGTGCCACCTCTCATTCTTTTCTAACAACTCATCCCCACAAAAGGCCAAGATGGTGCCCTTAGAGATTAAATTTAAATTTGAAGGTGTATACAAAGAAACTTTTGTCTTGATAATTTGAAATGATAGTTTTGGGGTGTTACATTCTACCCACCTAATAAAAGAATTTCGTCCTCGAAATTCCAATTTTAAAAGGTATACTATTATATACAGGTACGTGTTATCATATAAAAATAGACTCAACTTACATACCTGATAATGAAAATAGGTACGGGTATTTTGTTTTGATATCGCCTTCAAGTTCCCAAGTGGAGTCCCCAGGTGATCGTGCATCCCATGAAACAAGGACCAACGGTATCACTTTATTCTTTAGGATTTTCTCCCGTTGATCAATGATTACTACAGGTTGTTTCTCATACTTTAGATCGGATCTCAGGTCCACCTCGGACAAGTCCACAACCTTATGTTCATTGCCCAAGCACTTCCTTAATTGCGACACATGGAATACATCATGAATAGTTTCCATTTCAGGCGGTAATGATAATCTATATGCAAGGTTCCCAATTCTTTCTGTAATTTCAAATGGTCCAATATATCTTGGACTAAGTTTTCCCTTCTTGCCGAATCTAATCACTCCCTTCATTGGCGATATCTTGATGAATACCTTATCTCATATTTCAAACTCCAATGATTTTCTACGTCGATCTGCCCATTTCTTTTGTCTATCTTGTGCAGCTTTCATATGTTCCCTAATAATCTTTACTTGCTCTGTTGCTTAAGTAATTAATTCAGGTCCCAAAATGCTTCGCTCTCCAACCTCGTTCCAACATAATGGAGATCTACATTTCCTGCCATACAAAGCCTCAAATGGTGCCATTTTGATACTCTCTTGATAGCTATTATTATAGGAAAACTCCGCCATATATAAATGGTCTTCCCAAGATCCTCCAAAATCTAGCATACATGCTCTAAGCATGTCTTCAAGTATTTGGATAGTTCGTTCTGATTGTCCATCTGTTTGTGGGTGATATGCTGAAGACAAGTCTAAATGTGTTCCTAAACTATCCATCAATTTCTTCCAGTATTGTGATCTAAATCTTGTATCCCTATCTGAGACAATTCTAAATGGGACTCCATGTAACCTCACCACTTCATGCATGAATGTTTTTGCTAATGCTTCTGTTGACTGACCAACCCTAAATGGGATGAAATGAGCTGACTTGGTCAGTCGGTCCACTACCACCCAAATCGCATTATTACCTTTGGTGCTCCTTGGTAATCCCGTAACAAAATTCATTGATATTTGTTCCCACTTCCATTCTGGAATTGCTAAGGGTTGAAGTAATCCAGCTATTTTCTGATGTTCGACCTTCACTTGTTGGCAAGTAGGACACATGGATACATGTCTTGCAATTTCTTTCTTCATGCCTGGCCACCAGAAGTACCTCTTCATATCCTTGTACATCTTATTGCCTCCGGGATGAATGGAATATGCTGATTTATGAGCTTCTTCTAAAACTCTCTTCCTTGTCTCTCCCTTAGGCACCCATAACCTCTCCCTGAATCTAATAGTCCCATCTGAGTGTATCTTCATCTCAGGCCTCTTACCTGTCTCAATTTTGCTCTTTAACTTTTGGAAGCTTTCATCATCAACTTGGGCTTGCTTGATCTGCTCTATCAAGGGTGACTGTAGTCGCATTTCTATAAGTTGTGCTATTATTCCTGGTAGAATTATTTCCAAATCCATCCTTTGTATTTCTGCCAACAATTCCTTTTGTTGAGTCAATCTTTCTATTGCAGGTCTTCTACTCAGAGCATCTGGCACTATATTGATCTTTCCTGGATGATATTTAATTTCCAAGTCATAATCTGCTACTAACTCTAACCATCGTCTCTGTCTCATATTTAGTTCCTTTTGAGTGAAAATATATTTCAAACTTTTATGATCAGTGTATACTTCTACCCTTTGTCCTAGTAAGTAATGTCTCCAAATTTTCAAAGCATGATTTATTGATGCTAGTTCCAAGTCGTGAGTGGGATAATTTCTTTCATGAGGTTTTAATTGTCTTGATGCAAACTCAATCACTCTTTCATGCTGAGTCAACACGCATCCCAGTCCTAGTTTTGAAGCATCACTATAGATTTTCATTCCTCCAGTGTTATCTGGAATTGCTAACGTTGTCAGTCTTAGTTTCAATTCTTCAAATGCCTTATCGCACCCTTCCGTCCAGACATATTCGATTCCCTTTCACGTCAACTTAGTTAGAGGAGACGCAATTTTTGCAAAATCTTGTACAAACCGCCTGTAATATCCAGCCATCCCCAGAAAGCTGCGAACTTCTGATACTGATTTTGGTACAGGTCATTCCATCACAGCCTCTATGTTTTTAGGATTTGCTGATACACCATTTTCAGATATTATATGGCCCAAGAAAGCAATTTGATTCAACCAAAATTCACATTTGCTCAATTTTCCGTATAGCCTTTGTTCCCTTAAATTTTGTAATGCTATCCTCAAATGTTTAACATGCTCTTCTCTATTCTTAGAGTAGATCAATATATCATCAATAAACACCACCACAAATTTGTCCAAATACTGAGTAAAAACATGGTTCATCAAATTCATAAACACCGCTAGAGCATTAGTTACCGCAAATGGCATCACTAAATATTCATAATGACCATCTCTGGTTCTAAATGCAGTTCTTGGGATATCTTTTGTTCGGACTCTTACTTGATGAAATCCTGAACGAAAATCTATTCTTGAAAATACCTTCGCTCCTCCAAGTTGATCAAATAGATCAGTAATCCTTGGTAATGGATATTTATTCTTAATTGTTACTGCATTCAAACCTCTGTAGTCTATACATAACATTTTACTCCCGTCCTTCTTTCATACTAATAATACTGGAGCTCCCCAAGGTGACACACTGGGTCTTATAAAACCCAATTTCATTAACTCGCCCACTTGCTTCTTGACTTATTCTAGTTCTGCAATCCCCATTCAATAAGGTGGCTTACAAACTGGTTCAGCTCCAGGTATAATATCAATAGTAAATTTTACTATCCTTGCTGGTGGTAGTTCAGGTATCTCTTCAGAAAATATATTTAAGAATTCTGACACTACTGAGATCATTCCTTCTTCTACAACCTATTACTGCATGGAAGGTACTCAACCAATCAATACCTAAGATAACATCATATTATCCTCCACTAATAACTAATAAGTTGGCACAAAATTCATTAATCACCAAGGAATACAATCTATACTCTTTATTGGTTATGATACTATCATTCCCGGTCTTAATATCCCACATCGCAGGTAAGATAGTAAAATCGATAAAATTGCGGGAAACAAATATGCTAGTGATGAAACTGTGTGACGCTCCGGAATCAAATAAAACAATGGCCGGTATATTGCCAACTAAAATTATACCTGCCACGACTCCTACAGTGGTTTGAACTTTCTCCACATTCATCAACTTAACTTACCATTTCCTCCATTCTGTTCCTCCTCGGGTGATGGCATGAGTTTGTTGTTAGTTTTCCAAAAGCCCTTTCTGATCTGGTCCTTAAATCTTCTGGGTTGATATGCTTGTTGGTCTGTCCTTTGCCTGACATGGGACCTTAGCTTTTGCCGACTGTTGAGTTTTTGGGCAATCTCTCAACTGATGACTAGTGGATCCGCACACCAGACACAACCCTTGAGCTCTTCTACACATTTTCTTGATATGTCCTGGTTTATGACAATAATTACATATTACTATACCTCGATTCGGTATCACCTGTTTTTTTGTTGGTGTGCCATCAAATTTCCTAGCCGATGGGTTTGCTCCTTGCCTATATGACCCTTTAAATGCTACTGACCTCTTGTTTGCCACCCTTAGAAGGTTCACCATTTTGATTCTCTCTTGTTTTTGGCACTGCAATATCCTTTCTAATATCATTATTGTGGTTTGTTGCGTTTGTGCTACCCTTTGTACCATATTTCTAAGCTCAGACTCTTCACTCGTTGAATTTGGGCTTGCGCTAGTAGAAGATTGGGTCGTCATCATTCTGTGACGGACCAAGGAAGATTAATCAGATGGAGTTTCAAGATAGATATTCCAAATGAATTAGAAACAATAAAATAGACACGATACTCGATCTGATGGATATCAAAGATAAGGAAGAAGTGTCAAGAGTGTATCTTAGACATGTTTTCATGTGGCAGTAGTCATATGGTCTCCCACCTAAACCTAGGCTCTGATACCAAAACTGTAACGCCCCCAATTCAGCTCTATTTTTTTTTTCTAAGTATGCAGATCCAATATGATGTGAATTTATCCATAAAGAAAAAGGAATCATGTACTCATAATAAAAATTAAATAATTTTCAAGAAATATCATACATACTACTTGTACTCAAATACGATTCAAAGAGAGAACAAGAACAAGGTGATACTTGCCTCTATTCCCTTTAATCTCCTCCTTTGTTGTAGCAAAGCCTTCCTTCTATTTCCTTTACTCAACGAACTAGAAGAACCAAGGGTGATTTCTATTTTGTTCTTTTTGATAAGAATTCTCTTTGAGAGAATAAGGTTATATATTCTTAAGGGCATTTTGGTCACCTTACCCTCTAGTCTAGTCCTAAGGCTTCTTGCATGCATGACAAATGTCAATTAGAGTGCCACCTCTCATTCTTTTCTAACAACTCATCCCCACAAAAGGTCAAGATGGTGCCCTTAGAGATTAAATTTAAATTTAAAGGTGTATAGAAAGAAACTTTTGCCTTGATAATTTGAAATGATAGTTTTGGGGTGTTACAGTATGTGTTCTTACTCCAAACGACATCTTTGTTGAATGCACTTTTAACAAAGTTGTGAATTGTTATATGAGCATGATAATAAATAAAGTACTTAAAAATAATATATTAAGTTTTTTAAATTCATACGTGTTCAAAAGTGCTCCAATTGTATTCACATCCAGAAACACTAGTCATAAGAGAGGATTCGAATTGGAAATTTTTGGAGTGTTGGAACATCCTCTTCAAATCTTTCCCATCAGGCAACTAAAATAAATAATTAATTTTGGTGTTAAAAAATGCAAAAAAAAAAACTTAATTATATTTCTACCAATAGAACCCTAAAAATGTAAACAATGAATTAAGATATATCAGGACTTTGAGCATTCATAGTCATTTGAGCTAGCGGGGATCCAAATTCTCTAAGTTTCTATTTATATTGATCTAGCTCCACATCAGTTTGTGCATACTCATTGAGGTCGGGGATTATTCGTTGCATGCATTCACGAAGGCCTCTTGTAACCTCAGGAATATTGGAGAATGTATCACTGTAGAAGTATTTAGGATTTGGAAAGTAAGCCGCTGCATGGAGGGGCCTATGAAACATGCCTGTCCACATCTTATCAATCAAATTCCAGTATGGTATGTACTTCCTCTTACTGCCCCCATAGATATTGGCAATTCTCTCTTTGCAACTGTCGAGATACTCATATAGAAAAGGCATGGAAGACCTCACATCTGAATCCACCTCTCGCAGCACATAGACCAGTGGAAGTGTAGTGTTAAAGTAAAAGAGAACTCGGCTCCAGAAGCTTCTACTAGATAGCACTATCCTTTTTGCCTTTACTGCATTCAGTTTTTTTGCCCAAACACTCTTCGTGAAATCATCAGAAACAAATATCTTTCTCAATGACTGCCTTATGTTGGCAAAAAATTCTTGAAAAGTGAAGCAGATCTACGAATTCAGAGACAGAAGCCCGCAACTCATCGGATCCGCGAACCTAAGAAACTGAGGTCCGCGAACCTAAGAAACTGAGGTCCGCGAACCTAAGAAAATGAGGTCCGCGATCCAGGCGACGGAACAAGTTCGCGAATCTAAAGCTGAGATTTGCGACATTACCCATAGCTTTCGGGTGGGGGTTTAATACAAAGTCACCCGACCCGAACAGAAGAATTACCACCTTGGATCGTGGAAATAACTGCCAAACAAATGCAGCGGCGTCACTTCGATCGTGGGAATAACTATCCAACGAATATGGCGGTACTTATCGAGTAGTGGGAGCTAATGGTCGAGCAAAAATGGCGGGACGTTACTCCAAGCCCCCTATAAAAGGCAGGGAGCGAAAGAGATACACAGGGACAGAGAGAGAGAGACAAGGACGGATGTCTTCCCCCAGAAGTTACCCCTTTGTGATCAAGAGCTTTTTAATTCCTTTCCTTTAGCCAACTGAGAGAAATTGTACGGAGTGTCAACGGAGAGCAGGATCGTCCTCCATAGCTACCTAGAAGCCCAGTTTTAAACAAAAAGGGAGAGCTATCTTTCTCATCTTCTGTAAATGGGAAACCGTTCGATTGTAACCCTTTTATTGAAAATAGTTCGATATAAAGAGCGTGCAACTTTCATGGCGAACAGAAAATTGGCGACTCCGCTGGGGACTACCATCACCTCCGGTGACTTGGTGGTGGCTCAATCCGACAATATTCCAGTTAGTAGTATGGTCGATTCGCTCACCATTTACGTCGACCAGGAAAGGTACGAAGAATTTCTTTCTTCAGGCTCCAAGAACCCTACTTCTCTAAGGAGATATCATAAAAACTCCAAGGGGTCAATCCCCAAAGAGACGGCAATAGCCTAGTTAAGAGAATCAATGGACCAAGTTAGTCCGAAACCCTCCTCCTCAACACTTGGCTCTACGCCAGTCTCGGCAAAGACTCTTGATCTCTCAAGCAAAGAGGATCAAAATCCCTGCTCCAATAAGGAATGACCATTACTTGCCCCGCGAGACTGTGATGCAGAGAAGGAGGTTTCCCTCACTCGTACAATGAGGAGAAACCTAAGAAGAAGCAAAGCTCGGGCCCTCCACAGGAACGAGCGATAAAAGGGAACCGCCAACTCATCTCGGCAGAAACCTACCATTCAAATATGGAAGCCTAAGGGCGAGGTTGGCCAGGATGCAGAAGGATTCACTCACGTTTCCTACAGGAACGGAGTGAACCCGTCGAAGTTGTCCATAATCAATGCAGAGCATACGTTCGCGTCCTAAGGGGAAAATCTGAAGAAGCTCGTGAACGTCAAATTCGCAGAAGGTGCATGCCTATCCGCGAGGCTGAAACTCCACCGTACCTGAAGTTATCTCTCACAAATGAGCCCATCACAAGGGACTCCAGTGCAAGAGATCTTAGGGAACTTCTAAACAAAAGAAGAGGAGAATTCCACGCATCTCAATGCAACTTTGAACGACTGATCAATATAGTACTGTCTCACTGTCATTGTTCAACTCATGTCCGATCCTCGGTGTTTTGTCGGTTGTCGTCCCCGTCAACATCGGCAAAAAGGAGACGACGCGGGCTCGAGTTTTCTGAGCCGGAATATCCCGCCATGACCTCCAACATGATAAGTGTTGGAGAAAAGAAGAAGAAAAAGAAAGCGAAGAAAATCTCTGAAAAAGAAGCTTCTGACCCAGAGCTCTCTTCGAGTTCGAAAGACCCATCCAACGAAGAGCAAGGAGTTTTTCGGCACACTCGACTCAAAAGTGGGGTAGCGATCCCTATGAATTATAGACAAATGGTGGGGATCTCATCTGATGAAGAAGATATAGCCAAGTCTGTTATGGCTGAATCACAGACGTCTGATTCATTCTTAGAAGACTCCGCCTCTGCATATATGATGCAGAACAATGTCCCAGAAGAGTTCATGCGGAGAATGGAGGAGCAAGACATGCATATCCAACAGCAGCAGAACGCCATCAGCGAGTTTAAAGATATGCTACACGTTCTGATGGAGTTAGAAAAAACTAAATTGAAGAAGACCGAAGAAGGAGGTCGTGGTCCTCATAACAATCGAGAAGAGGAAGAACATCATAAAGATGATGACAACCGCTCCATGCACCAGGAGGGAAATGCAAATACTGTCTGGATGGAGAGCTTCCAAAACCAACTGAATGCCCTCATGCATAAGGGCGACCTACAAGAATTGGGTGTAGTAAGGCCATATCCCATGGAGTGGGAAACGGTGCCGTTCCCAGAAGTCTACAAACTGTTGAAGCTCAAATCTTTTGATGGTAGAGGATCGCCAAACCAACACCTCTACTATTTTAAGTCGCAGATAGGGCATTTATCCGGAAACGACCCTATTATTACAAGAATATTTGTTAGTACCTTAACCGGGCTAGCTTTAGAATGGTTCCGGAGATTAGAACCGGGAACCATCAATTCCTGGAGTGACATGGAGAAAGCCTTTCTCACTAGATTCTACGAAAATGATATAGAGGTATCAATGCCGGCGCTTCTAGCCGCTAAACAAAAGAAATGAGAGTCAGCCCGGGATTTCATCAAAAGGTTCCGGAACGATTCTCTCAGATGTCCGCATGGGATGCCAGAAAAGACCCTGGTAGAAACCTGTCGACATAATTTATCGACCAAGGTTCTAGCCAGGATGGGGGCGGTGAAGTCCTCAACTTGGAAGGATCTCGCCCTACAAGCTGAAGAAGCTGAAGAAATTGCGCAAAGGCTTGAAAAAGAAGGAGGCATGGAGAAACCGAAGCGAAGTGGTGATAACAGTTATAAGTCCCGACCCCGAGGGTATAAGGGAAAGGAGACAATGGTCACTGATACGCCACAACCCACGAAGACTTCCCCGAAACTTCATCCTCAGACGCGAGTGCTACAAAAGCAATACTCTTTCAAAGATGAGCACACAAAGACTATCTTCAACCTCCTCATGAGTAAGAAGATACTGAAGTTGCTAGAATCTAAACGTCCAGAGGAAGCTGGAAAAGTTAATGATCCTAACTACTGTGTCTACCATAGGATCATTAACCACCCCACCCAAAACTGCTACATTCTTAAAGACAAAATTCAAGCCTTAGTGGACGCTAATGCCATCAAGCTTCAAGAGCACCAGAAGAAGGTGACTGTGAATATGGTGACCGTCAAGTTCGGTAAAGCGCCCCACTAGATAGAGTCAACAGTTCAAGATGGAGTGCAGTCCATCCATAAAGGCACGATGCAAGTCGAAAATTTTGATCCACACCAACAGCAAAAAAAAGGACTATTTCCCTTTGAAATTGATAGATGGGGGATATTATGGGTGCATCCTGATCTCCTAAATGATGAACAATGGAATTCCAGTTCATCTGGGAAGAAGCGAAGAGAGAGGGTCTTCACCTCTAATGTCGTTTCCGTAATTCCCAAAGACGATGAGATCATTCCTGCTCTGACCGATTCGGAAAAAGAAATCGGAAATTCCTTGGTCGCCGATGCAGACCCTCCCTCCGCGGGGACCCGTTCGGGAAAAAATTACTTAAAGAACTACGGCCAAACAACGGGTTCTCAACCATATCTAGACAAAGTCAAGCAAAATGAGCTGAAGTTTGACAAAGCTCTAAGGAAGAAGGGAAAAGAACTTGCGGAAGACTCGCGAAAGTCATTCCAGTTCGACATCCTAACACAGTTGGCCAATATCTCTGCAAGGATAACCTTGTACGAGCTCCTGAAACTCTCCGAATCTACTAGGAAAGCTTTAAGAGAGGCTCTGCAGGATTCGGAAGCGTTTTTGGCGCAAATACCAGAGACGATCGAAAAAGAAGAGTCTCTTTGCGCGACATGTCACCAGATCTCTGGTAAAAACATCTCTTGCGTCACCTTCTCTCCGGAAGATATGCAAGTCAGGAGTAATAAGCATCATCGCCCTTTGTATTACAAGGGATACATAGGGTCTACGGAGATTGATCGTATTCAAGTTGATCCAGGCTCGGCCTTGAGCATCATGCCACGAAGGATGCTACGATATCTTGGAGTGCCGATGAACAGGTTAGCCGCAACCAACACTACTATCTTTGGGTTCAATGCTAACGGTAGTAGACCCCTGGGTAAAATAAAGCTCAAGTGTCAAATCGGCGACCTGAAAACGGAAGTCACGTGTTACGTGATAGATGCGGACACATCATACAATCTACTATTGGGGAGACCCTGGATCCATAGCAATTTAATCGTGCCTTCCACGTTACACCAATGCATGAAGTATGTTGACGAAGACGCGAACGTGAAGACGCTCATTGCGGAAAAACAACCCTTTAAAGGAGTTGAAAATTACTTTACTGACGCGTTGCTGTATCAAGATGCGTTTGGCGTCGCAGATCGGCCCGTTCAAGATGACTCTGATAGTGGCGAAGAGGCTGATACAGAATCAGGATCCGAAGATTCGAAATCCGAGGATGTAATTTGGGATGGTGAGCCCATTGTGATAAGCCTCGAAGGCCTTGATGTAAATAACGCCGTTCACTCTGATGGTGAATGGGTGATAAATGAAAATCTGGAATTTGCTTATTCTTCTGGTATTGATTCTGAGCCCTCAAGCACTAGCACAGATGCATTTAGCGACTGTATAAATGAGATATATTCTCTGACTTCCTTCTAAGCACCTATCCGATCATCCTTATTTGAATTAAGTGATGACGTTGAAAGTGCTGACCAAGTTATTTTTGAGGTCCCACCCAAAAATGGAACCCAAAAGGCTATAATATTTGGAAGAGCAAGTCACAGGAACAAAGAGAAATGTTCAGATTCTGAGGAAGAATAGGGAAAACCCGAGTTCTTCCATTATGATGAAAATTTCCGTGGAATAATAAATAAAATGGGATACAATCTGGCCGAAGGCAGGGGGTTGAATTTCGAAAAAGGAAGGAAGACAATCCTTCAATCTTTTGTCCCCGAAGGGAAGACGCCAGACTATTACCAGAAAACCGGCAGGGGGTTGGGCTGCGTTACCACTTCCGAGGCCTCCTCAAGCGACAAAGCTGAGGAAAGACAGTACGATCATTCGTCAGAATCATCATGCTGGGATTCAGATATCAGCACAGGTGTGATCTTCCGCGAGGTATCCGCGAACATGGCTTCTGCGATCCACGAAGACGAAGATTTGAGGAAAACCTCACCAGTGAGAGATGACCCTTGGGATAAACATCTTAATATGGAGTGGGAGATTCAGTTTGAACAATGGGAGCCCCCAACTGAAGATAAAGTGATCCAAATCAATATGGGAGATGAAAAGAATCCTAAACCCATATTCATAAGTGAGAACCTATCCTCGGAAGAAAGGAAAGAACTGATATCTCTCGTTTGCGAATACATTGATATTTTCGCTTGGAGTTATGAGGAGATGCCAGGGTTGGATCCAAGCGTGGCGGTTCACAAATTGAAGATCCGACCAGAAGCTAAGCCAGTAAAGTAGCAACAACGAAGATTCTGCCCAGAGATCATGGAAGCTATAGAAGCTGAAATCAAAAAATTGATCGCGTCAGGCTTTATTCGCGAGGAACAACACCCTGATTGGGTCGCAAATATAGTGCCTGTGACCAAGAAAAATGAAAAAATCTGAGTCTGTATAGACTTTAGGGATTTGAATGAGCCTTGCCCCAAAAACGAATTCCCATTACCCATCACTGATATCATGATAGATAATACTTGTGGGTATGAACGCATGACGTTCATGGATGGATTCTCGGGATATAATCAAATAAAGATGTATCCCGATGATGAGAAGCATACGTCCTTCAGGACACCACTCGGAGTATACTGCTATACAGTCATGTCCTTTGGCCTAAAGAACGCAGGTGCTACGTATCAACGCGCCATGCATGCAATTTTTCAGGAGCACCTCCGGAAAACAGTGGAGTGCTACGTAGATGACCTAGCAATTAAAAGCAGAAATAAAGAAGATCACTTGAAAGATTTGAAGACAGTATTTGACCTCATGAGGAAGCACCGGCTCAAGATGAATCCAGCTAAGTCTTTCCTGGGGGTCTCTAGTGGGAAATTCCTCGGTTTTGTCGTAACTTCGAAATGAATACATCTTGATCCAGATAAAGTCAAAGCTATCCAAGACATGCCACCTCCCCGTAACCTCAAAGAGCTAAGAGGATTACAAGGCAGGCTGGCGTACATTCGCAGATTTATATCAAATTTATCTGGTAAATGTCAACCTTTTACCAGATTGATGAGGAAATGAGTGTCGTTCATCTGGGATGACGCATGCCAAAAGGCTTTTGAAGAGATCAAACAATATCTCACGAAGCCACCAGTGCTCGTGTCCCCAATTTCGGGAAAGCTCTTTCAGTTATATGTAAGGGCTATGGACCATTCATTGGGCGCTTTGCTAGCGCAGAAGAGTGAGTCAGGCCATGAGCAAGCCATTTACTACCTCATCAGAATGATGATTAGGGCGGAACACCGGTATAATCCCGTGGAAAAAGAATGTCTAGAATTGGTGTTCGCAATACAGAAAATGCGACACTATTTAGTTGGACAAACTATCCACGTTGTATCGAGAGTTAACACTCTGTGAATATTAATGACTAAACCCGGGTCATTAAACTCAAGACTATCCAATTGGGCCATTTTGCTATCCCAATATGATATGCACTTCGTTCCACAGAAGTCTATCAAGGGACAGGCCGTAGCCGACTTCTTGGTCGAACATCCAGTCTCGACATCCTCGAGATTATATGAACAAATCCCAGGAGAGTTGGAGGAACGGGATTTAATTCCAGAAAAGGATGGTTCGAGAAGGTCTTCCGAATCGAATACGGTTTCGAAAGGTGTATGGCAACTTTTCTTTGATGGTGCCTCCCGGATAGGATCCAAAGGGAAGACGACAGCGGGGGTGGGAGTTGTTCTCGTCTCTCCTCGCAACCACATCATTCCTCAAGCTTACTCATTGACAAGCTCGTGCTCCAACAACGTCGCGGAATATAACGCCCTCCTAATCAACTTAAGAATAGCCAAACAACTGGGGGTCAAAAATTTGGAAGCGTATGGGGACTCTCAACTCGTTGTAAACCAAATAAAAGGGGAGTACGAAGTCAAACATGAAGACCAACTGCCGTATTATCATGCGGTGATCAAGGTCGCTAACTGTTTCACTGGTTTCTATATCACCCACATAAAGCATCACCTCAATAGTTATGCGGATTCGCTAGTTTCCTTGGCTGCTACATTAGCCTTGCCCAAGCATGCTAAAAGGCAAATTATGGTAAGCAGCAAGGAGTTGTTCTGCTCAAAGGATGAGCTCAAAGAAGAAGCGGAAAAGCTACAAGAAAATGAAGCTGACGCTTGCACCTCTAGCCTAGAGCCAAGGGATTGGCGTTTTCCTTATATAGACTATGTCCTTTATGGGATATTACCTGAAAGTTCAAAAGAAGCCAAAATCATTCAGAGAAGGGCCGTTCGGTTTTACTACAACGCAGAACTCCAGACATTATATAGAAAATCCTACGACGGAGTTTTGCTTCGCTGTCTTTCCAACCGCGAAGCTCGAAAGGTACTCGAAGAAGCTCATGCTGGCATCTGCGGAGCACATCAGCCAGGACCGAAACTCTGGAATAGAATCCGAAGGATGGGTTATTATTGGCCTAAGATGATGATAGAAGCAGTCAACTACGCCAAGAAGTGTAGGGCCTGCAAATACATGCAGACTTTATACATCAAGCTCCAGAATATCTTCACCCGGCAGCTACATCATGGCCGTTTGAGCAATGGGGTATGGATATCATAGGGCCAATTTCTCCGCCATCAACGAGAGGACACCAGTTCATTTTGGCCATAACTGATTACTTTTCAAAGTGGACTGAGACCATCTCCCTGACCGAAGTAAAATCGTCAGATGTTATCAAGTTCATCAAGCACCATGTGCTTTATCGCTTCGGGGTGCCTAAAAGAATAATTCATGACAACGGACCTCAGTTCGTAAGCCAAGTGTATTCCAGATTCTGCAACAAATACAGGATCGAGGTTGTGGCTTCATCGCCATACTATCCTGCAACCAATAGTCTAGCAGAAGCCTTCAATAAGACCATTATAAAACTTCTTAAGAAGTTTGTGTCATCCAATCAACGGGATTGAGACGAAAAGCTCGGAGAGTGTCTGTGGGCATACCGAACCACAGTCCGAACTCCCACCAATGCCACTCCGTTCTCCTTGGTATATGGATCAGAAGCGGTCTTGCCTTTGGAGATCCAAATCCCTTCATTACGAGTCGCATTGACAACAAGGATGACAGAAGAAGAAAACATCAGCAAAAGCTCCAAGAGTTAGAAGTCTTGGATGACAAACGCTTAGAAGCTCAACAGAGTATTGAGCTATACCAGGCGCGGATCTCCAGAACCTTTAACAAAAAGGCTAAACGGAGGACTTTTAAGAAAGGTGATCAAGTCCTGTCAGTTAGAAGACCAATCATAACAAGCCAGAAGCCTAGGGGAAAGTTCCAGCCAAAGTGGGAGGGACCCTTCTTCATTGATACGGTCTACTCCAACGGGGCGTATTAGTTGACAAAGCCTAATGGTGACAAGGTCCTAATGCCAATCAACGACAAGTTCTTGAAAATGTATTATCCTTAGTAAAATTGTAGAACACCAGTTATAATACAGCCTAGGCAGTTCTATGCTAAGCCATGAGCAAATAGTTTCTCTGTAATCAGAATTTCGTCAATAAAAAGTTCTTGGTTCCGGGCTAAAGAGCCTTTAGTTCGCGAGCCAGATTTTCCTTCTATCAAAAATTGTCAAGTTAAAAATTACCTCTGACGAATCAGATTTCCTTCTATCAAAATTGCCAAGTTAAAAATTATCCAGATTTTCCTTTTTCCAAAAATTGCCAAGTTAAAAATTACCTCTGGCGAACCAGATTTCCTTCTACAAAAATTGCCAAGTTAAAAATTACCTCTGGCGAATCAGATTTCCTTCTATCAAAATTTGTCAAGTTAAAAATTACCTTTGGCGAATCGGATTTCCTTGCCCATCAAACTTGCCAAGTCAATAACGCATTTGGCGAATCAAGTTTATCAACAAGAAAGTTCTTTCATTCATAGTAGCTATGGGTACTTAAAAATTGTGATTCATTTCGAAGTTATCAAGTTAACAGTTACCTCTGATAATCAACATTAGAATCATCTTTCAGATACTATCAGTTACGAAGAAAGAAAAGAACTTCTTTATTCATCATTAGAACAAAATTACAGAGAATTCTCTAAGTGCTATACAGCCAATAAGAGCAAATACAAATCACTAAAAAAAAAGAGGAAACTTGCTTCTGTAACAGTCTCTTTCGGCATGGTTCAGATCAAAAGTTTGCTTCCGCAGGCCCTTCTTCTGGAATGACAGATTTGCTTTTGTAACCACCTCTTTCGGCATGGTTCAGATCAAAAAGTTTGCTCCCTGGCCTCCACTTCCAATTTGCTCTTGTAGCCTCCTTTTTAAGGATGACTTAAAAAGCATAATCTTGTTTCTTCTTTCCGACCACAATTAGGGACCTCCTGGTTGGTTCTCCCAGGGGTGATACTAGTGAATTGATTAGTTCAAAACTGGGCATACCGAATGCAAACCCCAGCTATATAGCTGATGGGTTGTGCAAATTCAAAGTCCTGGTCATTAGTACCCCAATCTTGTGGGATACTAGGAAAGAAAAAAAACAATGCCCCAGATCTGAAATCTCTTCTCTCATGAAAGATACATGAGACCTTCCAATCCCCTTGAGGCATTGGAAGCAATTACGAACCCATCGGGTCTGGGCCATTGTTAAGGAGAATGACTACGGTTATCTCCTGCAGCCGAAACAAATTCTCGTCAAAAGGGAAGAAAAAGAAGGAAGTGGAGGGTATGAATTAGAAGAAGAGGTATATCTTAATTAAGAAAAATGACTACGATCAGAAGAACTTTGTCGGTGAGACACCCCGCTGGATTGATGCAGTCTTGGGATCTTGTGACATGCCAACTCTTATCCATCACTTCGGCTGAAGAAGAAGAAAATATAGCTGCGCTGGTGGATCGACTTCAAAAAGAGAGAAAAGAAAAGAGAGTCAAGAAGAAATCTTCTCACGGCTGAATGATCCTTCATTGAGGAGAGCGTGTGCCTTATATAGGCGAGCTGCTAACTGTGTTCTCCAGTTTAGAAGAGATAAGACCGAGATCTTCGGTCAAAATTTTCAATTCAGATCTCAACAGAATTTATTACTATTGCATGGGACGCTTAGATATTGCAACCCGGAGATCTCGTCATTAATAGAGGCATGCAATGCTTGGAATTCCACGACCAAACAGCTGCATCCCACGGCTCGCAGAAGTCTCTACAAATTCTGAAAAATCTACGGTCTATTCCGCGAACTTCCAGACGAAGCATCGCGGACCAGAGTTCCGGAACCTGGGTGGCGGGTCAGATATAGATAGTGTAAATTCGCGAACCCCTGAAATTCACGTGACTTAAGAAAGTCGCGTAACAAATATACAGATACCAGAATTTTATGATGATTCGCAAACTTCAGACAAAAGACGGCAAGTTCGTTACAAATCTTTGAAGAATAACTGCAGAATCATACCTCAGAAGGCTAAAATGAGGTTCTCCATAAACAACAAGGGAACTATTACAAAAAGAAAAAAAGGGGAACCTAAAACAGTGTACATAAGAGTTTTACAATTCAATGGTTCAAGAGGGCCTTTATTTTCTCCTCCGTATCGTCAATGTCTTGTTGTAGGGTTTAATAAGTTCGAACAGCGGCCTGACGACGTAATTCCTCATCACTGGCGATAATATTTTGCGCTGCAGCAGCCTCCAGTGTAGCCAATTCAGCCTGTACCGCTTGGAGATCTCTGGTTGTATTGTCCTGCTGGCGCGATAAGTCGACGAGGTTCCTCATCAATTCATCGCGCTCCTTGGTTATTTTGGCCAAGAAAGCTTGGGCCTTGGCGATGGTCTCTTGAGCCTTAGTAATAGCTTGGTCATGGCTCTTGACAATCGAAGCAGCGACCTACACTTGAAGAACCAGAGATTTGCGATTTAATTGGCATTGCTCTAAAGAGGCCTTGCAAATAGTTGCCTTCTCTTGAATATCCTTCTGAGACTTAAACTGTCCTCTTTCAGCTTTTGGAAAATAATTTTCACTGTCTCAAATTTATCAGCACTTCTGGTTTTCGACAGAGATTCAGTATGCCTTTGAAGTTGAGCTATCATAAGCCTAAAAGGAGCAGCTCTATCCTCCCCACCAATGCTAATGATACCAGTTAGGTGAGAATATTGGCGATTGAAGCAAAAGCAACCCCCTTTAGTATCTTATCGATACAGCGATCCAGAAAGTGAAGGAAGGTCTCCACTGTGTCCTTCAGCAAATCACTCTCAAGCATGTCAATCTCTGCATGAGAAGGAGTAACACTGGATGAGGCAGAAGCGGGTTGATCCGCAACAGGAGGAATGACACCTCTAGAGATCTCCGCGGAGCTACTAATCATAGCCTCATGAACTATAACATCAGTCGGAGCGGTCGTGACCAAGGTCGTAGGCGTAGCAGCCTCGGGAATCACTGCTTCTGAAGCATCAACCACGGCAGTAGCGACTTCGGTCGCTCCACCAGTGTCAGCTCCCGCGATGGTATTGTCTGGTGAAGCCACCTTCGCGCCCATGCACTCCAAGCCCGAAGTCCATGCAAAAAGAAGAAAATTGATAGTTAAGTATTACAGTATCATTTGATAAAATAGCATGATTGCTGAAGAAAGGAGATGAAGACCTGAAGGTTGGACGCTGGATTCTCCAAGTCCGCACACCTCACGACCAAATACTTCGGGCCCGTATACTTCGGCTCGAACCTCCTCGCTCAAAATGACATATTTATCATGATCTGAAGGAGGAGTAGAAGAGCGAAAACTGTCACTGCTGGCGTCATCATCATCGCCCCATTCATCTTGGTTTTCAGAAGGAGGTGCTGCTTTTGGGGGATCCGATGCGCGAGTCTCCCCAATGATTTGCACTTCATCATCTGTAGTACCCTGAGCGACAGGAACCACAGAGTCCTCCTGTAAAGCCGAAGGAGCACTAACTTCAACATCGGCCTGGCCAATAGGGGGAATAGAATCCCTTTGAGTAGTGGGAGCAGGGTCATTGCAAAGAACAGGTCATTGACTCCGACGCCTCTTAAAGGAACGAAGGGTTAAAGATGAGTCATCTTCATCCTCCTCAGGTTCCTCAACGAGGGACTCAGAAAACAGAAGGGACGTTGCAATGCCAGTCCCAGATGGAGTGCTCAGCGAATCAGTTCCCTGCGGAATAGCGGGTAAATCGCTAAGACGCCTTAGCCTTTTTCGCTTATGTAAAGACTTCTCGGGAGAAGACTGCGGTGGAGGAGAAGTCTTCCTTGATGTCGGATCAGGAGAAGCATCAATGGAGGCAGCCTAAACCGGTGCATCAGTGTCCTCTTCCCTTTGTTCCGATTCGTTGGATGTGCTGTCCCCCATGAAGTCCTCTATCCCTGCCACCTTTGTGCTGCCGGCCCTCTTTTTCTGGACATACCAGGATCTGATCTCCCGCAGACTGGTATGATATATGTTGAAATTCTGAGGGGCAGAGTTAGCATCCGCAAACCATTTACAGAAGCAGAAGCTCATACTTGAATTCGGGATCTTGAGCGGAAGATCAAATTTGGCGTGAGTTCCACCTGCGATGAAGTGAAACTATGCTCGAGCTCCCTCCAGAACATTCCCAACAAAGCTTAATTCTCTATTGGGATTGCCAACATAAAGCTGATCATACCCAAATTGTCGGGAAAAACGACTTGGGTAGGAAGGTTCTATATAGCAGAGGTTTCCCAAACGAATGACCAAATGTTCTGGGCGGATGTTTATCAACCACCAGAAACATCCCGAGGAAAGGGTGGTAAATTTATCAACGCCAGCAGCGTCCGCGAATTCTTCCCCGTATCCAGCATTCGGAAAGTATGGGAAACATCTGAACAACTCAAAAGTTGAGAAGTACGAAAGGTTTTGCGGATCACGGCCATATAGCCTCCCTTCCACTGCGACCTCTCATAGTGCTGCACTTTGGGAGCACTTAAGTCAATCTTCGAGTCTGCAAGACTCATCAAAAAAGGGCAATGTAGAACCAGCCAAGCCATCAAATAAGTATAAGGAAGTTCTACACGCGGATTAGGAGTCTTGATGACAGGATCTCCTTTCTTTCTCTACTTCTTCTTCACATTGCAGAATTTATCGGATATTCTTCTCAATCCGCTCTGGATACTGTATACCATGGCCGGTAACAAACTAAGTCGCCTGCCCAAAGCCAGTAGAACGGCTGGATATACAGCCCCAAGGGGTATGTTTTCCTGCGAAGGAATAACACACTTTTTCAGCCAAAGCAGCAGATAACCCGACAAGAAGGCAGGATCGGACAAAGACTGGAGGGCCTGATCGTGAAAGCTTTCAAAGGACGTTCCAGCCTTGAAGACGTCCTCGTCAGATTTAACGACATAAGCATCTGTCCCGAAACTGGCGATTTTTCTCTCAACTTCCTTTTCAGAAACTGGAGGAAGGCGAGTAAAGTTAAAATTACCCTTAGAAAAATTGGGTAGAAGATACTGCAGCCACTTCTTTGGCTTCAAACCACGGGTGCTCGATGTATGGGTGCATATATGATAATGGCAGAGCAATTCCCAGTAAGTATCATAAGCCAAAGGATCCTGAGTCTTCAGCAGATGGAGTTCTTCTCCAGTAGGGACGTACTCTTCATACGGGACGTCTCCCATGGGCAAGCTCGAGACCTCATGCATCTCATGGAAGGCGAAACCCAACTCGCCTCGAGGGCAAAAGATTATACAAGTATCAGGATTGTATAATTCCAATAAAGCAAAGAAATGGAATCTGCTGGAGGGAATGCTATGCTGAACAGCCCTGATGGCTGATGCAGCCCCGCATGATGAAGCTGATCTCTAAATGATCGCAGAAAGAAGTCAGTCAAGACCGCCCACTCTCCTTTTGAAGAACAGTGAACCCATCCAGGGGGACGAAAATCCTGAACAGGAAACTCTCCTTGTGCATTGGTAAAATGGTGCAGGAAAGTCTGCGCGATTATAGGGACCTCGCCTCTGGGGAGATCGTGTTTAAGCAATCCCGGCAGCAATCCGCAAAAGCTCTTCCCAGTACCACGAGGAAAAGCACATTGAGCATTGAATCCCCCCAACAGGATACCGTCTTGTGGCCTGTTTATGTGCCAGTCCATTCGCCTGGGCACAGAAAGGGATTGAAAGAATAAGAATGGATAAAATCTCTCCATATTGGGGAGAAATAAGTGGCGACCTTCAACTTGGCGAAGCCACTTGTAATCGCTATCTTCCAAACCACTATCGGGCATTGAAATATGGTCTCCAAACAAAAAGACAGGTTTGAGCAACGGAGACCGATTATCTCCTTCGAAAAATACATTGGTCATCAACTCTCGCAATGTTGAGCAAGAAGGGTGGAGAATCTTGTCTGCTCTCTCTTGGTTATCTGAGGCTGTACAATGGGGAAACACATGACCAAATCTGAACTCTTTTTTCCATCATAGCCGGCAGAATATCAGAAATAATGATCCTTTAGCCAAGGATTCAAGGCGTAATCAACTGCAAAAGACATTCAGATTCAGAGATAAGAAGAAAAAATAAGAAAAGTGACTGCCTTTCGAGTTTTTTTACTTACCTCCGATCAAGGGTTCCTACCAAACCACTATCGAATTAGAAGTTGCTCGGGAATCTTGACGACCACTGGTAGCAGCATCGGAGGAAGAAGCTTTCTTCGGCATCTTTTACAGAAGAAGAAAATCCTTCGCACAGAGAATCAGAAGCTATTGGAAGCTTGAAAACGAGAAGTCTGAAGAGTCCAAACGAAGAACTCAGGTTTCAAATTTCTTGAGATAAGGGCAACCTCTCTCGTAAAGTGGAGATTATATAGCCGATGATTTGACGGCCGAGATCTCTGGACAGGCGTGATATCTGGCTCGAATCTCATGAATACCTTTTCATTTAATGCAGCTCAGAGAAACTTCTCAATTCTGACGCTGCAGGAAAAACAACCGCCTGCCAGCCTTCCCGCAAAAAGTTCGCGACCCTAATACAGAGTTGGTTTCTCCTTAAAAAGCGAATTTGCGACCCTAATACAGAGTCGTTTTCTATTCAAAAATGAAGGTTCGCGCCCCTAATACAGAGACGTGTTCCTTCCGAAGCAAGAGTTCGCGACCCTAATACAGAGTCGTCTTCTACTCCAAAAGATGAAGGCTCGCGCCCCTAATACAGAGTGTCGCCCCTTCCGAAGACAAGTTGCGACCCTAATACAGAGTCGCTTTCTACTCTAAAAGATGAAGGCTCACGCCCCTAATACAGAGACGTGTTCCTTCCGAAGATAGTTCGCGACCCTAATACATAGTCGTCTTCTACTCAAAGATGAAGAGTCGCGCCCCTAATACAGAGACGTGTTCCTTCCAAAACAGGAGTTCGCGACCCTAATACAGAGTCGTATTCTACTCAAAAATGAAAAAGTCACGCCCCTAATACAGAGACGTGTCTCTTCAAGAGCAAGAAGCAGTAGTGGCGCTAATACAGAGTCACAGACTTCAAACAAACGCAATGGAAGTTCTAATACAGAAGCTTATATCCAAAGTATTCCGAAACTCCTCAAAGAATCACAAGAGTTTTGGAAACTTTGGAGGGGGTTTTGTCGGCGAAAAATTCTGGAAAAGCAAAGCAGATCCACGAATTCAGAGATAGAAGCCCGCAACTCATCGGATCCGCGAACCTAAGAAACTGAGGTCCGCGAACCTAAGAAAATGAGGTCCGCGATCCAGGCGACGGAACAGGTTCGCGAATCTAAAGCTGAGATTCGCGACACTACCCATAGTTTTCGGGTGGGGGTTTAATACAAAGTCACCCGATCCGAACAGAAGAATTACTACCTTGGATCGTGGGAATAACTGCCAAACGAATACAGTGGCGTCACTTCGATCGTGGGAATAACTACCCAACGATTGTGGTGGCACTTCTCGAGTAGTGGGAGCTAACGGTCGAGCAAATATGGCGGGACGTTACTCCAAGCCCCCTATAAAAGGCGGGGAGCGAAAGAGATACACAGGGAGAGAGAGAGAGAGACAAGGACGGACGTCTTTCCCCAGAAGTTACCCCTTTGTGATCAAGAGCTTTTTAATTCCTTTCCTTTAGCCAACTGAGAGAAATTGTACGGAGTATCAATGAAGAGCAGGATCGTCCTCCATAGCTACCTAGAAACCCAGCCTTAAATAAAGAGAGAGAGCTATCTTTCTCATCTTCTGTAAACGGAAAACCGTTCGATTGTAACCCTTTTATTGAAAATACTTCGATATAAAGAGCGTGCAACTTTCATGGCGAACACCTTAATTTATAGAGTTTTTGTGGAGTCAAAAATGACGTAGCGAATCGAGTGATGGCCGGCCTTAGCAGTTCCTTACCCTTCGTGTAGGTCCGCATCAAACTCAAAATCCAGCCATGATTATATATGAATTGTATGATCCTCTTTGCTGTTTCAAGAGTTTCCTTATGGATCTTCATCTTACCTACATCCTCCAGCATTAAATCAATACAATGAGCTGCACAAGGAGTCCAGTAAAGCCGTTTTCGTGAATCCATAAGTTTTGTACCGACATTGACATAAGAAGCGTGATTGTCCGTAATCACTTGTATAACATTATTCTCTCCAATCTCCTCAACTACCTTAGCAAACACTCTCATAAGTAATCTTTTGTCTTGAACTGAGCCGAAGCATCAATGGACTTATAAAAGAAAGTCTCCTCTGGTTAATTCACAAGAAAATTTATTAAACTTCTGCTTTTCCTGTCAGTTCACCCATCTGACATCAATGTACAACCGTATTTCTCCCAAACCGCCATGTACTTCTCCTTAATCTTGTCAATATTCTCAACCTCGGCCTTAAGAACCCGCATCCTTATCTCGTATGGAGATGGTTGTTTCAAATCAAATCCAAAATTTCCAACTGCTTCGATCATCTCCTTCCAATATGGACTATTCAAGATATTGAATGACAGTCCATTTGCATAGATACATCTGTCTATTTTTCTGATACAGTCTTCTCTTGCCTCCTTCTTTAAGGCTGTCTCTAACGTGGATTGGCGAGTTTCAAAATTAATAAATTTATTCATTGCTCCGAGAGTTCGAGGTTGAGTGCTGTTACCGGCAGCGCTTTCAAGCTCTTCATTCACATTTCAGTGTCTGCTTCTCCCATTCTCCAAATTTTCCGGTTTAGTGAAGCTTTCTTCTTCTTTTCTACCTCAGTAGACTTCAAAGCATTTTTACATATTTTTTTTACATCTGGCGGGACTCGTTCACACATTTTCACTCCATATCTCGTCCCAGCCAAATGATACTTAAGCCGAGTGATTCCTACAGTTATATGGTGATTATAGAATTTACAATAAAAATAACTGAGGGGCTCCGTTTCCTTGTGAATTTCCCATTCTCTGGTCAGATCCATATTCTTTGATATGATTTTAATCTTACAATTCTTTGCATGCATGTCTCAACCTTTGTTATATATATATATATATATATATATATATATATATATATATATATATATATATATATATGGATTAATGTAGGTGAGCCGCCAGCTCAGAAAAAGTTACGTGAGCTAGCGGCAAAACTATAATGATCCAATTATTTTTCTTTAATTTTTTTTTTACAATTACTATCTCTACATCCTTAAGTTCTTTCGGATTAAATTTCATTAATTTTGGAGTTTATTTACTCTTTCATCAAGTGCATACAAAATATTTTATTCATTGAAAACCGTTAATTTTGTATTAACTTGATGGAGGACCAAATCAAAACTAAAACCCAGAAAATTGGGTATGAGTGAACCCTAGGGGGTCGAGATCATAATCCAAAAGAATTTTTTTAAAAAAGATTATTGGAGATAGTAGAAATGAATTGCAGCTCAGATAACTTGCGTGAGATGTCAACTCATTTCCATTTTTCTCATATATATATATATATATATATATATATATATATATATATATATATATATATATATATATGAGGAAACGGGAAATACACCGGCGGTGAAAGGAGTTCATTCATCGCCGCTTAGGTGACCCAATAAAATTACTACACGTGACGTCATTAAAGGTAACAAATAAATGAATTTTCTTAACCACCCGTTGAGTGGTGCACTCAAAAGACAGTTAAGGAAATTCATTTATTTGTTATCTTAAATAACGCCATGTGTAGTAATTTTATTGGGCTAGCTAAGCGGCGGTAAAGGAACTCCCTTCACCGCCGGTGTATTTCCCGTTTCCTCTCTCTCTATATATATATGTGTGTGTGTTTCTGTGTGTGCGCGCTTTAGTCTTTGGAGAATGAGCTAGCTTTTCTTCTATACAATTCTTTGAATGCATGTCTCAACCTTTGTATTCTAACTCAATTTCTTTCCTTGTGAACTTGCAGGTCATCTGATCGCAGGGCATCCGAACATGGCACTTCTGGTGCGTATACTGGCACTTAAATTTGATTAGCCTCTTTTATTATGTTGCTAGGGTTATTGTGTATAGAGAACTAGATCTCTGGTTACACAGCCAGTTAAAAGTAAGAAACAGACTAGCATGACATGTTAGAAACTTGATCCTTGTGTTATAACGGTATCTTCCTCATCAGGAAAATGCTGCTGCTCTCCAAAGAGTTGGGTCTGAGAGTACAGCCCGACAGATGTTGCATGAGATGCGGACCATGTCAGGCCACATCTGTCGGCATCCTGTTAGAAACTCTGTTGCCTCTCCTTTGGTTTCTAACGCTTTTGATTGTGCTTGGAATTCTTCAGTCTCTCCATCCGCAACGTGTGCCTACGACATATACTGCTTTGGCAAAGTCCTGCTTGAGCTGGTCACTGGCAAGGTGGGCATCAGCGGATCCAACGACGCTGCATCAGCCGAGTGGCTTGACCACACGCTTCACTGCATTGGCACGTGTGAGAAAGAATCTCTGACGAAGCTCTTAGACCCGTCCCTCGTCCTAGATGAGGACCTCACTCAGGAGGTATGGGCGACAGCAGTCATAGCCAAGTCTTGCTTGGACCCAAAGCCTTCTAGGCGCCCCATCGCAAGATACGTCCTCAAGGCCTTAGAGAATCCACTGAAGATAACGAGACTGTACAGCCGTTCGAATTCTTACGGCCGGTTCAGAGCCAACTCATCTTGGGCGTCATGGCAGGGAGCATTCTGTGGAAGCTTGCGCCAGAGTTCGTCAGACACTGCAGTGAGTCATGGACCGTTGAGGCGGTCAGGGACTGTGACGTCTCAACGGAGTTTGGGCGATTGTTCCACTTCACATAAGAGGCATTCCACCGAGATTTGCCCAGAGCCTTCAGGCAATGCAGATGAAGAGTATGTGCATATTTGATTCTTTGTGCAGTTATTGGACTCCTGGTTCGAGTGCTTGCAGTTCGATCGTCCTCGGACCTGTTAAGGGTGGCTGCATTGTGCTATGGCGGTCGGAGAATGGGTGGAGCAGTGCCTGAGGCATTATCGGGGGCAAGGATTAGAGGCACATGTAGACTGGTTTGTGCTGTTGATGGTGCTTGGTTTTATGAGATGTCCATTTTTGCTTGGTTTTATGAGATGTCCATTTTTCTTCGGTACACATGGCAGGCTTGTGTTGTACTTTGTGTAATGTACATCTCATTGTTTTGGCTTGTAAATGTTGTATTGAAGTGGCGTTACGAGAAATTGGATAACTTGGACTATGGCTGCATTTTATTATATTCTGTTGCAAAAAAATGTTGTTAAATCAAACGGATATTAAAAAGACGATCGTTTACAAAAAAAAAAAAAAAAAAAAAAAAAAAAAAAAAAGAAAGGGAAGAAGAAAATTTAAGGTCCCACCGAGATTTGAACTCGGGTTACTGGATTCAGAGTCCAATGTCCTAACCGCTAGACCATGGGACCTTTCGTGCAAGGACCAAGACGAAATTAATAAAATTGTTTATAGTCCCCAATGATACTATGTATTTTCTCCACTTCACTCACAGCCTCAGTTTGATCACCCGAGAGACCGGCGTTTGACCTCTCCCCTTCTTCTCCCTCTGTATCGGTTTAAATTATTTAAAGATTTTTTCTTCTCGATGTCGCCGGCGAGATTTCTCTTCTCGCTGCGCCGCGGGTTCTCCTCCTCCGCCTCCCCCACCGCCTCCGCCGCCTCTCTCAACAACAAGTACGACGCCCTTGTCATCGGCGGCGGCCACAACGGGCTCACCGCCGCCGCCTACCTCGCCCGCTCCGGCCTCTCCGTCGCCGTCCTCGAGCGCCGCCACGTCATCGGCGGCGCCGCCGTCACCGAGGAGATCGTCCCCGGTTTCCGCTTCTCCCGCTGCAGCTACCTCCAGAGCCTCCTCCGCCCTTCCATCATCCGGTAACCTCACTGCTAAAGCTCTCTATCTTTTTTTCTATGCATTTAGATTAAATCAAATAAAATTTAAAAATTTTAATTAATTTATTTTAACGGTTTAAGGGAGCTTGAGCTGGGGAGGCACGGGCTGAAGCTTCTCAGGAGAAATCCGTCGTCGTTTACGCCGTGTCTTGATGGCCGGTACTTGCGTTTGGGGCCAGATAAAGATCTAAATCACTCCGAAATCTCTAAATTTTCCAAAAAGGATGCCATTGCTTTTCAAAGGTGCATTCTTTTTTCCCTTTAGGGTTAAGACTGTTGAAACTTCACATCCTAATAGAAGTTCAGTAAATTACTTTGAAAATACCGTGCCGCATTTTAATTTGATAAGCTAAAGTAGAAGAAACCTCCATGTTTTTTTCCCTAAAAGCGCAGCTTTTTAATGTTATATTAATTAAGTATCAAATTTCATGGAAACCTCTAAAGAGCATTAACTAAAAGATTAATGGATCAGTTTAAAAAACGTAATAAATACCCACTCTGATACTCACTCCTTAATTTTGTGTCTTTTACTCAAGGATGTATATATGAAAATATTGGAGAATGAGTATTTGTTGTGATTTTGAATTGATTAATTAATCTTTCGTTAACACCATTTGGGGTTTTTCAGAAAATTTAAAACTCCATAGAGGTTTACATAACATAAAAATATTTAGAGAGTTTCTAAAAAAAATATGATACCTTACTTTAGCCATTTGGAAACTTCATTCTATTTACTATGTTTCTAGAATGTTAAGTTTAGAAAACTGCATGCTATTTACAGGATAATTGTTGGCTTCCTACAATGTAGGTACGAGGAACAGCTGGAAAGGTTCTGTGAATTTATGGACTCTTTGCTAGACTCGCGTGCTCCAGAAATTAGGCGCGATGGCGGTTCTTTAATGGATCATGTTAAGGATAAGTTGCATAAGTCGACATTCTGGAGTCATGTTCTCCAACACGCTTACAAACTGGGGCAGAAGGACATGGTGTACGTGTTTTTTCTTTTTCATAAATATGATTGTCGATATTAGCTTATGACACAGAGTTAATGATTGGTTAAATCTTGAACAAGAGTATGCATGATGCATATATTAAATATGTTCAGAAAATTAGGGATGTTTAGTTGATTATTTTCTCTATGAACATCTTTCCTGTGAATTAATTTGGTAGAGAGTTTTGTTTTGGCAGGGATTTTGTAGATCTTCTAGTTTCACCAGCATCAAAGGTTTTGAATAACTGGTTTGAGGTTAGTATGCTTCACTCTGGCTTATTTTGCATTTCTTGTTAATAAAATGCAAAATTGTTTGGAAGTAGTCTGTTTTGAATTGCAGACGTTTATCTGGTATTCTGGTGGCCCTAGAAGCTTGGAGAAAAAATGGAATCCATTATTTCAATATATCTTTGTAAAATATATATGTACATAAATAGAATGGTTGGGGTGATTATTTTGGGTTCACAAACTTTACCTTATTGAATATATATAAGTCATATTATGCCAACAAACTTTTTTTTTTTATTAAGTTGATATTGAGTCTATATTTTATAGTTTTACGGGAGTTAATTTCATTTTGTATATTTTCAACTAAAATCATAGTGGAAAGTAGTTCCTACTCCATCAAAGACTGTAGGCTACTGCTTTTGGTTTATAAATATTAAACAAATTACAAATTCTATTCTTTTCAAAATTCAAATGTAACACTTGTCTTCTTAAAGTTTATGTATATTTGTAACTTGAAGAGAGTACAAAAACATAACTTTCCCCTTGGTACTTTGCTCTAGCTATTAGTGGTTTCATGGTTATGTTCTGTCTTTTATATATTGCTTGTATCCTTGGTCAGTTCAGTTACTTAAATTCTAAATAAAGTTTATGCATATTTGTGACCTGAAGAAAGTAAAAAAAGGTAACTTTCCTCTCAGTACTTTGCTCTAGCTATTAGTGGTTTCATTATTATGTTCTTTGTTTTTTAAATATTGCATGTATCTTTGGTCAGTTCGGTTCCTTAAACCCTAAAAATATTTCTTATAACTTGTAAGCAATCTTACCCTGGTTCGCTGTCCCTGCTGAATTCCATTCCCTTGATATATGTTGCTCTTTGTAAATGCCATGTTGGTCCAGGCATCTTGTACATGAATCTGACCAATTGTAGTCCATATAAGCAAGTAAATTGCTGTCGTGGTCCATACTGTTCCTTGGTCCCTTACCAATCTGACTAAATGTTTACCCATGTAAGATTGCTGTAACATTTGAAGCTTCTGAAGGCTCAATCAGGTCTCACAATCCCTTGGAGCCAATTGTAGATCTTCCTTACCCCATAAAGAGCAATGAAACTCCTTAACGGTTACCAACTCCCCTTTGGACCCAATCTTCCAGGAGGATATATATGCTTTGTAGGCAGTCAACCACAATCAATATTTTCAGTAAGAAAAAAAAAAGTCTGCCAACTTCAACAAAATTTTGTAAGCAACTTGGAAAGAAGTTCAAGGGGAGATTGCTGTCATCTGAAAATTTGTTTTGTTATCTTAGAACTGAGTCCCAAGTTTTTGCAAAACAAACATTGGATATATGGGCAAAACAAATCAGATGTGTCAATTCATATGGATACTAAGACCAAGGTAAAGTCTGTTAATTACGGTTTTGAGTCCCAATTTAGGAAGTATTTGTCAGGATACTTTGGGAAATATGTGGATATCTATTAGTGTAATCCCACTATGCTTAGGAGTCCTTACCCTACTAACGAGAAATATTAGAGTATTCAAATTGATAAATAGAAGGGAACTCTTTATTATACTTTATAAATTACTTCATAATTGCTTGACAATGCAATCCATCGAGAAACTACATCAAGCCCTAGAGCTGGGAAGATAAATTTCTGTAGGCAAACCCCTTGTATATGCTAGAGAGATTAAGAGAACCATCTTGTACATAGTGAAGAGAGCGAGAAAGCATGAAGAATGAAGCATCTCCACTTAATATAATCAACAATATAAGTGTTGCATTCTAACAAATCAGAGAAGTGGAGATTTCTACTCACAAAAACCCTAATTTCTGCGGTCTATTGCATTCATCATCAATTAAATTGGAGTGAGTGATTGCTTATTTAATCAATCATGGATCACCTAATTATGAACAAGAACAGATTGTAAAATAACTTGAAGCACAAATTTTGATAGCAGACACCTGTAGTGCTAGTAGGAATGAGAATGGGCAGGTCCATGAGTTAGTTATTAGCCCGCCCTATTCAAATTTTTGAATTAAAAATGAAAGTTTATTTTTTAATTTAAATTTTTGAATAGGATAGGTCAAATACTGGCTCATGGACCCGCTACTCTCGTGCTTAACTGCAACTGATCTTGTCTTCCTCTTCTAGTATGAGATATTCTCTGTCAGTCTTTTCTAGAGGTAACTCAAATTAGCATACAAGAAGCGATTATCACTATGAAGTTCCTAAAGAGTTGATAGCTAATTTGGAAAGATTCACCATCTAATCCAGCGAGACAATACTCGTCAACTTATCAACTATTGACTTTGTTGTCCTATTGAAACTGCAATAATTCACCATTTGGTTTCGTGATTATTTATCTGGAGGCATAGATATTTAGTTTTGTCATTAAAAAGTATAGTTTAACTTTTAAAAGTTGCTGGAGTAATGCAATCAGCTGATTTAACACATGCTCATCTGTTATGCTGGTCCAGCAAGTTTTTCTGAGTAATGTACAATTTACTTGCATCTGCTACAAAAGAAAAGTTGCATCTGTGAGTCATTAGACTCATTACATAGTGTAACATAATTCTTTACATCATGGGAACCAAATTATTCTACTTCCTAAGTGATCCTTTTATTGCATTAAGTTTCTTTTCTTTTGTTTTTTTTTTTCTTTTTTTCTTGAACAAGAAAATTTTGAACCTTGTCCATGTACTTTGAAGGTTGAACCTTATTCATGTTAAATTGATTTATACTGGATGTCTCTTTAATTAATAGTCATGTATATTTTTAGAGCATATCAGTCAGTAATAATGGAAGCATATGATTGGGTAATAGAGATCATTTATAACTGTCTGTTTGATTTTTTTTTTTTTGGGTACAATTTGCTGTTTGCAGACAGAGGTATTGAAGGCAACACTTGCTACTGATGCTGTAATTGGGAGTATGGTAATTATTCCTTGATCCATTTTGCAATGTAACTAGAAGTTTGCTTACTAATAAAAAAAAAAAAAAATTCTCATTGTGATTACTAATACATAACCAAAAAGTTTTCATTGCGATTCTTGATTTTCTTATCAATACATGAAAAATTCAAAGGTTTTAATTGTGATTCTCATTTTCTTTTTTGGCATGCTAATACAGGAAAAGTTACGGTGTTTTTCATTGCGGTTCTCAATGAATTTACATAGCAAATATAACAAGTGTGAACAGTTTGTGTACCAACTCAACAATTTTTTTATTGGAAGATATACAACAAAGTAAAACATATTATTTGGTGATTCTCGACTAAGTTATATAGAAAATACTTAATAACAAAACTGGTTAGCTTAAAAGATTGTATTAGATAGGGATTAGTTAAATATACTTTATATTTCACTTCAAAATTAACTCAGATTAAATAATAAAAAAGTGAAAATAACTAGGTAAATATGAAAAATTCTGTAACATTTTTTCATGTAATTATTGGTTTATTTTGTTTATTATTATTATTTTTTTGCATATCTACCTCCCAAATCTTCCTTAATATCATATTTACTTTGTGAATCTTCTTACTTGTTTAATTTCCCCTAAATTATCATAATCGAATATATTTACCCCCCTCCAGAACAGACCAAGGGTAAAATGTCATAATGACCTCATCTCCTTCCTCTGCCTCCTTTTTCATCCAAGTAAAGCATACTTTTATAATGAGAAAAAAAAATATCAGTGAGGGGGAGAGAGTGTTAATTTCTTTTATTAAGCTGACTAGGCAAGTGGAATTAGGGTGTAAGAGTAGTAAAGTTTTAAGAAAGGAGAACAGAGATATAAGCTAGTCACATTAATTATTTGGAGTTCATCTTAACCTTCGAGAGGAGGTGTAGGATTTAGAGAGTTGAGAGGTAGAATCCTGTTGTTACCATTAAACTTATGATTGCATCCAAATTCCAACTCTTCTCATGTATTTAGCAAGAGTTATAAGGATTTATAAACTACATCTTCCTAATTCTACTTGTCAGAGGGGGAGTAATTTGGTCATATTCTAAAATAAGTAGTAAATTTAGCACATAAAATTAAAAAAAATTTATTTGATTCGATTCTTTTATATGTGGAAGGGTAAAGTAATCTATTTTTCATAATTTAGGCTTGAAGTAAGAAAATATGAAGATTTGGGGTAATATGAAAAGAAGATTTGAGGGGTTGATATAAGAAGAAAAATAAACCCATAATTATGTTAAGAAAATATTTTTAATTTTTAGATAAAAGATTTCATTCCTTAAGAAAAATCAAATTTCATTAGATCTTTTGATAGACAAACACACACACACACACACACACACATATATCCTTATTTATCTGAGAAAACATGCTTTAATATTCACAATTAAATGGAACTCGGGTAGCTGATGCTCACCGTTTAATCTTCAAAAAAGAATATTCAAGATAAAATTGTAAGATGTCCACATTAAAACAAATTCCCGATTTTGCCACTGTCTAAAAGTGCATTGAGTTAGATATTATACTAGTCTGTGGTTTATATTTTGATAATTTGAAAAATTGAGAGCTATGGTATTCCACGTTAATCTTATTTGGCGGTGACAGGCAGTAGCTTATTGCATTATTTAGTTGCTCCATTCACACCACCACTTAGTTATTCTTATCCAGTGGATATTTGGCATCTCTGTTCATCTTGTAGGAAAACAATTAACCGAATCAACATCTCTCCTTTTTTCACGAAATGACTTGTATTTTGTAAATATGGTCACAGTTTAGTATATTGATTGCTTTCATATTTGCACCTTACAGCTTTCATTGCAAATTGGTTATCTTCTGTATTATGCTTTTTCTTCTCTGTGCTTAAGAATGTCCATCTGACACATGAAGCTTCGATCCAGACAACTGTCCATACACCTGGCTCAGGATATGTTTTACTACATCATGTAATGGGAGAAACTGATGGTGAACGTGGAGTGTGGTCGTATGTACCTGACTTTCTTACTCCATTTAGTTTTCCATGCTTTATACTTGTTGAGACGTTTGGCCTATGAAGGCGTGTAATAGTTATGTTATCTCCTTGATTAGTGCGTTTATTATTTTGCAATTGTTTCATACTCCAGTCTGTGAATTGAGGTGAGTCAACAATATGGAAGACGTTATATTCCAGTCTGATATAGGAATCAACTAAAAGTTGAATAGCGTGAGTTAGGAAAATAGGTTTCCAATCCTAAATTGGGTTCTACATTTATTTTTATGGATTAGTAAAAAGATAATGCAATTACTAACATACCGTTACAACAACAACAACTAAGCCTTTTATCCCAAGTATTTGGGGGAGGCTACATGAACCAAAAAAAGAATCACGCCGGATCGATCACTTTGATATTCCTTCTCCATTCATTTCTATCAAGTAATATCTCCTTATTCAAACCTCTGGACTCCATATCTTTGCGTATCACCTCCATCCATATTTTCTTCGGTCTTCCCTTCGTTCTTTTAACTTGTTCTGCATTGATAAAATTACTAACATACCGTTACGTAACGATTATATTTTTTTCCCCAATAAACTGTTGCATACGATTCAATTAATACAACTGATTTGTACATTGTACTAAAACAGGACGCAATTATGTATATAATATGACATGTACACCACATGCGCAATGCAAATTCTGTGGAGAGTGCATGAAGAATATGTTGCACGGGAATTGAAACCGAAGGTGCTAACTGCTAACTGATGTGTTGATATCGATTATTGATAGAAATGTGCTTGGAAGATGTAGGTTAGCATCATAACTATGGAGATAATGGGACTGAATTAATGGCTTGTGGAGACTTGAAGAAACTCTTAAAATAAAAAGTCTGGCTAGAGGTAGAGCTTCAATATATTTTGGTTATGCATGCAGTATTATCAAATAACAAAGGTGGAACTTCATTTCTACCTGAGATCTGTGCCTATAGAGGTATAGATGCAAACAACAATGAAAAATACAGATACTTAATACCAAGGTCTCCTCCTTTTAAAAAGGATGCCTAATGGATAAATAGTATTCTACATTTGCTTGTTGGGATGGAAGATGGATTTGAATAAGAATATGTGAGAGCTTCTCATGTTGAACAATGGCATCCGATGACCAAGTTCTTTGCTTATGAAGACCACAAGGGCTGTAAAGTGCTGCTGATTATATAGATAAAAGTAGCAATGTAGTTGAGTTAGTGTGAAAGTTCATCATATGGAGGAACAACAGGGGAACATGTCCCTATCCTGCACTAAGGGCTAAATTCAGTAACTATTTTAGATTAAGAGGCTAAACTGTAAGTAAGAAAGATTTAAGTTTATCACCTCTAGAGCAGGATAATCTGAGCAGGCAAAAGCTGTATGGTCAATGAGATAGGTTGGAGGAAAAATTTACAGAAGTCTAATCCTGAATAGCTTCTTGTGCATTTTTTTTCTTTTCTTCTTCGTTGAAGTATCTTTCTGAAGAAAGTGAATGTGTTGTGTAGATATGTTGAAGGCGGGATGGGTTCAGTGTCCCTAGCTATAAGTAATGCAGCTCGTGAAGCGGGGGCTCATATCTTAACTAATGCTGAGGTATGCTTCTACACTTTGTGAGTTCATATATGCAGCATCTAAAATAGCCAAGCATAGTTAAATCACTCATAAATATTTTTAAATTTCTCTTTTTTAAATAATCGGCTATACTACCTCATTTTTTGCTGGTCTCTCCAACCAATCATATTCTTTTTTGCTTGTCAGTTTGATCTTCTTGTATAACTTCTAGTATCGCTAGGATGGTTGCTCAATTTTTTTTTACAAGTTCATGCTTTGGCTATGTCACATTTTGATTTATTTTATCATGTTCTCTGATAGTTTTCAAGTCATCACCTGTCTATTACAGCATTTGCTCTCTCTGAAGGCAGTAACTTGTCTACAGCTTTGTTGATTAGGTTTCTCAAGTGCTAGTGGATGAGAAAACTCGAGAAGCGATTGGGGTTTGCCTTGTTTTATTTTAGCACGTAAGATGGATTTTTACTTTGGTTTCTTATAATTTCATTCACTTGGTTCCATTTCCCAGGTACAACTGGCTGATGGAACTGAGGTGCATTCTTCAGTTGTGCTGTCAAATGCAACACCATATAAGACTTTTGTGGTAAGGTTTATTTGTGATTTCATTTTCTTTGTTTCTTCAAATTATGATTGGCAGTATTTGCAAAGGTGGCCCTTAACGGAGTCAATGCAGAGAAAGATTCACATAGCCAACTGTCAGAAATTGAATAAAGGCTTTGTTATTGTTTTTCTTGTATACTTAACATGATGCATGACGTCTAATCATATTCTGGGTGTTATATATAGCGTTACAAAGTGACTTATATTTGACAATTAACCTTCTCCCACGCAGGATTTACTGCCTACAGATGCCCTTCCTGAGGAATTTCTCTGCGCTATTAAAAATTCTGATTACAGTTCAGTAAGATTCTCTCTCTGGAAATCTTACCAATACCAAGTGATGGATGCTATTTTTTCTATGACCATCATTGCGTTTCCCTTTCCTGAACTCTCTTAGGAGGATGATTGTTGTATAATATTATTTGAAAACTATTTTCAACATTATGGGATTTTTATTTTATGAACTGGTCAATGTTTGAGTGTTTAGCATGATTTATATTTCAATCAAATGAAATAGAAACTTGATGGATTGGCATGCTTTCTATGCTTCTAGATTTTATTTCCAAATCTTTGATAAAGTTAACAGTCAACCTCACCTGTGTGATAATTAGCAGATTTAGGTCTTTAGCTGGTTATTTGCATTATTAAAGAGCAATCTATGAGCTATAGGAAAAGGTTTATGGAGTATGGTGATGAACTCAATTGTTTTTGACATTTTGTTAACAAAGGATAATGAACTGAAATTCCTCTATGTGACCAGCAAAACTTGCCTCATCATCTATGAACCATGGACACTTCAAAGTGAATCTTGTATCTATGTTTGTCAGATTTCCGTTTTCCCAACAAGAATCGTGCACATCGTGGTCATGTCAGCAGAAAACCAAAATGTTGACTGTTGAACGTGTAAAAGGAAAAAAAAAAAAAACTTAAGGCTGTCTGATGCCTTGAAAAAGTTTGTTGCTTGCACATGCATTATGGTTCTTAGAATGTACACAAAGAATTCCTTTAATTGGGATACTATCTTAACAAAATCTAACACGTTGAACACGTAAGAGGCACCATATGCTCATATTTCAGGTTTTGGATTAAACTTTTAGAAAGTTGATTTTGCGACTTCTATTAGAAGATATGGACTAAAATCATGAAAGTTCTGCAATTTTTATTAGAAGTTGTGGAATAAAATCGTGATAGTTTTTTTTTCCCTATATAATTTAGAAAAACATGGTCGCATGAGGGATTTTGATGTCCAGTAAATATAGATATGCTTATGCATACTCATGTTCTCCTGTCATCATGTCATCATATGGCATATGCAACTTTTTTCAGTATTTGTCATGCTGCAGTGTCCACTTTGTTAGTCTGTGTCAATGCTTCCTAGCTCGTTATTAGGTAGCTTAACAATGTTTATGTTGGTCATTGTAATCCTCACCTTTATCAATGTAGTTCACTTAAATTCTAATTTCAAATTTCATCCAAGGTTTTCTATGCTTCCTTTCTTCGTTTACATTCTTGGAAGACCTTTTTTTTAGTGCACATCTCTTATTGTTGTAACTTGTAGGAGCAAACTAGGAGGTTATGTTTCAGGAACATAGTCAATATCTAGCTCAAATTTCTTGTAATACAAAGTTGTCATGCGAGATGTATGACACTTGAAGGTACTCACTGTATTGTCTGTGCATATATGTTATGGTTCTCTAGTGTATGGATCAAGTTCATACAATTGGATGGACATAATGATCCAAAACTCTTTGTACCACGATTATAGATTATATATATCAGTGCTATAAAAAATGCACAAATAAGTGACTGGAAACATTAGAAAGAATTATTCTAGTGACCACTGGAATTCCGCATAACATGTTATGTGATTATAATTAGATTGAGTATGAATGAAAAGGACGAAGATTTTGAACTCAAAATTAAATACTTGAAGGATAAAAGACAATTTAACACTCTCTCCTTGTAATTATTTAGTGTATTGGGTATGTACATCTCTATTTCAATGTCTTTAAGTAATTAATATAGTGTACAAATCAATGAGGCCTGCTCTAGTGATTTATATCAGGGACATACAGTTACTTCAAAAGAGGTGCTACATCTGGACAGGATACATATCAGATATCTGACACTCAATAATATGTGTCAAATACACCTTCCGATGTGTCCATATATTGTGTGAAAGAATTCCTATCTGTATGTTTTGATCTTATTATCATCTAAAAAAAAGAAGATGCAATGGTGATAGAATCATGAGATGTCACGGTTCAGTGTATGGTTGGTGGAATCTCTTTTAATGTATTCCGCCTTTATTTTTTAAAATTTGTATCAATGTTTGAAGTATCACTAATTTATATAAGTTGTAACATATAATTTAATATTGATATTGCTCTTGTGCATTTTACGCCTTTTGATGTATGCTGGTTGTGTCAATAAAAAATATAACCACAAACACAAACATGTGATGTTTGTTCATAATATATATAATATATAATTTTATTTGTATATATGTATTATATATCCTTTGTTTTGTTTAAGTTTTTTAGAAATGATCATGCATGCTATGACATATGACCAGTGTGCTAAATGTCGGATTGGGAGATGTATCAGCTAAGAGAATTCCATATCAGATATTGTGTATCAAGTGACACATTAGGGATACTAAGTAAATATCGGATAGTAGGCATAAATATCCTAAATGTTCTGAACAAAATCTTAACAAAGCAATACATAAATAAATCATATAAAACTACATAATCAATGTTTAGGGTATACTTTTTGATTATAAATATGGCAAGGGTCAAAAAACAATGCATCAGGCAATATTTTAGATCACTAAATTTGACCTTATTCATATTCATGCTCCTATGTTTTTCTTTTAAAGTCACAAAAGCTATAATTAGAGCAAAAAAGGTTCTTTTAAATCTTTTATCTTCTTAGTCGTTTACTTTTATAATTCATATTTTGGATTAAAAAAAATACAAAGTATATTTGTGCTCTAAATTTATTTATTTACCCACAGATGCATCCTTGAGTGTGCATATCCATGTTTCTCAACATAAATGTGTATTATTGCAATATAGTATCAGATAGATAGATTTGCATCCATGCAATGTATATCTTTTTGGGTTGAGAAGCGTGTGTAGGAGTCCTTTTTTTTCCCCTAGATTCATGATGTTGATTTTTTTTTCCCCTCTAATTTCCCCACCATCCAGTGACACCATTAGATTGGTTTCTGGGCATAAGAGAGTAACATCATAGTTTTTATTCTTATAATTTACATTATATCATCACATTTGTTTTCCTTTGATGATTTTTATCCGTTCTTTATTATGTTCTTATATCTAATACAGCTTCCAGGCCAAGCTTCCATAAACTACCCCACTGATAAATGCATCATCTTACGTTCTTTTATGCAATTAATGAACAGGGAACCACAAAGATTAACCTTGCTGTTGATAGGTTGCCTCAGTTTCTGTGTTGCAAAAGTGAGTCGGAGGCTGGTCCTCAACATGTGGGTACCATACATATTGGATCTGAGAGGTATTATGTCAAATCACTTGTCTTCATGGTTAAATTGCTCGAAAGATATTGTCATTTGTCACCTATACCTTGCTTCCAATGTTTTTCTTATCCACTTCTTCATTTTTAACAAAAACTTGTGGTTATATGCTACATCTAGTATTGTAACATGGTTTATAAATATATTAACCTCATAAATGCATACCACAGGTATAAGCTTAATCACGAATTTGCTTATGTTCCTCAAATCATTTAGAAACTTTTCTTAATGTGTATAAACTGATTAAATTAAGAGAGAAATCTAAGTGACAAAGTTTGTAACAAGTGACATCCTTTACCAAGTTACTATTGATGGGATCATTCTCATCATTTCTCTGCCCTTAACTTCTAACTACGAGGTGACTGAAGCCTGCGGTTTCTAACGTGCTTACTCATGACTTGTTGATGTGCCTCTTTGGTTGACCCTTTTATCTATAAATAAGAGGGTCAGTCCATGTTAGGTTTGGTGTTGTCTTACTTTTCTGAAACCTAACATGGTATCTGTGGAGGAAGATGAAGAAAAAGAAAAAAACTCAAAAAAGATTAAAAGAACCCTAAAAGCCCTAACTCTAGCTTGCCACACTGCCACCAATGATTCTTTTTTGTTTCGCATCATCTTGTAGATCCTGCCATCAACTCCTGTCACGCTCGCCTTTTTGGTTGGTTCCTAACAAGATCTTGGAATTTCGCCTTCATTCGATTTCAGTCTCGCTCTAATCCCATTCCTATGTTCTTTGTTCGCACTCCTTTTCTCCCTCGCTGGGTAGATCTAACTTTACTATTGATTAGATTCTCACCTCAATTTCATCTGATGATCAATTTTGGTCCTCGTCATTAATCTTCTTCGTCCTCATCAAATCTGAGTCTCCTTTGGCTCATCTTCTTCGAATAATCATGCATTCTCTTCCTTTCCTTTTAAAAATTTTAAGTTCTGGATTTACTTGTTCGCTTGTTTTGAAATCCTTGCCCTCGCCTTTAAAAAAAAAAAATTTAAGAAAATAAAAAATATATATTGTGGGTTTTTGTTGCACTGCAGTAGCCATGGGAAAAAAATTCTTTTATGTTGCCATCTTTTTTCAATTAAAAAAAAGTCTTTCTCTTATTTCTAATCTTGCTTTTTTCCTTTAAAGATTTTTTTCATCATATTTCTTTTTGTTTATTATCTTGGTCTTTAAAAAAATATATTCTCTCTTTCAAGTGGTGGCCACTTACTCTTAAAAAAATCTGTTCTGAATTTTTTTCCAAGTTTTGAATCTTTCTTACTAGTTCCAAATGGGGATGGTAATGGACTCGGGCCAGCCCGAGGTCCAATCGGGCCAGTCCGAAAGGGCTGGATTTTGATCCGCCCATTTTATTAATGGATCCATTTGGACTAAGCTTATTTGAGTTTTTGTCAAATGGACAGGGTTTAGACATGTCCAAACCCGCCCAAAAGTTAGCCCAAACAACCAAATCCATTCGCTCATCATAGTTCCCAAATTTACTCCGTGTTCATTCCCTCTCCATCCGAAGTCGACGACAAAAAAATACAGCGACCAATGCGAACGCGAATCCAATATAAACAACAAAGATCGCTCCTTTTCTCCTTCAAACGCCATTTCTCTTCAAACCCATCAGCCCAAGACCCAAATTTCGCATCGGTGGAACTTCGCCATCACAAGCTGCTTCAAGAACGACCAAGTTGAGCGAGCATGCCGATATTTCAACCAAATGTTGCACAAAAATGCGGTTACTTGGAACTGCATGATCACTAGGTATGCCCAAAATGGCAGGATATCGGACGCACAGGAGATGTTCTATGCAATGCCGCTGAGAAACGTCGTGTCGTGGGCTGCGCTGATGTTGGGCTTTGCAAAATGCGGAAGGGTCAACGATGTCCGGAAACTGTTTGATAGAATTCCTGAGAGGAATGTGATTTGTTGGAACTCAATGGTTTCAGGTTACGTGAACAATGGTAGAATAGAAGAAGAAAGAGAGCTGTTCGATTTGATGTTGGTGAGGAATAGCGCCTTGTGGTCGATCATGTTGTCCGGGTATCTTAGGCTAAGGCATTTTGCAGAAGCAAGGAGCTTGTTTGATAGGGCATGCTACGACTTCACTTTGCAATGCTTTGTTGTCTGGGTATGTTGAACTCGGATGCGTTAGAGATGCCGAGGAGCTGTTCGTGCAAATGGATGAGAAGGACATTGTCTCGTGGAATGGCATGAGAAGGACATTTCTTGGACAACAGTTAGATGTTCTTGTATTGTCTGTGATATTTGGAAAGTCGTATGTTATGAACAATCAACCATTTGAGGTTTAATCTGTGAAGACTGTAGTGGCAACTGCAAACTAGCATGTTGACTTAGCACTCCTTTCGGTTTTAAATTCAAGCAAATGGAATTTTTTTTGGCAGTTGTTAATTGTTGATACAAAAGATGATGCAGAGCCGTACAAAATTTTCTATTTTGTTGGAGAACATTGAACATGGTTTCTTTTATGATCATAGTATTATTATTTTTTTTTCATTTTGAATTTTGACATGTGCAGATCCAAAAAGCTCATGGGTTGTCCGAAGTCCATTGGGCCAAGTTGGATTTTTTAAAGAATGGCCTATTTGGGTTTTGGATCGGTCCAAAATCCAAAATTTTAGTTTAGACACTGAATGGATCCAGCCCGGTCCGATCCGGCCCGACCCGTTCTCATCCCTAGTTCCAAATATGATTTTGGATAAAAAAGGTATACTGTAGAGATCATCATCTACTACTACTCGTCAAATGTGAACTACTTTTGATGCTTGTTAAATCGAACTAATTACCTTTTGTTAGGAGCCCATTAATTATTCCAGCTTGTCAGAAACCCGTCATATGTTGTTGCTTGACTAAAAACTTATTGTTGTTGCTTGTGAAATCCTTATCATTTTTGTCAAGAGCCCTATAATTACTACTGCTTGTCAGAAATCCGCCATGTGTTAGTAGACTGAAGCTTATTATTGTTGCTTGTCAGAAACCTTTTGTTGCTGATTATCAGAAGTCTTTATTGCTGATTGTCAGAAGCATTTTGATGCAACTGTTAGAAGCCTTCTATTGTTTATTGTCAAAAACCTGTTACTGTTGACTGTCAAAAGGGCAGTAGTGCTGCTTGTTGAAAGCCGATTACACCTACTACTTATCAAAGGCTCACTTCTGTTGATTACCAGAAACCATTATCAACTACTTCTGTTCAATCCATGCGATTATTGTTTGCGGTTAGCAACTGCCACTTTTCCATTCATAGAATTTATGTGGTTGTCGTTCATACTAATTTTAGCTGTATAAGAGTCTTTTTCTATAGTGTTTATCCCTGACAAGCTGAAGCAGTAGTGGGATCTATGCTCCACTTGAGAGAATGAGTATCAGAGTATTTAGTATTTAGGTATTTTTGTAATTGTCTTGTATCTATTATCTATAAACAAGAGGGCCTATCCATGTTAGAGTATGGTACCATCTTACTGTTTCTGAAACCTGACATGCATGTGGTGGGATGAGGTGGGATGAACTAAGGAACATAATCAGATTTGTAAGAATATTCAGAAAGCTTGAGCCTTGATCTAACAATTGATGGCTCCAATAGATATATTGTCTGGAAGAGCTTCTAGACAATTGATATCCAACCTATAAGCTGAAACTATCAGAGGATTTTAGAGAAAACCCATAACTTGGCGCAATGCTTGACGGTACTCTTGTTAGTTTAATTTGGTAGCTTATATCGACCCTGATTTTACGAATGAAAACTAGATAATCATTAAAACAATAAATATGAAATTTCTACACATGCTATCTTTTTTCCCCTCCTTCCTGAAGGACTATGTTGGGGTCATGAATCCTTCATCAGTTTGTGCTCAAGGCCTAAATATTCTATGGGTGCAAGTTTATTTCAAAGAAATATATTTCTCATCATTTATTGTTAAGGTGAGAATCAAGTGTATTGACATTTTAGGCTTGGCTCGGCATGCTGTTATGTTTCGTATTAGGAACATCTTGCTGCATTAAGCTACTGCTGTATGACACAATATATTGCTTCAAAGTATCATGGTCACAAGAAATCATCACTTCTATATGAAACCTTTCTGTAGTTTTTCTCCACAATTCCTCCAGGTCTCTTAGAAACCCTCTTCCTCCTACTAGTTACCGAGAACTGGTTTCTTCTTCTTAATTCACACTTAAGATCTTTTTCGAATTGCTCTCATTAATATAATTTTCTCCCTAAAGGCCTGATTTTTTTTTTTTTTTTTTTTTTTTTTTAATTCTGTAGCATGGAGGAGATTGATCTAGCATACAAGGATGCTTGGAATGGTTTACCTTCACGGAGACCTATTATTGAAATGACGATTCCATCTGTTTTGGACAAGACCATCTCTCCACCTGGTACAACATGTTCCTTACTGCTTTCATACTGGCTATATTCTTATGTAGATACAATGTCTGTTCAATTTGTAATGAAGTTGCATTAAATATAAATAATTGTGGTTAACTATTCATCAGATATATCCCGGATTTAGTTTCTCATCTTTTTTTTTTTTTTTTTTTTTTTTTTTTTTTTTTTTTTTGATATTTGACCCCAATTAGCCATATTTTGACATTAGAACCCGAAGTACTCGTATTCCTAAAGTAGCTCCCAAATCTGTTTAGTCATTTTAATTAAAAGTTTATTTGAAATTATCTCATTTGACATTTTCCTTCCAAATTCCCAAGTTTGGCTTGGTTAAGAGCTAACCATACAAAGTTACTAAAATGCCCATTAATCAATCGGAGGGAAAAGGGAGAAAGCCTCTTGGAGAGCAGGTTCAGGTGATAAAAGAGAGGATGGAAAAGAGGGGAGGGGAAATTGAGAGTAAGGATAGGGTAGGTTATTCATGGGTTTGGATGATATAAGAAAGCATTGGGAGGAGTTGTTTTGAAATCATCCCACTTCAACTTTTTCCTTCTAAATTTCCAACTATGATTCAGTTAAGAGCCAACCATATAAAGTACTTTACCAAAATACCCATTGGTAAATTGCAGGGAAGAAGGAGAAAGTCTCTTGGAGAGTAGGTTCAGATGATAAAAAGAGGGAAAAGTGAAGGGAAGAGAAAGTTGAGGATAAGGATAGGCTGGTGAAGGAGGAAGTCATGGATTGGATGATGTGAGAAAGCATTGAGAGAAGAGTAGGTTTTGATTATCAAGGAGAGGAAGGATGGAGGGGGAAATTATAGTTAGGATCAGGGTTTTAATTTGTTTTCGTATGTGGAGGGGATTGGTGATTTACCAGAGAAGTTAAAGGTTAGGTTAAATGTATTGATTTGGTGAAGATTTTAAGTGAAAAATAATGAAAAATGATTAATTAGTAACAAGGGGTTTTTGGGAGAAAATATGATAATTAGGTAGGGATAAAAACTCTCAAAAAAGGGGACTATAATTATAATTTTACGGAATATTTTGTTCAAGAATAGTCTCATGTAATCAAAGGGGGATTGAGGGTCTAATTTAGAAATCCGGAGATTTTGAGGATCCATTCTCAAAATATGGCTAATTTGGGTGTCTAATATAAAACGAAAATCCACTTTCTTATAAAGGAAAAGGTCATGTAACATTTTATATGATATCTAGAGATTTCTTTAGAGGATTACATGCTAAGGTTTTAGTTTAAAATTAGAATTTTGCAATAAACTGTAAACATATATGTGGCCTCAAAATCACATTATTTGCCACATTTTGTTCAGAACAGATCCTAGGCAGAAGCAAATCTCTTCAGCTCTATGTCCATTCTATCTCTACATATTACTGACAGGAGCTCGGTTTTTTTTACTTTGCATGCAGGTCAGCATGTTATCAATCTTTTTGTCCAGTACACACCTTATCATCTTTCAGAAGGCAGCTGGCATGACTCTAAGCTCAGGGTAAGCTCTTTGTTCCTTGATAAGTTATTCTATCTATAGGTATTTCACAATTACTGAATATGAAATTGATGTATGACTTGCATTCTATGAATTATGTGCTTTTTTTGTGTTGTTAGTTTAGCATGTTTAGGTGGGATTAAGTCCTTGTGTTGCTTTCCCTCCCTCTAATTCAATAAAGGCTTTATCATTGTTGTCTTTTTATTGATAGTGTATATTATGGAATAGCAAGCTGTATCTCATTATAAATCAAGATACCTATGCAGGTGTCCCAAAACTATCCAAATGGACTCATAGGCAATGTGGGATTAAACATAAAAACAAACTAATACTTCCCTGTATAGATATTAATCATGCCAAGCTTGTCACACAAGGTTGAGAAAACTATAGGTGATATAGGTTTAATCAAAAGATTGGCCATATTGACGCAGGACGGAAGCGGAATTAGGGTTAGGGTTTTGAAAATTAGGGTTTTCTAGGGGAATTGGGGAAGAAAAGATTGATTGGGGAACACTTTTGGGATTTGGGAATCCACCTAGGCCCACGCCCACTCTCCACGAATCCACGAAGAAAGATTTTTACTCAGCGAATTCCACGCCAGAGATTTCTCAAGAAAATTTCTCAAAATATTATTCCTCTTTTTCAATACTCCATACAACCCTATATATAGGGAAACCCTAACAAACATAATCCTAATAAAATCAAAACTCCTAATCAAATCAAATATCTAATACAATTCAAATTCTAATCAAATCAAATCTAATCTAATCCTGATCTAATCCTAAATCAAATTTGATCTCCATCAATTCTCCCCGGCTTCAAAGCATTCATTCCCGATGAATGCGGAGATAAAGAATGATAAACACGTCCGGATTGAACTGATTGACATCCACGAAGTATTCCAATTGGGCCATGGTGGTGGTCGAGGAACCGTATCTAGTACATCACCATCACATCTGTACCAAGGCGGTAGAGGTGGAACTGGCTTCTTTCGTAAACCAGTTTCAAATGACTGTAAATCCCACAAATTATTTTGGCCATAAATAGTAGAAGTAAACCTCTTCGAAACTTCATATGAATCTGTATGTTGAGTCGGTAATTTCTTCATAATTCCTATAACGAATCTCTCAAGAGGAACTGAAGTTTTTACCTCATCATCAACAATAACTTCTTTTCTGTGTGAAGTTTCACTGTGGATTTGAAGTTCGTGTACTCCCTGTACATCTGCAAATAGGAGGGAAGAAGATATTTTCGTTGGTTTCTCCTCGTAAGTATGATCATCAGAAGTATTCACAGGCGGCTGAAATTTCGCAGTTGGTTCTATTGAAGGATCTTCAGAAATCTGAACCATTGAGTCTTCAACTTCTGTGGATGAAAAAAAAGTTCCATCTGGTACTAGTAATGACTCATCATGAACTTCTGTATCCGGTGTAGGCTGCAAAATACATTCACCAAATATAGGAATATCTGCTTCAATCTTATTAGCGATGCTATCATTACTAACCACTTGACTTCTTTCATCTCTGTGTTTACGTGTTTTGTTGAAGCTATCAAGTGTTCGACTACACTTTTCAAGTTCATCAATCATATATTGAAGTTTTTCATCAGTGGTCATTGCTTTAGGCTCAGATGATTGAAACCGATGAGATGATAAATTTGAAAGGCGGTGTTGAGTATACCGATGACGAAGTAGACGTCGCAAGATATTCCAATCCAAATATAATTTATACTCTTTACTCCAAGTATAAACTTCTCCACCTAATTTTTGTCGGGCGTGAAGGCATTTCTGTGCTGAAGTCAGATCAGAAGCTAGAAAGAAATCTTGGATATGATTCTCCCAATTTTGATAATTTTGTCGACCATCGAAACCGAAAAAAATGGGTATAGTAGCATATATATCTCGCTCAATTTGCGATTTTTTAGCATTTGTGTTGATGTAACGACCATAGAACATGAACCCCATATATAATCAACTCAAAATTTTATCTCAAAAAGTTTAGAAAATACCCAAAAATCACGACGAATCGAAAACCGCTTGAATCGGAGTTGAGACGGACTCCGAATTGAAAGAAAACCCTTAACGAGTCTGCTGTTCTTACTTGTTGCTGCTGCTGATGTTGTTGTTGCTGGTTTGGATGAAGAGGAAAAAGAGGTGCAGGGCAAGTAGCGAGAGGGAGGAGAAGAATTTGTATTTTATTTTATTTTTTTTCTCTCCTCTTTCTTTTTCTTCTCTTTTTTTTCTCTTTTTTTTTTTCTCTCTTTTTTTTTTTCCCTCTTTTTTTTTTTTTTTTTTTTTTTTTTTTTCAGATCTCTCCGATCTTTTTTTTTTTTTTTTTTTTCGGGAGGATGAGGGTCGGGAGGAGGGGAAGAGGATGAAGATCGGGAGGGTCAGGTGGAGGAGGAGAAAATAATTTTAGGCTCTGATACCAATTTGACGCAGGACGGAAGCGGGATTAGGGTTAGGGTTTTGAGGGTTTTTTTTTTTTTTTTTTTTTTCTCTCTCAACAGATCAGATCTGATTTTTTTTTTTTTTTTTTTTTTTGCTGGTTGAAGGAGGGTGAGGATGAGGGTGGCTAGGTCAGGTGGAGGAGGAGAAAATAATTTTAGGCTCTGATACCAATTTGACGTAGGACGGAAGCGGAATTAGGGTTAGGGTTTTGAAAATTAGGGTTTTCTAGGGGAATTGGGGAAGAAAAGATTGATTGGGGAAAACTTTTGGGATTTGGGAATCCACCCAGGCCCACGCCCACTCTCCACGAATCCACGAAGAAAGATTTTTACTCAGCGAATTCCACGCCAGAGATTTCTCAAGAAAATTTCTCAAAATATTATTCCTCTTTTTCAATACTCCATACAACCCTATATATAGGGAAACCCTAACAAACATAATCCTAATAAAATCAAAACTCCTAATCAAATCAAATATCTAATACAATTCAAATTCTAATCAAATCAAATCTAATCTAATCCTGATCTAATCCTAAATCAAATTTGATCTCCATCACATATGCTCTGACGATGGAGTGAAACGGGGTACAAGTCACTTTATTAATGTCGAACAAATGATAATCAACTTCGATATGCTTGGTGCGATCATAAAACACCATATTCTTAGCAATACATATGGCAGGTTGATTATCATGATTATCATACTGCATGAGCATGGACTTTTCGGCTCAAAGCCTAACTCAATCAGTAAAGTGTTTAACTACAGTAACTTGCATGTAGCATGAGCCATAGCTCGATACTCTGCCTCAACACTCAATTGGGACACTAGATCCTATTTCTTGCTTCGCCATGTTACCAAACTGTTACCAACAAATGTTAGGTAATTACAATTCCTGTTACCTCTATCTCCAATATATCCAACATCTGAACGTGCAGAAATCTGAATGTGACCATGCTTCATATATAGCAATCCTTTTCCTTGAGAACCCTTGATGTAAACAAGAATCCTCAGGATAATTTATTAAAGAGCGATAGGGAAAAGTTTAGAAAGGCTACTTCAAATTTGTACTTAGCTTTTGTTTTTTGTGGATCTTGATGGATGAACGTATGTGCATGCTAAAATCTGGTCTATAGGGAAGTAGTAGCCCAATTTACCTTTTGTGGACTTGTCTGTTCAAATCAACAAGCATCAGCAGGGTATATACAGAGGTTCTCTGTTAGTCGCCAGCATCTGAGATATCAAAACTGTGTTATTAACAGGAATCATTCGCTCAGAGATGCTTCTCCTTGATTGATGAATATGCACCAGGATTTAGCTCATCCGTTCTTGGCTATGACATGTTGACGCCACCTGATCTTGAAAGGGAGATTGGCCTCACGGGTAAATTCTATTAGCTGGATACACTATCCTGTTGTGGTGGCCTTCTTGAAATCATGCAAAGAATGCCTGCCTGTTAACCTGCTGATTACCTTCGGTATTTGAAATTGCATGTATGATTTATATCTGAAAGTTTCCAGTTTATAGGAGTTAGATACCTTATGTATCAGATAAACTTTTTCAGGGGGGAATATCTTTCATGGTGCAATGAGCTTGGATTCTCTATTCCTAATGCGGCCAGTCAAAGGATGGTATGTTCGTATTGTTTTTTAAAAGAGAAGGGTTAATATTATGCTTTACAATTCTGTTGCACTCCATAGTTGATATTGACATTTACAAGAGCCCTAGATCGATTACCAGAATATTAAAGCGTCTATATCAACATAATAGCCTATCATCTTCTCAACATCCTATCAGCATGTTAATTAATGCATTGTACTTGATCACTGAACATGGATTTCTCTTTAATAATAGGTTTCTATTCGTATTTAAATCAGTTCACTGTAGTATTTCTGCATCAAGATCATCCTAAACAATCCCTAACATGCAACACAATTGTTCTCGTTCAGGTCAGACTATAGAACACCTCTTAAAGGGTTGTACCTGTGTGGGAGTGGTGCACACCCTGGAGGTGGTGTTATGGGTGCCCCGGGCCGTAATGCTGCATCTGTGGTTATTCAAGACATGAAAAATGCTGCGGCTGCCTGAAAAAGAATCTTGCTTGCCGGTAATGGGCAACAGATTTTTGTGTTATTTCTCTTGAGGACTAGAGATTTGACATTTCCATCGTTTGTTTAGGCATTGTTTGTGGGTCCTGCTTACGATAACCAAATCAAATATTGAGGTTGGGATAAGTCATTGCAGATTGCCGCTGCAGTCGAAAGAAGTCACGCACCAAAGGCTGCTATTGGTAACCAAGGTGTGTGCAGCAGAAAATTCCGAAGAGTATGCAGGTTGCATTACAAGTGCCGAGTTGCTACTATGTTTTCTTGTTTAATTTCTCCGGAGTTTTGAACCGAAATGTAGCGCAATTGGTAATAATTTCCTCAGTCTTTTCTAAATGGCAATGAGGATATGTGCTATTCAACTCTTTGACATTGTATTTAACACCACACCATCTGTTGTGCTTTCGACACTTCAATGTTACACCAGTGTATTTGTTTCGATATCAATCAGTTGTCTTCTATTCTTCTTTGAAGTTAGGCACTTAATGGTTGTCAAAAAAAAGAAAAAAGAAAAAAAAGAAATTTGCCACTTACTTAGGATCACTCATTTATGAAGATGGTAAAACTGAAAACTGATTATGAGTTTTATGTGATTTGTAAAATACCATTAAAGTTGACGAGAAAATTCTGTAAAATGGCTGTAAGATTATCAATAGTGTATGGCTCTGAATGTTCAGGTGTTGAGAAACATCATATTTAAAAAAAAAAAATGAGAAAAATTTTGATGATATACTTGGAGATAGAATAAGAAATTGGTATATCCGCAAGAATATAGAACTTGCTCAATTTGCTCCAATTGTGGATAAATTGAGGGAGGACTAATTGAGATGTCGAAGGTTGTTATATGCAAAAGCTCGGTTATGTGATAATGTATAGAGTTGGAGGTATAGAGCTAGATCTCAACAACATGGATAATCGAAGATAACATGAGAGTTGGCGAGAAAATGAGTTCAAAATTTATGTGGTGACGGAAATGATACTTTTCATTTTATTAGTATAATTGAGCTCACTTGACATATGGCGCCTGTAGCTCAGTGGATAGAGCGTCTGTTTCCTAAGCAGAAAGTCGTAGGTTCGACCCCTACCTGGCGCGTTTACGTTTTGTATTATATTTTTCTATTAATATAATTTCTCATTTCTTTTTATCAATATTATGATGTGTTAGCTCGTTATATTTGATAGTTAATTAACAAATTCTATATTACTTTATAATCATTTTATTATTTAAAATTATTATTATTTTGATCGTCGTTTGTTTCTTATTTAAAATTCCATGAATGACTCTAATACTTGCTTTCTCAATGTTGTCCATATTTTGAAACAATGCAAAGCTCCTACACAAAGCTGAGCCATATATATCATAGTTATCAAAATATTTACTTGATTGTATTTCCTAACCCATGCGATTCCTTCCCAATCCCCAACCCATAAAAGAATTTTTCGAGAGACAATTGATCTGTTTGCAATCTAGACAATCACTTGATATATCACTTATCTAAACATCCAAAAATGAGCATCATAAATAAATTTTGTAGTAGCAGGTTCTAATACTTGCAGAGATCCTTTGTATCTATCGCCTTGCTGTGATTCATTGATTCATTTTCCACTTGCGTGCCTTGTTTCCTACCGACAAGCCAAAAGAACATGTACATACAGAAACGAGAATTTCCATCGTGTTAAAGATCTGGTGGTGCTACCAGAAGACAAAAATAAATAGCCCTCGCTGTTAAGAACAATAGAGACCCAATGATAATTTTTCTCTAGCTTCTCGTCTTTGACATGGCCTACCCACAAACACTTGGGATAAAAGGCTTTGTTGTTGTTGTTGTTGTTGTTCTCGTCATTGACATATAGAGAAACGAAAAATTCTCCTAACTAGCACAACTGACTTTATTCAAGCAGCCTCGGCAGTACAAGTTGTATAAACAGGATGAAGTACATGGCCTTCCTTGGGATCGACATGGACCCACTTGCGCCCGCTCAGCTTGTGGCGCTCAAACCGCACTTGTCCTTCTTTCAGGGCAAACAGAGTGTGATCCTTTCCCATACCGACACAATCCCCAGGATGAAACCTGGTGCCTCGCTGACGGACAATGATGTTACCAGGTATCACTCTCTGCGTAGTTAACAATAATCAATCCAAGAACAGGCAAGCAACTCAAGTTTGCGGAAAAAAAAAAAACCCACCTCTCCACCATACTTCTTAACACCCAGATTCTTTGGTTTTGAGTCACGACCATTCTTGGTAGAACCTGCCGTCTTCTTGGTGGCCCACCGCCTGAATAGCAAGCTCAATCCTCCAGATTCCTCTACAAACAAGCCATATGTTTTTGGTGTTACTTCAGTTTAGACAGTTGATAAGTGAAAAATTGGATCACTAAATCCCTTAATGAGGAAACTTACCCCTAGCACCACTGTATACAGGGGCACTCGAGACTATATCCTTGAGGGCCACACGCCTGCATACTGTTGAGAAACTAGCATTCATCTCTGGGGCACCTGAATGAAGTCCACAAATGGAACTGTAAGTTCTTGAGAAATTAAAATCACGATCAGAGAAGGGTCGAATACTCCAAGTAAGTTTCAATTACCGTACAGTTAAGCTTTAGCAATATTCGTTCTGCTAACCTTTACCTGGGATTATATATATCAACAATTGTTAATTTTATATTCTTTTGTGTAGATATATGCATAGGTGCATGTGGTGACAGTCATGCATTATTATGGTGATGAGTCATGTATTTTGGGACAGTCCTGTCGGGCACCAAAAGCTACAAGAAGTTGGGGCACATACGTTGCCCTCCTAGACAAAAAACATTGTGGCTTAGATACTTATGATATAACAAACACCGATATGGACATGTATACACAAGCACTACACTACACAATACAAAACCAACCCAAAGTAGTACATATGGATTAGCAATGATATTGCAAGAAGTGTTGTGCTACAATCTCATACGTGTATGTGACAGATGGCTAACACCACAGTGCGATCATGTACATGCTAGAAAAAATTTACAGAGAACTTATTATGGCGACGTATGCGGCCTTCGTGAGATATCTTTATTTTCTTTACAGTAAAACATGTTAAGGGTTTTGGTTATAAGATAATCATCTGTGTGCCTTCAATCACTTGATAAATGATTGCATCAACAGTAGATAGTGCTTTTCAGTTTGCAATATATGCTAATTTGCAACTGAGTTCAGCATGATTCTATTGTTTCACATAATTGATTCATCATTTCATTATCCATTACAAAGTATTTTGGTATTTGTATTATTCCTCAAGCTTTCTTTGATAAAAGATTTATTTAGGTCATTAAATTTAATTGAACCATAATACTATAGATTATCCACAATCCCATTTTTGACATAATTTATATATGGTCTGCCCAAAAACCAAATAATAAATACCCCCTAAGAAAACAGAAGAAAAAATAAATAAATATTAGAAATCAGTTTTCATTTGCTATTTCTAAACCCTACTCTCATAAAATTTAGAACTTGTACTGCTGATCTTATAAACTATAGTAGCTAAAAGTCTCCTTAAAGCATAACCCACAATCCTTCGCAGCAGCGTAAGCTTTGATTACAGCTCTTTTATTTATTAACACATTGTAAAATACTGAATACAAGTGTAATTTGAGGTTTATCTTTTTAACTTGTGAAGTTTATTAACTCTTCCCATAATCTTTACGAACAAAACTGAGATTGTCACACAAACAAATATTCAAATTTTAAAATGTGATTAAGAAATTACAAGAGAAGGATCATCTTAAATTTTGCCCAAATCCCTAATGCACTATCAAGTCCAATCCTACAAACTTAAAACATATTTCAAATAATCTCAAAATCTTATCGTTGATCACGAGAGGATTTTGCCTCGTCTATCTCGTGGTGGTCGTAAATGTGGATTCTTTGAGGGCTTTGTAGTTTAACCTATTCATAGGGGTTTTGAAAGGGGAAAAAGCTCAATAAAACCCAAAAAGTTTCCAGCTTGATGATGGAGGGGATTTAGGGTTTTACACTGAGATCGCAAATTTTGATCGCTTAAATGCTAAAAAGAAAGAGACGGGAAACAAAATAAAAATAGGAAGAAGAATCGAGTGAGAGAGAAGAGCTTACCTCTATCTCGATCCTAATTAAAAGCACGCAGATTAAAAATCTCTTGCCTGTTTATTTCTGTTATTTGATACAATCAGCCAATTATTTATGAAGTCGCCATTTTAGGGAGTTTCTAAAAGAGCACAACTTTTTTCCGAGTCAGCCCGCTTACACTATAAAGTAGGCTCACAGGGGAAAAGTGCTGTGCTCCTTCGGAAACTTCCCCATCGTAGGGTGCAAACGGGTTGCATTCGGGTCAGATCTATGCAAGATCCGAATCAGAATCCTCGAAGTGCTTCCAAGTTTCAGAAGGTACTCCATTTTCTTGAGATTTAGGATCTGTTGGGAGCTGGGATTAGAGTTTGCGTCTCATGGTTGAGCTGGTATATAATTCATTTAAATTTAATTTAGTTTTTCTTTTTGACTTTTTATTTATCTTTTTTTTTTTTAAAAGTCTTAGTATAATATTTTTTTTATTATAGTGGCTCTTTTTCATTTTAAATTCTTTTTTGTTCAATTCGCAAGGCTATTTTTTAATTACTAATACCTATAATTCCAAATAATATTGACATCTAAAGGCTTTTACAAAGACTTAATTTTCACACTAGATGTGGATCCGTACCCGCCCATAGTAAGTTAGGATTTGGGTCCAAGAATGGGGTTGGATATCCAGTAATGCGTGGATCTACCCAACCCAATAACAAGCTCTACAACCCAATAACAAGCTCTACGTCATAGATATATATTTAGCTAAAAATATATATATATATATAGCAATATCAGTTTGAAGTTGGACACAAATCCCCCCAATCGGGGAGTTATACATGCCTCTACTATTTTAATTTTGGAGTTTGGACTTTCAAATCAAATTAAGCAATGGATCGTTCAGTTCTCTCTTTGTATTCCATACATATATTCGAATCAAAAGATATGCTTGAGATACACCTCAGAGATACAAGAAGAGAGAAATAAAGTCAGCGTTACATCAGGACTGCCTTATTTAGAAGAATTTGGGCCCTGGTATAGGATGAAACAAAGCAAATCGAGCCAATCCGTCCAGATTGTATAGAGGTAGATTAGCGATACAAGCTCTCGGACCTGAGGTTCTCTGCGATTTCAGTCTCCCACCTATCGCCATTCTCCAGCAACTTCTCCTTATCATAGAGCAACTCCTGCGGATGATCAAACAATGAGAACACTCTTTACTGTAATCGGAGAGAACAAAGAGGAACAGAGAGCGAAATGGCCTTATCACCTCGTGGGTTTCTGTGGCGAATTCAAAGTTTGGACCCTCGACGATGGCATCTACAGGGCATGCCTCCTGGCAGAACCCGCAGTAGATGCACTTAGTCATATCAATGTCGTACCTGTGCATTCACATTCAACCATAATTCAATTGATTACCCAACCTGATGGAAACTGACTGTAGGACTTTAGATGGATGTAAGGGGTGAGCCGGTTAAAATTGCGAGAACGGATTTGAAATAAATCCAAATAAGCAAAACAATCAATCCAAATAAGCAAAACAGAACCAAACCAAAATAATTTGGTCTATTTTCAGCTTCCAGCTTTGAAACTCAAAACCGAACCAAACCAACCAAATTATTTAAAATTTATATAATACACAGAATATATATTTGTGTGTGTATTAAATTTAATATCAATTAGATATCTCTTTACTAAAACGACTAAAATTGTAATTTTTAAACAAATTTTATTCAAAAATTAGAACCGAATGACCTAACATAACCGAACCGAACCGAATTCGGTTCGGTTCCCATTCCTAATAGGCTCGGTTTTGCAAAAATTGACAAAAAACCAAATGCTCATCCCTAATGGGTATAAAGAATAAGTGATGGATGTACCTGGTAGTTCGACGACTGCCATCTTCACGCTCCTCTGCTTCAATTGTGATTGCTTGTGCAGGGCAAATCTGCATCCGTATACATTGTAAGATGAGAGAAGTAAACATAACTATAATAGCTATCAACAATAACATATCAAATAGGATTCCTACTTTATCGCATGGGTAGAACTCAACATTGGACTGTAGACAATCATGCACCTTCTATGTTTTGTAGAAAGTGAGCAAATGCTATTATTAGATCTACTGGCGATATGAATTCTATCTCAAGGTCTCTCAAGTATAAACCTAATCACGTATGCTGGCATATAAAACCTACCGCTTCACATAGCTTACAAGCAATGCAACGCTCCTCCCCAGATGGATATCGACGAAGTGCATGTTCTCCACGAAACCTGGGGCTTAGAGGGCCTTTCTCAAAGGGATAATTTATCTGAGAAAACAAAGACAGTAAGGAAAATGTGACACCGGAAGAGTAGTGCCATGAGAATATGGGAGAAAACTTACAGTAACTTTCCTCTCGAAAAAATATTTCAGTGTCAGATTCAGACCTCGAACCATTTCAGTCAGAAATAACGTGTTTATGCTTTTTTCAAAAACTGCAGGAAACCACTGTGAATTAGGATGCGTATTCACCTCTATTGTAGAGAATTCGTAGTGAAAAGGATCAAAATACACAAGCTGTTAATAAAAAATCACTAGACTTTACCAGCGCTCCAATCTTTAGCCAACTCCTCCACGGGCTCCTCATGCTCTGCATATTGCCATATTAAGTAAAACAATGCAAACAATGATTATGAACTTTCGGGAATTATGCATGCTTATTCCCCTTAGTAATATCATTTAATGGGAACCATCATTGAAATTTGAATACGCAGAGGATATGAGTTTAAAAATCTGCTAGCTACCCAAGTAAGTTTCCAGAGGAACTCACCCATATGAAATTACAGAAAATTAATAGGAAAATCAGGGTTAGATAACAGCAAAGAGCAACGTTAACTTGCCTCTCAAGTTGCTAATGAAACAGGAAACAGTAAATGAGAACCACCTTGTGTCCTAATGAAATAACTAAGAAGGCGTGAACCTTAGAACAAAGCCATGCAAACCTGATGGGACGTTCAATGGGTATGCAACTCAACAGCTTCGCAACTATTAGCTGTTTAACGAAGTTTAATTGCTAAATAAAACCAAGCTGACAGGTCATGGCACTTTTTTTTTTTTTTTGGGAGAATCCAATGGTGTCCTTATGTAAAGTCGATAGGATCTATGAAAAGTCAAGTCATATGTCAAGTTATCTCCGGTCTTCCTACTTAACACAGGTACAGCTCTTTTCTATGTGCTTCATCAAGCTTTTAACAGATCTCACTTAACCAGTCGCAAGCAAGGACCTCTGCGTTTTGCTTATGGTGGACATTCAGTTGAGGAAAAAAAATCAGAAACCGCCAATATTTTAGAAGGAATTTGAAAAAGAACACAAAGACAGAAAAATAGAGCATCCAGAAAACTACAACATTCATAGAATAAAGAATTGCAAAAAGTATAACAAGCAATGTCAACCATAGCACAATTATGTGACAAGTTACAGAATATCGTAACCAACCATACCAGTGTCCAAAAATAAAGCGTTCTGAAAAGTTAAAACTAGTAGATGATGCAAGTAACGGGCACTAAAAATGACCAAAATAGCACCACAGGAGGAATTTGAGTTTATATAAATAAACGACATAGATTTCATAAAAGGTAAGCAGTTTGAAACTTTGAAATTAAATTTATCTAACAACAGGGAGTAGCTCGAGTAATCAGGACTGGTGTGGTTAATCATTTGACAGGAAATGATCAATTTAATCATTTGACAGGAAATGATCAATAGTCCAATATTCTCCACTGCCGAAAAAAACTCAAGACTGTGATATCACTAACATTCTGAAAATGAAGCACTCTAGTCATCCAAAGATGAAGCAATCTCTAATCTATCTATTATACTAAGCAAGAGGGGTCATCTATCTCCTCCCTCTTAGCATGCCAAGTGGCAATATAAAGAATTTAGAAATTTTGTGGTTACTTGAGTACATTTAAATGAGCTCCAAGGAAAAATAATTAAAGAAATGATGGCTATATGGTTCACATCAAATTTCGAAATATAACTCCCTCCTTCCCTCCCCCTCTCTCTGTCATTCATATCTACTTATCAAATCTCTCTCATCTACGCTTTTCTCATTGTCACTTTCTTCTCACATCTTTTTCTTTTGCATCTCCCTCCCTCTCTCAAACACGTACCAAATTTCATAACAGGGAAAAGAAGATGATTTGGGTTGAGCTAGTAACTAACCATATAAATAATTATCCAATTATGTCATTTTCATCTTTAAAAAACCATATCTAGATTCGGTAAGTGATTGAAATCTATAGCCTACCTGTTAAACTATAAGATGGCTTTAATGTCACAGATATGAGAAGTTGAACATGAATTCAGTTCAGTTCGGATCCGTGCAAGATCCAAACACGACCAATATGCACACGTAATGTGGAAATCTCAACTAAATTGGATAAGGACTATAGGATTTGAATATAAGGAAAAAAAAATCAAATTTAGATTTGGATTTGCTTCTTTTTTAAATTATTTTCATTTCTTGAATATGAATATTATCCAAATAACGTTTGGATCCAATATGCTAGACCCAAATCCAGCCCAAACTGGAGGGGAAAAAAAATGGTACCGGGTCTTCCAGTACCATTTACAATCCTAATTCAGATTGAGCTACAGGCAATCACACACTTGGCCACCTCTTAAAAATTATCATATTATATTTTTAACTTAAGTATTTGTTTAAGCCCATGCATTACTTCCTGGGCAAGAAGACTATTTATCCTCTATTCCACAAAAGAAAATGGAAACTATGGTGTTACCCAAGGTTGAAAGATACAGATTCAGGCAACAGACCAGATTGAACGAGCCCACTGTTACTCGTTGGCTGACCATGGTGACTCACATAACTTACCGATGTGACCAACATATCAGGTTGATCCATTATTGTCTCTACCTCCTGCTTATGCATAACTCAGATGTGAGCGCATATGCACGCAGAGAAACCACCTTAAGAAGGTGGTTTTATAATTTATTCTGATAAAATGTGATGAAAGCCAAGACGAAGAAAAGCTCTCAAAATCAAGAAAACGGCTATAAATGCTTTGACAAGAGAGATATCAACCACAGGTTTAATGATGAACAACACGGATTACATCTGTTGTTGTTGTTTTTACATGTCTGAATCAAGACTCACCAAAACTTGTTTATCAGCATTCTGAGCTTTTAACTCAACAGAAAAACAATTAACAATTATAAGCTAAACAGATAAACAATGGTAGGTGATAAGTAGCTAAAACAGTTTCAGTTAAGATATCCTCACTTATTGTGTACAATGAACTGAAATCTTCTATTAATCCTAATGACTACATATTGTGCTTTATTGTTGACAAAAATCCCAAGCTTCCACAGGAAAACAAAGACTTCCATACTGCAGATTCTCAATTGGGAAATTCCTACTGCAATTTAGATTTAAAATATTGCATCTCCTTTTATAAGATTCTAAGTTTCAAAAAATAGGCCATCCAGTCATCAAACCGTATTCCATTGTCACGATCATCACTTTGGAAAGTAAAATTTTCTAGTTCTCTATTTCTCGCTATGTATAATTATGCTCCTGCAATGCTACAATATAGTGAAAAGATAGATGTGACAGAGCCAAGAACTTCAACCTAATGTGACTAACAGTTCTGCAAAGTTGAGTTTAACAAGACGAAACATCTTATAGAATTTAACTAAATCTGGAATATTTTATTATATTTACATTACTGAATACCATTTCTCTCTATTGTCATTTACCCAATACTGACTCTCTTCCTATTATTTAATCACTGTTCAACTTGATTTGGTTAAAGGACTAGTGAAACAAATATAAAGCCATAAAGGGCAAGGCGGCTCAATCGTTACACTGCAAGAGAAGGTGAATATCACAATATTGACAATGGGGACATTAGGACAGGAGATTTCTGGTAATAATATATGGGTTAAAATTTATAATAACCTCAAACGCGATACTATGTAAATCACTGATGACTGTTTAAGTACAAGCATCTAATTCCTTGACATGACAGCTTTCATTGAGAGTAGTATTGATTATCAAACTCTGGGTTCATTTATGACACATATTTTAGAGGCATAATAGGAATGATGCCCTCCAAATATGGGAGATTTTTTAGTATTTTACGAGTGGAAGCACGAGTGGGTGTTGGATATTTCAGAATGGTTACTGGAAATACCATTCAATAATAAATTCCAGTGTTTTTTTTTTTTTTTGCTAGAGGTGCACAGTATAATTCATCTCTCCAAATTAAGTTCATTACTGTTCAGTCTGTTCTTTAGAATATGAAACCAATCCCCTGATACACAACCTTAAAATATGTGAGGAGGTCCTAGGATTGAATATCCTATGCTGCATTAGGATGCCATCCGTTTTGCACAAGGCCAGTTACAAGTATACAACATTAACTCCCACGAAAAAACCAACCATATCAAATGGTAGTATCAAGATGTATGCCCTCATCTCAATCCAATGAGATGAAGTTGCAGCAGCATCAAGGTTTTAAATACAGCAAGATTTATTGCCCAGAAAAGCTCTATAGCTAACTATAAATATTAGAATATACCAGGGATGCGTAACAAATATCGGATGTCAAAAGCTAACTATAAATATTCATGTCCTCTTATCCAAAAACAAGTATAAATAAGACAATAAATATGTACATCATATAGAGCTACATAAGACATCATATTATATATGTGTATGTATATATGTATATGTATGTGTGTGTGTGTGTGTGTGTATATATACATATTTAGCATATACCATGACTTTACTATAATTTATAAGTAAATCATTGATCAATAACCCTAAATCAATCTTTAAAAAAATTAAAAAAAACTCAATCCAAAATTTGAATAGAAGTGATATATACTAAATTTGCTCAAGCAACCAAGAGAAGATAAATTAGATTAAATGAGCCAAAAGGTTACAATTTTTTGCTCAGTTACATGGACTCCAACATCCTATACTTGGTCTCGATATTGCGGCTGCAATAGAGGATTGGACCCAATAAATTGAAAATTTTTTCTAGAAAGCAATAAATGATTGAGATATTTAATATCGCATGTCTAAACCGCAATATTATGATATTAAGGCTGCTATTTAAAACCTTGAACAACGTACGAAGAAACAGAAGAATGGATCACTAATATTTCTCAATTGACTGCCTTACAAGAGTATAAAATACCTCTGACAGAGACCTACTTAGCTAAAGAAAAAGTTTGATAGCTATTAAGCATCCCTCTTACTTCCAAGCTCCAGACATTCTTACACATGCATGTTATTGAAATAGACATACTATCTGGGGGGAGTTGGGAAATAAACTATATGATTGGGCTAGCCTCTTTCGCATTAATGCCTCATTCAGTACTCTTTTTCCCTGTTCAGCTTCCTTTATGTATGTTTAGCATATGATACTCATTTACATATTACGTAGTGCAACTTCAGATGCTTCAAAGAATCCGATAATTAAAATGTTCAGACTTAAGAATGTCTGCTGCTAAATCAATTTATTCAAAAAGACTTAACGAGCGTTCTCAAACCAAGTTCCACTGCACATTCAATCCGAGGGTGAGTAGTGAATATTCTGAAAACTCAACGACTACGCGGATTACTTGTTCAGAACTCAAAATATTAATATTTTAATATATATACCAAAACACTAAATTCCAAATCACTAAATTAAATATGCATTACAAGAACATACAATCTCAATACCTAAAAAATCAATATAACTTAAATGTAGAACAGTTCCTGATCTATAATGTATGCATTGAAGTCACTGTTCTGAAATAATGAGAATCAGCCAATCTATTTATTATGAGTCAAGGAATATATATATTTATAGGTGTCTTAATACCAAACAAACAATCCAACTGACGATGTGGGCTAAATCTAAACTAACTCAAATACAAGATAGTGTTCTAATCTAATACTCCCTCTCAAGTTGGAATATGAATATCAATTATAAACAACTTGTTACACAAATTAGAAAATACTATCTCGCTCTTCAATAATACAGATTAACTTGAGTGGATGAACAATAACACAGTAGCAGTACACGGTAGTAGTAGTAGTAGCTGCAGCAACAATAAATGAATCACTTGAATCAATAGAGCACATCCATATTCGAGCAGTAGATAAACTTTTTTCTCAGAAACTATAGTAGACAGTAGATAAATTTCTATCTAATGTAGTAATGTTCAAAATAGTGATAACGTAACATTTTGCCACTGTTAGGTTATGACACATATAACGTAATGCATCGATTAGGCAATTTTCAATTTATTTAATAAAAATATATATATAATTATGTAAAATAATTTTTTATAAATTGTAAAATAGATTTAAAAATTTCTAAAAAAGAATATAAAAACATTTTATAATATAGAATTTTTTCTGATTTTATGTTAAGTTTTACAATTATTTTCATATTTATCCTCATAAATTACGTTAAGTCCGCAACCATAATTACAGTCATCATCTAAATAAGAAAATATGATTCCAAATTTTTTTATTTCAATTCTAGTTATTACTATTATTGCAATTTATATTTTGTAATATTCAATTTATCTTATTTGTAATTGTTGATTTCAACTCAACTAAAAATTTACTAGAATCAACAAGTAAGAAATTCCAACAACCAGAGAGAAATTACAACAAGTGAACAACGAAACAATCGCAAATTAGCAAGTTAACAATTTCAAAAGCAATCAAACGAGTCAACAATAAGTAATCAAATAACAAAATTGCAAAAATTCATTAATAATCAACAACAATATAGAAATTACTAAAAAAAATAATAGTAAATAACGTTACATAACATAATTTAACGTAAAGTTATGTAAAATAACATAAAATAACATATTGTTACAGTGCACTGAGTTATTTCAATTGTTAGATAGCGTTGGGGTTTCGTTAGGTTAGGTAACGCAATAAAACAGGTTCCATAAAGCGTTGTTTTCAACATTGCTTCTATCTTAGAAATAGTAGTAGATAGTAAATAAACTTTTTTCTTATAAGCAGTTATAGATAGTATATAAACTTTTTTTTTAAAAGCAGTAATAAGCAACAGATAAACTTATTTCTTAGAAGTTGTACTAAGCAGCAAATAAACTTCTTTATTAAAAGCAGTAACAAGCAGAGGAAGGAGCAAAGGGTTGCATCAAGTATGAATTACACATTTGCAATCGAGCTAGAGTCCCCGCAGTTACGAAGTAAAGAAGAAATAAAAACTGAATCAAATGTGGAATCGAATTGGCAACGTGATTGAGGAGTTGAAGTCGGATTAGAGTTGGCATCAAATTAGTGACACGATTGCGGAGTCAGAGTTGAAATCAAAGAGTGTCGAAATCGGAGTTGGAATCGAAGTCGGAGTCGGTCATTGATTAGAATGGTTGAAATTGATAGCTCGGATTTATTTCGTGACGTGCTCTGATGTCATGTTATGAAATAATCAGAACCACCCAATTTATTTATTATGAGTTAAGAAATACATATATTTATAAGTGCCTCAACACCATACAAACAATCAAACAGGCGATATGGGACTAAACCTAAATTAAACGCAAATACAAAATAGTTTTCTAATCTAAGAGTCACATCTCAGAAAAAGTATAGTTTTATAAGCTTAACAGAGACAACTTCGTAGTTAATAGAAAACCTCCCACCATTTCAATTTTCTATTTAAACAGGTTGCCAAGGTACTCGGATCCTTAAAGAGCACGCAAGATAATCTATCCCAGCAGCCACAAAAGAGGAAAAGAAATTGAAGTTAAAAAAATCCAATTCTTACAAAATTACAAGTCATATAATGTGTATCTGGCAAACAAATGATGATTCAACATGTTTCAACAGTTTCATTTTTTCTTGCAACATTGGAGTAATTCTACAGAAAGACATGAAGCACCAAAACATAAACAAAATCTTAACAGAGAAGTTAAAACTCTATTTAAAATTTAATGAATGTTTAAACAACAATGACAAGAATCTTCACATATGTGTCGATAACCATGATAGACAAGGGTCCATACCCATGCTGAACGTGCATGCTAGGCATACTATAACATTTATTCGAGATGGTCTTGAGTCTATCCCATACACAGGGAACACAGAGGTGAATACAAATATACATGTGCTCACACACATGCACCTACACACCTGCACAAACAAATTCCACAATTACCAAACATCTGTGTCACAACATGTAAGTGGGTACACCAGCACACACATGAAAAAGCAAAAGAAATATGCCCGGTGGTCGTTGATCATTGCTCACTTGCCCTCGCATGCATGCATAACAACACACACAATTATCAACCATCATCACATATATAGTCCAATCCTTGCATAAGATCTATTTACAAGCATGCCTACTACGATTTGCAGTTTCCATCTAAATTTTCTTTGCAATAAGAAAGCAAACAAAGTAACAGAAATGGGTCCATCAGTTGAAGTGTATCATTCTTGTAACAGTATTAACAAATAGGAATTATAATCAGTAAAAACAGAAGCATTGAGCAACATAAAATGTGCTTAGTTGAAATATTAAGAATTTTCACATACCTTTGAAAACCTTAATTCTTGTATAAGAAGGCTGTGCACTGAATTCTTTAGCATGAATAATTACAGCCTGCGCAGCATACGGACCAGCTTGTATCTAACAATAAGATAAACTACCATCATCAATATTAAGACAAAACAAAAGTATAAAGAAAGAAGTTTCCTTAGGATTATTGAGTTCTAAGGAAAATCAAATCTTCTATTGAACAAATGAACTAATACAAGTATCCTGTAAAACTGATTCCTCAAACAGATAGAAAAATGAAATTAATATACCAGAAAAACAAAGTTGCCAATTATCATAAGACATGTCATACAACCCTTGCTTCTTCCAGTAATTTCTATGACTAGAATAGGTGTTAAATGGGTTTAGATCCAAAAAGACACAAGTCAGCCAGAAATTAAACAAAAAAATAATCATTATGTTAAAGGGGAGCACGGATTGTAATACCAGAAGACCAGATCATCCAGCGGCATCCAATGCTAAGTGATTCTATACCTACTCCTGTTTGAATTAAAGAGAGATGGCAGGAAATACATCATATATTCCTTCACTGGCAACTACAAGATCACTTTAGATAATTTAGATCCTGAGATAGAAAACAGGACCATGAGGTGGTATCACTCAACTTCACTATGCCTAATTTGCTTAAAACCATGAGTTTTGTACATCCTAGACATAAAGGGTGGGAAGAAACATTCTGTATATTCAGTGAAGCAACTAATGAAATCAGTGCCTATTATACTTAAGTAGAAATGAGTCGTATCTTTCAAATTCGAAGGCTAAGAATTAGTATAACAGAAATAGAATGACTGTGGGTAGATCTAGCAAAATCAAAGAAATATAAAAGTAGAAACGACTACAGGTCAACAGATACCTCAAGAGTAATCATTTCCACTAACAAGGATCAATCATTCAACCATACAGAATGATCGAGATGTGTGGCTCATAGAATCAAAGTTAGACGGTCTAAGTGGACAACCACTGTTCCACTTTATGCAATCATAGGTTGCCCATGAAGCTGAAGGTGAATCCTAGAGAGCAATTAAAGACTAGAAATACTTAATGGGTGATACCATCAGGCCATTAAGAAACAACAAAAATGTTACAAGATAGGATATATGTGTCTCACAAATCAAATAGCTGAGCTGGATGAGTGGCGATACACTAAAGGATAGGATAAGAAATGAGGTATACATAACAAGTTAAGAGGTTACACCTACTGAGGATTCAATCATTTCATGCAAGCCTACCCACCTTCGTTGATGTTGTTGTTGTTACTGTACCAAAACCAATGTCTAAGAAGTTAGATATTGCAATAATGGGCCATCATGATGCACGACATAAAGGTCGGCATTTGTGATATGGTGGTTTAAGGTTGTCAATGCTAGATACCTTATTATGTGTCTGCACAAAATTCTTAATAGAAAAGGTCCCCCCAAAAATCAGAATTAATACACAGTGAGAAAGGTTTTTTTTTTTTGTTTAAAATCTACTCTTTTGGCCCAAAAACTGATCGATCAGCTCGTAAACAAACGCCCAAACAAACAATCAACCATCACATAACTCTAATTACAGGACGAAGTACTCCAAGAAAACACTTATTCACTAAAAAAATGCTATCTTTAAACCTAGGGTTTGAAGATTGGGGAAAATTTTAGATTTTGCCTCTACTTCCACAGATCCCATTAAACCCTAAGCGCAAACAGAAAATACAGGAATAAAACGAGAAACAAAAAGACTAATTGTATAGAGCTTAGGGTTCCATTTTCTGGATGAATTCAAGATTTCCGATGATAAAATCGGGGACGAAGAAGAAAAAGGGTATATGCAAGAGCTTACAAGAGACTGACGGGCGCGAAACGATTGAAGGGTTCGCTGAGCTAAGATCGCCGCCGCCATAGATGAGATCGTCGAGAGCTCTAATCGATTATCTCAGAGGTCCAAGAGAGGAGAGGAGAGCAAAGGGCTCAGTGACGGTCGGAGACTCGGAGGAAGTGATGATATTAGAGGCGGCAGCGGCGGAGCCCAATAGAATCCGAACCCGATCTGGTTTATCGGGTTTGGATATTTTAGATACTGATCCGATTTCTTATTGCATGCGGGTATGGAACCTCAACACTCCAAACCCGATAGTTCAATAAATATTCAAACCGGATAATTTTTTTTTTTTTTTTTTTTTTTTTTTTTGCCATTCTAATCACCTTTAACACTGTTGATCATGTCTAAGTATTATGTCTAATATTGTTATTAGGAAACGGTGTAACTAAGGTGCTAGCTAAAATACATCCATAGTAAGTTAACTATAAAAGCGCCTCTAAATCTCAGCATAAAATGTATATATTGGCAATCCGAACCGTTAATTATGATATGCATATTTTAAATATGTACCGAGTAAAAAAATCATGTGATTTAGACACTTCTTCATCATCTTGATGTTTTTATTTATTCTATTATTGAAAAATCGTTCATTTTGTACCTTCCAATATATGGTCATAACGTATCAAAAATATATGATTTTTTTGTGCACTATCATTTCTAGACGTGGAGATCACAACTAATAGTTTGGATCATTTATATAGACTCTTTATATTCAAATTTAGGAGCACGTCACTCTCCATAAATATATCTTAGGTGTTTTTTTTTTCTCTGAACTATTAATATTTCTTACTAAACATTGGACATTGGAAAATGAGAAAATTTTGGAATTGAAAATTTTAAAATTAAAATTTAGATCTGATAGATTATTGGCGATCCTGTGAATTCTATAAATTTGAAATGGATTCCAAGTGGATCTCGCCAGATTTGCCACAGAAATATCCCTATTACTACTAAATATATTGCAATGGCAATATATCTATTTTTCATTGGGGGTATACATGCTATCATATTGTTTTTGTCTTTTCTACTTCCATCATTAGTCTTATTTACGCGCAATGCATGTGTATAGAAAAGAAAGGAAGTGGGAAACCATAACATGTTTGCCTCGACCTCGACCTTCACCCTTGTTGCATTATTTATGTGTGTCCGAATCCACGTTGAATGAGCTCAATAAAGTGATATATGCCTAGCTTGAAAGAATCCCAGTTCAACAATGGTTCAAAATTACAAGATTCTTCATCTTATAGAATGCCAGATTAAGATTCAATTTCTTACTTCAGTCAGACTAGCCTAGCCTAGTCAGATATATTTTTGTACAAACAACGCCAACATTCACTAATCATTGGCATGCCTTTCTTGTTAAATAATAAAGATGATGATGCGACATTTGTTAGAGATAAATCTCTTCAACGATGTAAGGACAAACTAAAAGTGCGTTTCCATCTCTTCAATACACATGAATACCAGCATAATTCTGGATTCAGCAGCAGCTAGCACGACGCCCAGACATGATTATAGCGATTCATGCTCGACATACAAACACATATGCACAATGAATAAGAGGCACTAAAAGCTTCTATCACTGCTAATGATGAATTAGAAAACATGTTTCCTACTGGATATAAGCCGAAAATTGAAAAAATTTACAAGTGGGCAATATGCCTTTTCTTATTATATAACTGGAAACTACACTCGAAAATATAAAAGCATGTGTTCATTCAGCAATACATGATGTTACATTTGACAAACTGTACACCCATTTTTATTTCGACATCCACAATATCCCTTCTGGGTCCTCCTAGGAGTGATTGCTGCAGCATCAACAAGGAGCTTATGATGAAAGGATATCGAATTCATGAGGCATGAAGTCTTCGCTTGGTCTGTAATATTTTTCAGGAGAATACAAGCCCATGTTTGACACTTTGCTGGTGTACAAACAAGCAAACCTCTCGACCTGCACAGTCAAATTATATAGTAAGGATGAAACCAACCAGCATTCATTGTAGTAAAACTAGATTGTCTTTCTGATTCAGAACTATGATTCTGGTCAATGGAAGCAAGAAACGAGTAGATCATGTTAAAAAAGGGAGATTTTAATGGTTATGGGTAAAGATCCTTAGCAAAGAACATCAAAGCACGTGATGTCAATGGAAAGTTACCTGATGAGCAAAACGAGAGTTCTGGTAGCCGGTTTTCATAAGTTGCCCCCAAACTTCATGAAACTAGATCAAGATAGAAATAGAAAAACGTTAGTTGAAAGAACATAAGCATGACTTGCAACAAGAATTACAGATCCATGGGACCTCAAATCATCTGGTTAGCACTCCAAACTTCTCAGGCTTCACCAGACACAAATAAACCAATTCAACCTTGCACCCATCATCTATCAAACATATAACTACAGCAATTTAAGAGACTAAGTTTTCCAACAAATATTGAGAGATTAGAATATGACAGCGAAAATATGCAAGCAAAGTAAAGAGTTTATGAAATAAAAGAGAACTTTCAGAAGTAGGATAAGGATAGAGATTGCAACCAACAATAGGAAAAAAAGTCGGATAATAGGACAAGGATAGCAGTGCAAGGAAGCATTTCAAATGAACTAACATGAAGGGCCAGGAAGGAGGCATATGGCAGGAGACAGACAAGACACACCCATGACAGCAGAGCAAATTAGCAAAATGCATGAACCCCTTCCTGGGGTGATGATTGTACCTGAAGAATAGCAGAGTGGTAAAGGCCGTTTGCTTTTGTGAAGAAAGTCATTCATAAAGATCTTCTATAGACAAGGTTGTCATTGAGAACAAATGCAGCTTAATAGAACATGATTCTTTTTAATGCATGACATATAAGCAATAAGAAGGTAATATTGATTGGTAGATCATGCTTGTGCAAAAGATCTTTTAATTGGCACATGAGAACATATTTCCAGCAATAAGCATGCATGTCCCTCAAGAAATTAAACTAGTGCACAAATGTTTATAAGATAAGAATATCCATTGAGCAAATTCATCAGACAACAATTCTATCCAAACTAAAATTTTCTCAACTGAATGCACTAAGTACTAACAAGTAGAGTTTGAAGCCTATTTGTGCTGGCCATACACTATTCTGGTCTTTAAAATAATTAATATTACCTTCAGGTGACATTCCCGTTGAAGCTGCTGATGGCATCTACGCGCATGTTCCCTTTGTGACTAGAATTCAGAAAAAATCACATAGTAAGGAACACTGTAAGATATTACCAGTCTAATTATATACTAACAAGAAATTGACAGTGCATTATATATGATTGATAAGCACTCTTAATCAGATGTATTAGTTGCATGAGAATATTAACCAACCATATAAGAAATAGTTAAAAGTTCACGCGATAGTAAAGCTCAATAACCTCACAACTTCCACGAACACAAAATATATAAAACCATGTTCAGTAGCTATACACAGAAAATGAGGAAGAGTGAAGTTGAAGTCTAATTTCTTTTGAAAAGAATATAGGCATCAATATTAATCCAAATATTGTTTTGTAAGTAAAAGACAAGTTCTCCTGTAATGTTACCAAAAATCAGATAAGACATGGAGATATACACAGATAGAGAAGACCACAGTCCCAAAAGTTTCAGAAATTTATGGCCCATACAGTTAAGTTGTGTACATTGAATTTATATTCCTCCCATGACCTCTTCCTTTCTTAAAAGAAAGGTTTCTTTACCTGTCTCAACTTTATGTCATAGTTTACACCTAATCTGCTACTACTGTCATTTTGACAGAGGCTTTCAGATTGATTTGCCAATTGTGCACACTTACCTTAGCTTATTTCTTTTAAGCAATATCACAAAAGTTAAAAGAGTATAACGTAATTGGAACAACAATATTATGTAGCCCTACGTGAGCAATGTCTTTAACCTCATTGAATTTATTAGTATCACAAAAGCACAAAATATATCATGAAACGAATAATAGCAAGTTTCAGAAAAGATAAAAATGTCTACTTTAATTTTTCCAATCTGAAATAAATATTTGCCCTCAGCAGTTTGGAAGCAAGTGAAGAGTTACAAAACTACAGGTAATGCACGAATGAAAGGGCAGGGAAATGTAATAATGTTTTTTTTAATTTAAAATTAAAAGGAGGGGTAGAGTTACAATTTTACCTTTAAAAAAGTTTCAGTAAAATATGCCATCATCATTCTCATTTACTATACTCAATTGAATTATAAGCACAATTATGAAGCATGGACATGCCAAATCTGGCCCTTTGTCCATATAAGACACATATCGGACATGCCCAATACGTGCCCGACACATATTTGGTATAACCAATTCGAAGTCAATGTGAAACATTTGTGCCCAACTAGCAGCCAATGCAGAACATACGCATTTGACTCACAGTTAACGCGAAAAGAGCAACTACACGGTCAATTTACTTCCTATTATTCATGTTACAGATTATTTCGTACAAAATCTTTTAGGTATAATTTACTTATATTGACATTTAGATATAGTTAAACTCTTGTTTTCAGGTACTGAGTAGTACTGAGTCTTGATAATCGATGTGAATGAGGCTAAATTCTACTAGTTCAATTTTTTAATGAGTTATGATGATTAGATAGTCATTTTTTGGTACAATTAGTGTTCACAATTTCTTTTATACCAATAAATTGCATTGAGCTCTTCCAGTATGATTATAGAAAGCCTAAGAGCAAAAGAAACTTAAAGACCAACTAAAAAATCTTTATTATTTGAATTGGAAAATTCTACTGTTTGAAATATTGCTTTTATGTGATTAAGCAACCTGATAATACAACTGAGTAAATGAACATACTTGCATTTATAAATAATTTCTTATAACAATAGATTGTTAGTTGATATTTTTTTTATTCATAAATTTATCTATATACATTTAAAAATATTGCTTGCTCTGTCCACATATCCTACTTTTTGAATTTTGTTGTGTTCAGGTCCATATCCTGTGTCCATGTCCCTGCTTCATAGAACACAATCTATTTACATTCAGATCAGCATAAACGCTTATTTAGACCATTATTCAAGACAATGAATTACATATTTTCAAAAAAAATCTTCACTTGCATTCAACACATTAAACTCACCTCGAGTTCATGAAGTTCAGACGACAACTTTTGCTTTTCGTCAACATCAAGGTCTTCAAACCTGAATCAAGAAATTAGAGAAACAAGTCAGCAATTCATAGAAAATGAACCTATCAAAAAATTTGCTAACGGACTTTAATAAGAAAAACCAACATCTTTCTAAAGCACGAATTCCTAGAGTTTTAGAAGAAAATAGTTTCCATTGAAAGTAAAGAAATAAATAAATACGAAAGAAACACAAACATGTTATGCACCATACATCTATGGCCGAATCAATAATAACCAGCTCGACAAGAAAATAAAAGGTAACGCTAGCATTCCCCAGATAATGCAATTGCTATGATTACACCCGAGACGATCATCTCTTCTACTTATACAACCACCATAAGTGACACTAAAAATACTGTTGCCAACACCACAATTGTTAGAGCCAACAGAACAATCATCAGGATGATGGCCACCTCCCTAGTGTTTTCACAACCAAATTGCTGATGTTCATATACAACATGGCCCCATGACGAATAGTATACCATCTTTCTTATTCTCTTCTTTCTTTAATGCAACTAACTATAAGAAGATAACTTATTTTGGTCTATTTCTTTCTCAAATCCTTTCATCAGAATTATTATTTTCTAGCACCATCTAAAGCTCTTATAAGTTGCATTATTCTTCAGGAACTTTTCTTCTTTCAGTGCTATAGTGTTTCCTTAATCCTCAAGAATTTCCACATGATTGAAAATCAGTTTTTTAGATATAGGCTATAGAAGATATATAGGTAAATCAGATATCCCACCATTGTGGATGCTCTTCTACGATAATCTGCATAACCAGTGCTCTTAGTGTGTTGATCTTATGAAGCCCACAAAGCAGACATTTTAGCAGCTCATGTGGTGCAACAGTGGCTAATCGAGAAAATATATGGATCTGGTCATGATAGAAACCGAATGAAATTGAGTTTTATTCTGAACCTTAGCAGTCTATCTGTCTCCTCACCTGTTTTTACTGGTCTCTCTCCAGTGCAAATCAACACATCCTCAGATTGACTCTCTCCCCAGCTCAGCCCAACACAACCTCAGATTGACTCTCTCCCCAGCTCAGCCCAACACAACCCCAACCCCACAAAAACACACACACACACACAAAAGCAAAACCCCATCAACACACAAAAAACAAAGAAAAACACGACAAGAAAAAGAAAAAGAAAAAAAAACAAAACAAAAATGCAACCCCTCTTCCCCTCTACCTAGCCGCATGTGGTGCACTTCAGGCCAAAATATTTTTCTACATTTGTCCGCTTCTATAGCCTGTTTTCCATATTTTTCCCATGCAGTAACAGTAGTACTATACTAGAGTAGCAGAAAGCGCCCTGCGATGGGTTATGCACAGCTTTCTGTGTTAACATATTTACAAATGTAAAGGGACAACTAAAAGTTTAATGTTATTGACATGATTATGATGTCAACAGGACCAAAACAAACTTACTTGAGAGACCAGTTACAATGATGAATTTTGTCCTCAATAATATCTCTCTCTCTTCTTAAATTCTGAAGCTCCTGGAAAATGTTATAAATAAAAAGAAAACAGTATAAATACACATTTGGATAAACAGGTCAAACTCAACTAAAAATAATAATAGCATGTAATTGGAAATCCCTCCTTCCATCTCAAAAAAGGAAGACGAAAAAGAGAACTTTGATCACATAAGATGTTTCGATTTCTTTGACAGCAATTGAAGTTTATATTTCTGTGACAGCAAAAAGTGTACAAGGTTGCTTTTATTTATCCTATCTTCAAAGATGTATATTTCTACATGCACTCATCCAGTTAACTCGAATGACCTCGAAAGATAACTCGAATTCCAGAATTTTATCCTTTCTAGGAAAGCAACTCCAAAAATTGGTCTAACCCTCTGTTGGTACTAGTGGATTGTTCAATGATTAACTCAGTACAACCTCAGATTCGAAACATGACATGATTTGTTCAAGTTAGTACTAGATTTAAATAAATTTTGCAATAGAAACATTTAACGTGACTAATTTGCTGATGATAGACTATCCCTTTGTTTTTTAATGGATCCATACCCCCATCATTCACGATTACAGGAAACTTTCTCAATTTATTAAGGTGTCATAAAAAAAATGACCTCAAGAACTTAGGATGTCTTGATTTGAAAGTCAAACAAGGAGTCCTTTCATAAAGTAACCCTCCTTTCTGATTCTCCATTTCCACAAGAATAGTTTAAACTAACAAAAACAAATTAAAAAAGAGACATTACTACACCAAAAATATTTAGTTATTTAACCATTAACTACGAAAATGTCCAAATACAAATAATATAAAACCAAAATAAAATTATTTATATATTTAGTATGTAGAAATTACTTCGATATGGTTTCTCCAACATCCTTCTACAGGTTAAAATTCAAATAAACCATATCCACATGAAACCAGTCCCTCACTAGGAACTCACAAATCCATATTGCCCATCCTCGCCAAATGCCAAATCAAATCCAGCTGCACAATGCTAGCTAGTTCCCTACCTAAACCGAGTCACTTATGCCAAACTTCAAAAAAGCTGGAATTAGTTTGACCTCGAGGGAATCAAGAGGCTCAAAGAGACAATCAAGGGAACATTCGGCTCACAACAATCAATACCTATGCAATTTTTAAGGAGGTTTATGCATTGGCGACCTACACAGTAATATTTGGTATTTTCATGACAGGTTGATTGGTATGATCCGTACCCAAATCAAAACTTAATAGGAAATGCAAAATTTGTTCTTACATTTCAATTGGAGTTACAGACCAAATTCAACTTTCCTTGAATGGACAACTTCTGCTAGAAATAAATACAAATTGATAAGGTTTTCCTACTAATAATTTATTCTCTTCTATCATTTGGATGTATTACTTATAATAATTGTCTAAGAGATGGGCATCACATGACCAAGAGAATTATGGTATGAGTAAAACAGATTTTTTTGGTTATCGAGCTTGGAAGAGAAGTTAAGATCTCAGCAATAATTAAGAGAATTATGGTATGGATTAAACTGTCATCTTTTCTGGTATGAACCCTAAAAAATCTTGAACACATATCATCCATGCTACGTAATAATCTCCATGACATGATTTTAGGGATCAAATACCATAATGGAGTACCATTGCTACCTCAAGAGGAAGAGATGAAGAATATGGATTCCCTCATCTGCATCCTCTAAATGCCAATTATTGGCCCCACAACCCCTGCCCACCACTTACTGCCACCCTCCCTTCCCAAAGGAACAAAACAAAGAAAGAAAAGTAAGCAGGAATGAAGAAGATTTTCATTTTTGTGTAGAATGAACAGGGTTTATTTTTATATACCTTACGTGTATCCCTTAACTCCCAAAGAAGCTCAACTTCCTTCTCCAGCTCTGGAACGACAAGCATTGTTCTCCACCCTTATATCAAAATATAACAATCTTCAGTCATATATTGAAAGGATTTGATAAATCAATGTACTCCAGTTCATTAAAAAGATGTATATGGCATGTTAATTTCTGTAATAGAACAATCATGCATCCCCACGCAAGTATCTTTTGCTTAGTGCTTCAAAATTTTCTAACAAAATGTAATAATAACAATAAAATGCACTAAATTAGGGAAGGAGGCAATGAGCATGTGCATGCACCGCTACCCCACCCTGAGCCCCCATACAGGAGACCTGTAGAGAAATGAATGCCAATGTTATTCACTTGCTAAAAAAAGTTGCAGGTATGCATTTGTGCGCACCCATCAGCTGACTCTTGCACTTCTCACAATAAAATGATCATATGGGCAGAATGATTCATTTGATTAACACCGGCTTATAAACTGGTGAGAGCATGCACAGACATAAGAATGTGCAAGCATGCACATACATAGTAGAGGAAAAAAAAGGTATGCTAGAACGTCTCTAGGAAAAGACATTTCAAGCCACTTTTCAGGCTATTGCCAATAGCCTTTGCGACTGATAGCTTCTTTAGGAAGAGAAACTGACATTGCTAAGAAATATATTCTTCCCTTCTTTACTTGTCAGATTAGATTGTTCCTCCTAAGAAAGGCTAATATGATGCCCGCCAAAAAGTATTTTTGTCAGTGAACTTGGAACCTCCATAAAAGAGGAAGAGTTATGTGGCGAATCTATTGCCTAGTTTCTCGTAGGACAAGATTGGCATAGCATTTAAACATGCAAAATAAATTCAAAATGAAATATGGTTAATATAGCAAGAATTACTTGTAAATTAAAATAGGTATAATGTTTTACAAGATAAAAATGATTGACTTGAACCAAAGGGTAAGAAATTCCTCTCATTTTGATAAAAGGCCTTCTACAGACTAGTGATCTGACTTATCTCCGACAAATGCTTTTCCAATCATGCTCCAAAATCAACATTTTCTTGACAGTAGATATTTCAAAATTCTTTATTATTTTTCCGACAAATTGTATGATTTTGGCTTATTGCGTAGTACCAAAAAGGACTATGATTAATTAAAAAAGTAAGTGTCAATAACATATTCAATCTTTTACTTATGTTATGACTTATGACATACTATGAAATTTCTTATACGCAGCCATATTTTCTTACATTACTATTTTAAATCCAAAACAAATTTTAATCTACTATGTACACACAACATTATCATCCTATATTCTTATAAGATTAATAACTTCGATTTCATTAGATTTCCTTTATCAGATACATAATTTGACATTGAATTCTAATTAATTTTACTTTAGTTATTAATAAGTTAACCATATATCTATTTGTTTGAAGATTAGTTTCTAATTAAATTTAATTTAGTTATTAATAAGTTAACCATATATCTATTTGTTTGAAGATTACTATATAGGGTCTGAGGTTGAAAGAATTTAGACATATATGAGTACTTTTTACTCATACCTACTCTCTACTCTACTCTTATTATCAAATTACAAACTTTAAATTAGAACTTTATATTCTACTCTACCTACTATCCATATCTACTGAAATTTTAAATCAAATCACAAACTCTAGTTTTCTTATAAATTATTTAATTATGAATTATTAATTAATAAAATATTAGTTCATTACTATCTTGCAAAAATATAATAACAATATTTAGTAGTAATATTGTTTATGGAAAAACTCAGTCTAAGATATTCAATATAATAATGTACAAAAGTTAACCTTTTATTTAATGAAATCAAATTAATCACTTTCATAATAAGTAACTGAAAAAACTTAAAACGTTCATTTCAAGTTCAGTTTGAAAATATTAACTATGTTACAACAAAATACTTGAAAAAATACACAAATTTATGAGGACCTCGCGCTATCTAAAAAAAAAAGACAATTGTAACCTAGATGGTATAACAGAAAAAAAAGAAGCACATGTACAAATATTCTCAAAGCCAGAGTTCCATGCACCAAAATAAAATAAAAAACTTACACATTATTCAATTGGGTATTTAGCGGGGGAAAAAAAGATAGGATAAAGAAAAGGGCTTGGAAAAAGGAATAAACAAACTTCAAAATTAAGGAAAGGATATAATACTCATTGGACATAGCATGTTATAGTTCATGGTGTTACTCAACTGCAGCTAAAACAGCTTTCACCAAAAGAAAAGGAAGAAACCAGGAAGCATTTTTTTTAATGTACTTATTTGCTTGATTGGTTCCGCACCAACCCCCCCCCCCCCCCCCCCCAAAGAAAAAAATTATATTTTAGGGGAGGTGGGGGTTGTTGATGGAGTTGCTCAAACTAAGAATTGATTTCACAAGATCAACTGGCAAATTAAGAAAACTATAAACAATGTTGAAAATAACACATTATGAAACCCATTATATTGCATTACATAACCTAACGGAACCCCAACGCTGCATAACAACTGAAAATAACTCAGTGCACCATAACAATACGTTTTTTATGTTATATTACGTAACGTTACGTTAAGTTACGTTATTTTTTTAGTAATTTCTATATTATAGTTGATTATTATTTTGTTTATTAGCAAATTGCTGTAATTTTGTTAATTAGTTGTTGGCTTGTTTGATTGTTTGTGAAATTACTAACTTGTTAATTTGTGATTGTTTCCTTATTCACTTGTTATAATTCCTCTTCGGTTGCTGAAATATCTTACTTATTGATTTTATTGAATTTTTAACTGAACTGAAATTAATAATTACAAATAAGATAAATTGAACATTACAAAATATAAATTATAACAATGATAATAACTGGAATTGAAATAAAAAATTGAAATCTTGTTTTCTTGTTTAAATAATAACTGGAATTACGGTTAGAGACTTAATATAATTTACAAAAATAAATATAAAAATTATTGTAGAATTTAATATAAAATTAGAATAAATTATATATTACAAAATGGTTTTATATTCTATTTTTAGATATTTTAAATTTATTTTTGAATTTATAAAAATTATTTTATATAGTTTTATATTTATTTTTAATTAAATAACTAGAAAATTACATAACCTACGTTATGCGTTACGCTATATGCGATATAACCTAACAGAGACAAAACATTATGTTATCGTTATCGCTATCGATATTTTAAACATTGCTAATAAACCATAGAACTGGGTGACATTAGTCATATCAACACCAATATCGTTACTTACTATTAGGTGAAGATTGTCATTGGGCATTAGAGAAAAAAGAGAAAGGTAAAGAAAAGGTTGAGTAAAAAGGAACAAAATAACGAACTCAAAATTAAAGAAAGGATGCAATACACATTGGATCATAGTATATTTCATGGTATAACTCAATTGCAGCTAAAATAGCGTATACTAAAAGAGAGAGAGAGAGAGAGAGAAGAAATCAGGAAGCATTTGGTTTATTTTATAATACTTACTTGCTTGAGTGGTTTTTTTTCCATTTTCCAATATAATTTAAGGGAGGTGAGGGGTCCGGATTGTTGATGGTTGCTCAAACTAAGGGCTGCGAGCACAAAATCGGTTGGCACATTAAAAAACTAATAAACTGTAGAACTTATTGTGTCGCATGCTTTTACATGAAGATTGCCACTTTATAGGAGTAAAGGAAAATAGCAAGCCTGAAGTAGGAAAAGTATACATTTAGGTATAAGGTAAATACGTCTCTTCAAAACCTATTTGCCTTGCAAATTAAACAGTATGCAGTTATTTTTCTTACTTAACATATTCCAAACTAAATCATACAATGGTTACACTTCCTAACAATCGGCCTCCATGGAAAGCCTCTCTCGGGCCTCTTTTCTGAGTATCCAATTATCCTTGTACCTAGCTTTCTTGGAAAGGACTTCTGGTTAGCATGCAATTAGATTGACAATTGGTCATAAATTTGGACAACTTTTTAGATGCAACCTTCTGTAGTCAATATCATATAAAAGGAAAAGGCTTTCTGACCTCTATTTCATTTCTATTATTCAATGTCACTTGCGGATATGCCTACTATCAAGTCCTGGTACTAGTAAAACCGGATAAGAACCTTTACATGTAGCACATTTAGACCTGATCAAGAATAGGTCCAGTTCTGAGTCTGTTAATTATACTCGAAACCTAATCGATTGATAAACGAGTATTGTCCGAGTAAAACCTCGTCTGCATATTGAGTATTTATAAAGATTGTATACATTTATTTTGACATTACCTAATTTAATATCATTAGATAAATATAGTGATCAGTGTTTTGAATATCACTGGCCGGCATCCTGATTTCGGGACTAAAACGATATAGTAAATCAAAAAAAAAATCATTTCTCATTTTGGGCCAATATTGTGTGATATATTGACAGCGTGATGATATATCGCTGATAAACAAGATGGAAAATATCGGCAAAATTAACATATTATCGGTTTTTTTTTCTCTTTTTAATTTAAACCCATTATCTTAAACTCTTTAGTACCTTAATACATTTATATAAATATCATCGAATCTCAAATTTCTCATTCTCCCATATATCTAATCTATCAATGATTTGACGCTTCACTACTTCCTCTTTCTCTCTTCTTTCTTTTGCTCGATCAATTGATCATATCGAAGAGGTCGCAACAAAATTCAACATCTGTCTCTCTTCACTCCCAGCACCAACTATCGAAAACCCCAATTCCCACGACCTTGTAAGCCCCGACAATGACCACGACAACCCATGAGTCGATCAAAAATTCGATGCCTCACTTCCTCTCTGCTCTCTCTCTCAATCAAGCAATCGCATCAAATAGACCACAACAGAGAGCCCCGCACTTCTCTCTCTCTCTCCACTTTCAACACCAACTACCGAAAGTCTTGACCCTAACAATCCATGAGCTTCGATGACCCCTCTCTCGCTCTCACAAATAGTTCAACTCTCCATCCCTCTCTCAAATAGATCGTTCATTTTCTTTCTCAAGCAAACTCTCCTACCCTAAACTCTCAAGTAGATCATCTCTCGAACAAATTGGCAATGGTAATTATCTTCTAAAACCTTAAACTTGTTTAAGTAGTTTAAGATGTTTTATGAATGCAATAGCATGTATAATGTTTAACCAATATGACACCGATATATCTGGTATTTAGTGCCATATCGCAATATATAAACTAGTATCCGGTATCCGATATATAATTTTGTTGACCGGTATATCGCTGATATCCGATATTTAAAACATTGATAACAGTGTTTGTCAAGTCCGGGCCCATTACAAACATACCTAGAGACACCTGATTATATGCATGAATCTAGCTTATATGTCCAGTATATAGTCATTTATAAATTACTACAATCCAGTTCTAGGTACTCGAGCTTTTTAATAGTACTACTTAAGACATTAATCTCACATGACAAACACATGGTACAGGAGAGGTCATAATAATTGCATTTTGGAGCAAAATAGAACATAAGAAAGAAAGAAAGTAGTAGTATGACAAAAAAAAAGAAAACAATTTACCTAGCACTTTCTTGCTGCGCAAAATATCTCCATAAATGTGGTCACCAATATAAAGAACCTATAAAAAGTGAAAACCAACACTATTCTTAAAGAATTGATCATCAAAAGTCACATTTTAGATTACGTTTTTTTATGTGCAAAAAAAAAAAAAATGCAGTTGAAGTTCTAAAAATATGGTTATTAATCAAGCAATTACAATATCAAAAAGGAGCTTTTGGAGGCAAATTTCGAAAGGACACATAACATTGCAAACAAGAATAGTGAACTGAAAATATGCCGGCCAGAGGTATTTCATGGGGTGTAACTAGGAATTAAATACATCAGTATGAGCCCTAAAGGAACCAAGGGGGTAAGAAACCGTACAAGTTCTTATGCTAAATTAGGCACCATACAAATTCTTTTTTCAGAAAACAATTTAACAACTCCAGTGTTAGCCGCTAAAGACTACTTATTAATTTTGAACTGATAGCAATTCACAGTATGATTGACAAAGAAACATTAGGGAAAGGGAACTAAGTGCTAGTTGCTTGAAAAGAAAAAAGATGAAAGGGGCAACATGAATGGCTATATGGAGACTACAAGCCCATTTCAGATATTTCGATCGGGTTCACTAGAGCATAAATTAGCAGTGTGCATCAATATTTAAAAATATTAGCAATATTTGAGTGAGATAATGTAGAAAGGCGAAGTTCCTATAAGTTACTAATTATGTCCTATAATTTAAAAAAATAATCTTTCCAGATATCAGAATTTGATATTAAAGCCGCAGCTGTATCTGAAACTTCCAGAGTAACACTATTACTTTCTTCCTTGAAGTGCTAAGAATTTAACAACATAATTTCTCCGTATTATATATACCCAATTACATTTTGAAGATTCAAAGAATAAATAATGTATGGCTTAAATTCGCTACACACCATGTGAATTGATTATATAAGGTGTTCTGTGTCAGAAACTCGACAAATCATAGCATTATACCAAAAACTTTATTGGAAAATAGTATCCATGGATGATCAAAAGTATATGTTCATTGTCACAAGATTTTGACAAAGTTAAATTTCATCTAGAGTGAACTTACTGAAAATGAGGAAAGAAAAGAAGAAAAAATGTTGGCTAGAAATATAGTTCTAAATTCCCAGCAAACTATTGCAATTTATCAAGCTAATCCATAATCGTGATAGTCTGAATTCAAATGTTAATGTAATATGCAGAACGATAGTAAGTGTTCTTCTACACATGTTTAATGAGCAGGCACAACAACCTACAATGGTTGAAACGAAGCAAATATTCCTGGACTAACCAAGCAAATTTCTATGTGGTGATATAGGAAAAGATGAAAGACATCTGCAGCATAATTTTGACCATGAGATTTGAGTCTAGATATATTCTCAGGTTTTTCACCTTTAATTTTGTTTCCTAAGGTCTAGTTGCAATTAGGTGGACAGTTTGCTGGGGTTTTTCCAAGATGGTATTGATTCGAGTCAAAAATTATTTAAGTTAATAAGGTGTTTTAAGAAATAGTTCTGCAGAGCAGATTTCATTTGAAAAGGTGAGAAAGTAACTATTGATAAACAAAAGGAAAGATAAAGAATAAGGAACTGAAACAACGAATAATAAATCAAGACTCAAGAGTATAACTCGTGAGCTTTATCCAACCAATGGCTAAATTGATTAACTTGATGCACCTACATGCAGTCTAAATGATGAAACGTAGAAGACACTTCAACCAGAGTGTTGTGTCCACAATGGACACATATTGGACACCAGCACTTGCACAAACTTCCCCGATGATTGAACTCCAATATTGCATATTACTCACACTATTCATAGCCTCTTTAACCAGTTTATATGCTAATTTATGTGTTTACTAATAATTTATGTGTTTAGTAAAGTTAAGTTGGAACTTATTGAATAATTTTTGTATAGCACTAAAAAGATGATAAACAAATGTTTTCGTTGTCTTTATAGGTTTATATGTTGCGGCCGAGTTATAGTTCAAACTTGAGATCAAATAGAGCTTGGGAAGACATCAAATTAAAGATCAAACGGACAGCAATTGAATTCAGCAAACAACTTCAAGGCAATATTTGACAAAGATAACACTCGAAATGGAAAATTCACCTGAAAAAATTTATAAGCTCTAAATTACCTTTCCAATGATTCAAGAATCACCTCAACTGGAGCTCAAACAAAAAGTTATGACTATTTACTAAAGTGTTGCAATGAAGAAAAGGATATCCATCACCGGATCACCAATGTCGCAATCAAAATCCAGAAACCGAATAGGGAGACTCTCAACACCCCCAGTGACCTCACCAATGAGCTAGTTCCAAATCCGAAAATAAGCAAGATTAAATCCCATGCGTTGATTCAAATTCGAGCAGATCTTGTGGCTAGAACTTGTTTTGAAGACTCCAAACTAGGAATCACATCTAGACCAACGTTTTTCTTAGTTTTATCCTTTTCAAAACCTCTTTTACTTTAGAGTCTTTAATTTTACACATAAAACTACAATTCATATACTCATACCGAATAGTAAGATCATCCAAATCTTGAATAAAACTATCATTGTATAATTTGTCAGAATAATCTCTCTGTCTTTTTTAACCTCTTTGTCTCGAACAAGAATCTTCTTATCCTCGTCTTTAATACCTTTACATTATATAAGTCTCTAAATTTTCTCTCTTATTCAAGTAATTATATGTATGTGTGTGTGTGTGTATATATATATATTCATTCTCTTTAGAGTCTAACTTTTCGTATACTTATTTGTGTAATTTAGCTCTTACATTCTGAACAGCTTTCTTAGCCTCCTTGTCTAGCTTATATTCTCAAAACTCACTAAATTACTGATCATGATTTCTACAGAAGTTTTGCTTAATCTTAGTAGCATTTTTTTACCTCTTCAATCCACAATAATGTGCCCCTATATGGTGGAGTATCATCTCTCGACTAACTTAGTATACATTTAGCTACCCTCTTAATGCATTTAGGCATTTTATTCCATGTAGTTGGAGCTGTATAAATATCATGTAAAATTATTTTTGAGATTTATTCTATTATATATTCATATTTCTCTTTTCTTCTTTCTTCTCCTTCTAAGGTATAGTTTTTCAAGAGAGATTAGGAGGGATTTATTTTTGAAACTTTGTAAAGAGTTAATTTTTATGAAAACTATGATGATTCTCTCCACAAGCATGAGCAACTAATTTCCTATTGCTAGGAGATGATGAGACAACATTATATCTTCAATTGGTTTACATTTTACTTATCTTTTATGTGTCTAATTGTTTAATATCTTTACTATTAAATCTTTCTTCTATCTTTTGGACTAAAAGTGAATATTGAATATTTTGATATCTTATTATTTGAGGTTATAATTCTTGCTTATTTCTTTGATATTCCATAGATGTTGACGCATGAAGTACACTTAAGGTTTTAAGGATTATTGCATCTTATTTATAAGGTATGCTTGACTGCTATTCAATTACTTCGCAAGTAATAATTTCTGAAGAAAATTTAGTAGTTAGATTAATTTCTATGATTTAAATTTAGAATTTTATGATGATATTTTCTGGCTAGGTTAGACCATGTGATCAATCTAGTTGAGTTAATTAAAGAGGTTTCTGCCAACCAAGAAAAGAATATAGGAGTTCTCACACATACTCATGACTATTTTATCAAACTTTCTTTCACTATTACTTTATTCTCTTTAAACTTTGTATACTCGATTATAGCCATCTTCAGTGTTCTACTCAACAGAAATCATCTCTAGTGAAGGACAATCTCGAGTTATCGTCCATATACTACTTGTACAATATACTGTACTTGGGAATGCATTGGTTAGAAACGCATTGCCAATACACACCTGATACTTCTAAATCAAGTTGGATTTTAAAACCCCAAAAACTTGTATGCCGAAGTCGTATCTGCTTTGATATAGTCCTAAAGATCACGTGTCAGACATTATGAAGAGGCTTCATATACTCGTATTATGCAAGGTATTGCAAGTATGTACATATTCTTCTTCTTCTTCTTTTTTTGATATATTTACTTGATATAATCTACCGTCTAGATTATTAGATTTTTTTTTAACTTTTACCAAAATATGTATTAACAATTATGGATTTTGATGTGTATTATCCACAAACGCATGCATAAAAATGTGCATAGTTATATCGTCGTGTCCCTGTATCCTAATTTTTTAGGATTTTCCATATTCCTGTGTCCATGTAGTCCATGTAGTGTCTTATCCGTGTTCCGTGTCCATGCGCTATAGCTTGAGCTAGCATTCCTTATGCATGATGAGATACGTGCAGGATGATTAATTTTAGCGGTAGTAAGACACATGCTGCTATGACAAGAATGGATAACCCACATTTTCTACACCCCAATGTGAACATATCTTGAAATGTCGCCCCTCAAGCTGTCATTAATGTTTTCACGTTTCGTTTCTCTTTCTAAGTTGTGTTTCTTCAAAAGGTATAGATCAGTGGGCGCGGTATCAGTATCAGTATGCACATGGTTAAGAGAACAACAAAGTGAAAGAAATATAACATTATCTTGACAAACTTAAGCTAATGGTTATGCTGACATATCAAGGATTTCATAAATGAATCTAGAAGACTTCAAAGTCTGACTAAGATAGTTCTCTCCAAATGCCAAATATCAGCGTAGTATAGTTACTAACTGCATAATATGTAAAAATTTAGAGCATAACTCTTAAAAGACAAAGCAACTAGCTGTGGTTTCCAACACTGCACTTATAAACTTAAATTTAAGATAAATAAATAAATAATAAACTTTAAAGGTGACATAATGTTGGACCTGAGAACTTGATTCTATTGAAAGGAGCTTATGCAAATGAGCTACATTCCCTCCCTGAAGATACAAGTAGACAGAGAAGTCATAAATGAAGTTCATTAAAAGGTTACAAGAAAAATCAATGTACATGGATAGTTTTAGATGAAGCATGCAAGAAAAATCAAACCTGGAAAACTCTGCAAGCCTTTTTCTTTAGCCTCGGTGCGGAACATCCAATCTTTTATCGATTCACAAAACAAAAGAAATCGGTTAGACGAAGTATGACAAACTTACTAAGTAGAGAGAATGTAAAAAGAGGGAAAATTACAAGAATGTGATAATCCATTCAACTAACATGAGGAATAGGAGTTCCATTGTCAGTATTAAGAAGCATCCCAGATTCGGGATCAACTTCAAAAAGGTTTGCACGATTATCATGAAAAAAACTTGGCTTGGAGCTGCAAATATTAAAAGACACTCCAGTAAGAACAAAACAATACAAATTGAAATTGCATTTTTTTCATGCAAACAGGCAATTCCTGACTAAATATTATAACAGAGCAACTTTAGCAATGCCAAGAGAACAGAAGACTTTTAAAGAAATGAGCCAAGAACTTTACACTTTACAACATTCCAGTCATGTACCGAGTCACCGACAAATAAGTAATAGTTGACAGTCTCATATAATCGAACAATCTGAAGGCATCTATGTCTCTTACTACTTCCATGGAGAATAAGAAATATAAATGTGGGAAACAAGTATTAAATATGAAAAAGAAATATGAAGCATAAAGACTGCTAATAAGTACTATTCTTGTGAAGATGCATTTCTAGCACAATACCCCAAACAAGAAAGCTATTGTTCTTTCCAACATAATGAATCCAAATTTCCTATCTACAAAAGTGAATAACGAAATACATTTTTTTCTTTTTCAATCTCAATTAGTTTGTTGGGTTTAATGAAAACCTTGATAGAAGACGGCCATAGAAGAATGGCTCAAGCGAACGGCCATAGAAGAATGTCATCTTCTTAATGAGTCAGCAAGATATGCATAAGTCCTTTTAGAAGACTCAGTGGGAGCATTTCAATTTGCCACACTCAACCCACGGTCTACTGTTAAATTTCAATCCAAGTGCAAATTCTGAAATCCCTCTCTAATTCCAAATGAATTTTTCCAATGCAGCTCTACGTAGTGAAGAGCGTAATTTGTTTCCGTGATTAGAATGGGAAAGGTTGAATCCTTAAGGTCTGGACAGTGTTAGTGAGCAATACTCCAGAGATGCCAGAGGGAAGTGGATCAAAATGGATTAGATGTGGCACCAGCATCACACTATGAGCAGATATGCTTTTCCAAAGACATGCAAAATAAACAACTGTATACGCAGCTAAGACTCTACAAGGAGGCACCATCCATGTGCTTCACTGTTCGCAGGGACGGTAATGAACGTGTCCACGGGCCAATTTTCGGCCCTCCCTATATAAAATTTTGAATTAGAAAAATAAAATTTTCATTTTTAATTTAAAATTTTGTATAGAGCGGGTCAAAAATTGATCCAAGGACGCGTCTATTACCATCCCTGACTGTTCGTTGGCGAAAGGGAGGACGGCAAGCATGGGCACCCCCCCCTCCCGGGAAAAAAAAAACCCTCAATAACATCTTAATTACACATTAAGTTTTTCATATAAATACAAACTTAATTTTTCCCCATTGGATATATGGGAAAACAAGGGGTTTAAGTGAACAATCTCCCCTAAGATAAACGGTGCTGTTTTTGCACAAACCTTTCATCCGACTTCATGGATTATTGTGGCCCGAAGTAGACTAGTAAAGCAAAATGGGTATTATATGTAAAAAATCTTACTGAATGTGACCTAATATAACAAATAGATTTTTCGATTGACATTAATTATGTAGTTTACAAAATAAATCTAATTAAAAATCAACCAACTTCTTTGAGTGTGAACTATATTTTTCTTATTATTGTTCACTAGTTACAACTCACATACCTAACAACTAATAAACGACATCCTAGTTAGTTGAATCAAGAATATCTCATATGGAATGAATGTTGTTACTAATGGAGGCAACCCCACTTTCAACAAAATTTTATTCATCCATGTACTTTTCTAGTACTTTTTAGCCATATATTGCTTACAATACAGTCCATGATATATTGGATACTTCCCCCATAAAAAAATGATATGTCGAGCCGTGTCAGATACGACACCTGTATCACCAAGTCTAACACATAGAAATATTGAAACCTCTATTTAAATAAACTGTTCACAGAATAGAATATATATTATGCCACCTTTTGACAAGAATTAAATATTATTTGGTTCTTCTTACTTTCCTATCTTCTTCTTACTTTCCTATCCTTTTTCACATGTGAACAAGAACTAAATACATATATTTTTTTGAGTTATATATACATATATTTTAAATATGCATGCATATAGTTGTGTCATCATATTAGAGAATTGTCGTGTCTAACATCTGTCTCCACATATCATAGAATACAATACATGTTTAACTAACACTAAATTTCAATTAATAAAATTTTCCACCTCTGAAGTATATTCTTAGCTTTGCCACTAGCTACTTACAGAGCACTCTCATATATCAAACCAGTGCATTGTCAAAATCGAGAACAACACTGTCAAATGAATTGCAAGGGATGGTCTCTCCAATATGGTATAATGTACTTGATATCATCCTAGTAATACACAAGCAGGAATCTTTGTACTGACTCCTGCGGAAGCTGTGATGTAGAGTAGCCAGATCCCTCGATCTTGATTAAGCTTCTGAAGCTTAGCAAAATGCTTTTTAACTACTTTAATTATCATTAGATTAGTAATTTTTATTTTTATCTTTATGTTTCTTTTAAGAATGATTAGGGTTTGAAGTTAACATTTACCTTTTTTATCTTTAGGATTTGAAAATTAGGCCTCCAAATTTAGCTAGGAGTTAGAGAACTTTTTTATTCTTGTCTTTTCATTAGGTAGCTAATCCTAATTTATATTTGATTTTTTTATTTTCAAGTGCTATCTTGTAGTTAAGGACATGAAGGGGTTGGCATAATGTTTAGTGTTTATCATTTAGTTGGAGTTATTGAAGAAAAATGGGTTGGTATAGTGTTAGCTATTAGATAGATGAGTGACAGAAAACTGATAATTACGGGATTAGTTGAGGGCTGAGATCCCTGTCTGCTTTCTTATCTCTTTTCCAACCTCTAATTTATTCTCTCAAAAATGCTTGCCATTACCCAGTTGATTAAGAAACAACATGCCTTGCATTTTTTCGACGAAAAAAAGAGGAACATCACTGTTCTTTTTTAGTTTAGTTGAAGAAAAATCATACATGATGTTTCATGTATTAACAAAAGAAACATTAAATTGTCAGGATTAACCTATAGGTGCCATTTGACAACAGCATAAAGTCTCGAAATTATCCTTTAATCTCTAAGCAGTTATTGCATGGATAAAGTTATCCTAAAATTTGAATGAAAAGTTTATCAAAAAACCTCAGAAGTACAAAGATAAGACACTGGGGTATCTGTTGCACTTAAAAGACAAATTCCTAGTCCACTTTCACATCAAACTTACATTGGGCAGAACTGAAGTTATTCTATAACTGTTTGGCAGTGCAAGAGCTAGTATTATTACTCATTATCCCTGATTGAATGCCAAAAGGCACCATGAAGTATAGAAAAACCACCAATAATTGTTCAGTGGAAAGTCCATTATAACAAAGAAAATTAACAAACACAAAGTATCGAGTGTCGTCCTCTAAGATCAACCTGAAAGAAATGTTGTGGATAAGCATGTAAAGCATCAAAGTGGGGAAGAAGCATACTTCTAATCTAATGCACAAAGTATTTTATTTCAAAAAAAAAAATTAAGAGGATAATATCATGCTAAAAAGAACATATATTGGTCCTTAGTAAGACAAAATTAATAGCAACCAATATCAGATATAATAGAAATTTCCAAGGTGCCAAGAAAAATCCAAACCTGCCTGTGATAACCAAGTCAAAGTTTTCAAGCCAATCATAGTTGCAAAAAGAATCACCATGTGAATTTTGCCGACAAAGAAAATTCATAACAACATTTGTGTAATCCCACAAACTGCACAAATAACATCAGATATTTAGCGAAAGGCAACAATATTGATGAAAAACAAATATCTGCTTAATTTTACAATAATGAAGGCGTTTATATCAAGTAGGCTTCCTATATCCCTTACAGTAAATCTGTATCCCCTCCCACAATTCACCTTGTTTTCATTTGTCACCTCGTTTAATTCCCATCAAACGTACATGCCAAACGAACCACACCCTCCTCCCACCAAAAGAAAGAGGGAAACAAAAAGAAAAAGGCTCAGGCATATCCTGCCTTTAATGAGTAGAACTTCTCATATTTTATCCTCTATTAATGGTATTATAAGCCAGATATTTTCAGTATGTTATTGAACTTAAAATGCGTAAGACGAAGCTCCAGATGTTTACCATTATTGAATGTGAGGGAGAGAGTTACCTATTAGTCACCAAAAATGTAGCTCGACCAGAGTCCCGTAGCATTTTAAGCATGGGTACAATTGCCAAATCCTCGGTAATATACCTAACAAAAATGTTGAGAATATCAGTGGTAATGTGATAACTTTGCAAATTAATTAATACAGTAAAACAACTATAGGGTAATTATCTGGTATTTTTGGCTTATTTAGTGCTCCAGAGATGTTCGATTCCGTGTAGAAATCTTTCCTATCTCCCTTTTCTCTAGGAAAATCTTGGAGGATTGCCCCTCTAGCACAACCAATAAGGAATAATTTCCTACATGCCTAATAAGCCATCAGTATTTTGGGCCAGATGCCTCCCCTGTACATAGTTCCTCATGCAGGAAGCCTGACCGGCGAAAAGGGGTTGATAAAAGGACCTAAGTTCTACATAAACTTTCAATCATAAGATACAAATAATATGTGGCGAAATAATTTCATAATAATATTTCAGTATGATATATGATATCCATCCATATAAAATATGGATGTGGATACAAATAACCTGAAATATCCAAATACAAGATCAATATAACACAAACTTTTCCAAAATTTTGGAGTCAACTACATGAATACTTTTCTTCCATTCATTTTAGTTAAGAACCATCTTCATACTAAATACACCATTCTGATCTTTTTTTTAATTACTTACATTCATATTTGTTTAAGCTTACCTCTAATCCTCCAACTCCGTGGATTATGGTTTTATCACTTTTCTTAACCGGTGACCATTCAGGTCTCCGCTTCATAACGGTTCTCTCTCATTTTATTCTCAATCGGAGAAATTTCTAATTTGTTGCATTAGGTTGGTGACAGCCAACAATAAACTTATTTAGATCTTGTATGAAATGAAGTATCCAAATAGATATCACAATACCTTAGACATCCCAATATACAAGTGCATGTCCTAGTTTATGTAGTATGCCGAAACATTATAATAAATTACTAATGTAATTTTTACGTAAGAATATCCTTTTTATAAGGGTTGAGCCGCAAATTTTGAATTACTAGTCATATTTAAAAATATTTGCTTGCTATCCATATCTCATTAGAGTCCAAATTCAGTTCTATCAATATGGATATTGAATAAAATATCAGAGAAGTGTCCGTATTTGTATCAATATACGTTATAAGAAACAAATACATAGCCAAAGGGAAAAAATGGAAAATATGATTATTAGTTTAGCAATGTACTTTAGTCTCAGTTTCTTGTCTAATCTATTCCCTATAACAAGAAAGTCTTGTCCTTTTATAACCTTTATCTATTATAATTCTAATAGTCCAAAAAAGGGAATAGATGTGAACCAACAATTAAGTTATTATTTCACAATGGAGAAGGAACACATAAGTCTGTGTTCTGATCTCATTCATTAATTTTATCATCAAAGTCTACCATCTTTGGTGGAGCCATCCTGGGAGAAAATAATTTGCAGAACAAGCTGAAGCATGTAGAAGGAGTGACAATACAAGGAAAAAGGAGATACTTCAGTGCTAGACACTTGGTAAAGTCTAGAATGAGTGAGAGAGGGTGTTTGAGGATATCTAGGCAAATAGAATTAAAAGGAAAGAGTGTCCATTTGTCCTTATCGTGTTTTTTTGCACATTATCCTCATGAGTAAGTATAACTACCAGTAACCTACTTTAGTATGTGATTCTATCTCTTTCGTCTCATTTTCATGACTTAGATATTAACAAAATTCCCTATGCATGATGCTAGGAAATTTGGAGAGTTACCCTTTGATTGCATGAGCTCAAGTTGCATGAAGAATAGGTAGATCTACCTAACCACCAACTGTACATGCCACCCATGAGCATTTGGGGCACAGCCCTCTTAATCATCACCAACTCATAGTGGACCAATTCCAGGTTGACAGATTCTTCATAACTAACAAAAATTGGTTACCCATATGGAGCTTTATAGCCTGTTAAATCATGCTCCAAAGCCAAGCCATCTTGATGGAAAGTGTTAAAGATGATCTTATCCTAGAGAATAGCAGGATTGAAGAACAGTGCTAGGTTCAAGATTAGTTCAAGCAGAAATGTCAATAAAGTTGTTGGGTTTAAAATTCACATTCCCTGCCACTCCCAAAATACTACAAACTGCAAACAAAAAGCAAAAACACAACAAGTGGTGATATTAAAAACAGGGGAAAAAATATTAAGCATCATCTCAATGATACAACTGCGAGAATCTGGTCCTATCACTCCCCAAGTCAGAAAAGAAAACTCATTACACACCAGCACAAAACTCATTTACTTTGAATTTCATTTACTTTGAATTTCTATATGTGAAGAAAAGATCTAGACAGCCAATTACTTCTTAGCCTAGATATTTACCAAATAAAAAATGAAACAGCTCGTTCATGACCTACCTTCCAGGATCTTTTGCAACCATTTGCTTCAATGTTCCATCACGATGACACAAGTCAACTGCAGCTCTTACGTCTCTATACATTTTGCTATAGCTGCAATAGGAAACTGTAGGTAAGTACAAGGAGACGAAACCAAATCACTGCCATACAAAAATAAAGAAATGATTCAGATTAACTCAAGTTTCTGGCAACAATTATATATCATGCTTTTGACCTTCAAAATGATCAATTTACCAAAACTAATATCACAACAGAAAGGGGTTCAGCTTAAATCAGAAAATTAACTATAGGATTTCAAATGATGAAATGTTTTAAAAAGTGCAGCACTCAACTAAAGTAGCACTTGCAGGTAGCCTAAGTTTTGGACAAGATATTATGGTAGACCACCCACTACTTGGGGTCAGCATTCACCCTATAACACCATCTTGTAAATCATAGTTAAACTGTATTAACAATGGATTGTGCACACTCAAAAGTTTTCCCAATCCTGTTTGCCAATACTTCAATATGAATTTAAGACTACCATTTACAGGTAACAACCATATGAAATATGAATTTCACTTGCTTTTAGGCTATTGGGCTTACCTTGCAAAAATCATGTTTGTAGAAAAAAAAACAAAAAAGCCACCCGCGGGATGCCACCCGCGGTGCCACCACCCGCGGGTGGTGGCACCGCGGGTGTGCTGTGGATGGTGTGCGGTATTATTCGTGGGGGTGTTTTCCAATCGTGGGTGATTCAGTTTCACGAAGATTTCGCCCACGACGTGGACAGACACTCGTGGAGTTAAAAGGAGGAGAAATCCCAGAGCGTCTGCTTCCAGAGTGGATAGGGCAGAGTCCAAAAAATCAGAGAATTTTTAGAGAGTGTTTCTTTTCCAGAATTTTCAGAGGAGTTTTAGAGCAGCCGTTTTTTGTCCAATCCCAATCGGACCGTCAACGGAGTGCATCAGCGAGACTCCACCGCCACTAAAACCCACAAATCAAAAGGGGAGTTGAAATCAATCCTCCCCATTCTTGTAATTTCGAAAAGATCTTTTGTAATTTTCTTTTACCATTGTAATTCCAAATCAAAATTAGCAATGGAAGGAAAATTCAATTTTTTGGGCGTACACATGTTCTTGTTATTGCCAAAAAAAAGCCATAATACGAAATCAATTTCCTAGAATTAACAATGGATGATGCATGCTCAAAGTCTTCAAATCTTGTTTGGCACAACCTCAATTTCTATAGCTATATAAGCTAGAGTACTGGTTTTACCCTCAAAGATCATTTATTTGTTATTAACAAATATTCATAATATGACATCAATATCCTCAACTTTGAGGCATTCAGCAATGTAAAAAAATCACGCTAAAGTGTTCCGTAAAGTAATGGTGATAAAAATGTTATGAAGCATGTCAAATAACGGTATTATTACAAAGCAAACATGAAGATGATACCACTTGGAAAGAAAATCTCCCTTCAGAAGCAATTTCATGTTATTTTAGAAATTCTCTTGTACTTCATTTAAGAATGTTAGAGAATGAGTTGTGTAACTTGCCTAGTTGATATACCTACACTAAATTCCTATAGTGGGTTAAATTTTACATACAGATAGTCTTTCCCAGAAGAATATATTTATGATGTTCAACCCAATGTTTTAAAATATCCTCCCACCACAATGTCTGTTTCTACATATTCATTATATCACACATCATGAGATAGACATCTTCCTCGACAACAAGCACAAAAGTTATGTCGCAGATTCAAACTGCAGTAGCCAATTGTGAATTGGACACTAACTCAAAGATTTTACATACTATTGCCATCATATACTTGGTGGTAATTGTTTCAAGATATGTCGTAAAAGCACTTGATCTAAAGCATAGAATGCAATAGATTTGGGTGGAAAAGTTTGATAACTGACCACACTTAGCGGTAACTGTTTCAAGGCATGTTGGTTATGCACATGATCTAAAGCATTAAATGCAACAGGCTTCTGTGAAGAAGTTTGATATGGAGTTGAATTTTAGGATGGATTATAGATCCTATTTTGATTAAACCTTCATCTGCCAGCAGATAAAAGCAGAATTCATATGTAGCTCTTTACACAATTCCATCAATGTCAAGTGGAACATCCTTGATCCTCCCTTATCATTGCTACTTGCTAGCCACATGATGGCAAGCAAAAAGACAGCAAAGGTATGATTTTTAAGGATATTAAGATTGAGGCTAAAAGCGGTGTGAATTTCAATACCAAAAGCAACTTTGGATTCTATTCATGGATCAAAAGTTCTTTTTTCAAGCTGGCCAAAGCCCGCTTAAGCATTTTGGGCTTCATTTAAGTGTTTTTACGCACTTTTGCAAGTAAAAAGAGACAGGCCGCTTATTCCTTCCGATGTGAGCCAAACCTATGCAACCTAGGCATGCTACCGCTTTAAAAACTGTTTAGCCGCCACCTTTCTGCATTTATTACAATGACAACTTTGTTGTATCAAGCCCTATGAAACCTCTTATTCTACATATGTTGTTAGGAAGACCAATCCACTCAGTAAAAGGCAACTAAATCATCATGACTCGTGTTGCAGCCTCCAGGTGGAGCATTAAAGTTTCTATAGTGGTTCTTTATTCTACAGGAATTCTACGCTGTAAAAACATGAGCTCTCTACAGGTAACAGTCCCAGACAATTCAGTAACATCAATGACTTAATAAGATTTAAAATCTTATTGTGTTCCTCCTAATTAAGACAAAAAAAAAAAAGAAGACCAACTTACTTTAACCTCTGCAGATTTGTTCTTTTAACTTTCCCCCATGATGGCTTGAAGTATTACATTTATTAAGAGGAAGCCATAAGTGGAGGAAGAAAGATTATGCTTAGAAACGCAATGCTAATGGTGTTAATCAATGTTGTTGTAAAAGATCATCCCCAATTTCCTCCAACTATTACAATGTGGAATTCAAAGAGGTAAGCAAAAAGATCAGAAGTTGGAACAACAAGGGACCTAACTTGCAACTAGGTCTTGAACAATCATCTTGTCCAAATAGCACCTAAATCCTAATTCATAAATGCTTGTCATTATGATGCTAAATATATATATTCCTCGGTAATAAGTGGTTCTGGATCAAAACAATTTTCTTTTTTTCCTGTTTATAGTTCAAGATAGATATCACTATATTATAATAGTACAAAAATAGGTATAAACAATTTTAACAAAATATTCTTTATGGAACTCATTCACAATGAAAAAACTATTTTTGCTAGTTAATTAGCTTATACTAGAATTTATATCCAAAGTTTCCTCTTCTTAGCAAGAACAAGACAGTCAACATATGAAGAAAGGTCATTTGTGAAGGCTTTGAATTACGATTTAAGTGACATTATATGAATAACCATATGATCAAACTTGCCTGATGATCAAAAGATGCATGTAATCAAATTTGAGCTGTATCATATGGATTGCTTATGATTCCCAATGGTCTGTGTTGCAAAGGAAAACAGAAAAGAGAGAGAAGTATCTATAGTTGGTTACTAGCTATGGAAGCAAATAGGCTTACTCAAGTTTACCCTGCTTTGGTGTGGATCCTAACACAAAATTTTGTTTGGAAGTGACCAGATAAGGTTTATCTTGGCTTGCATATGTATACTCCAACCATATAGCAACACTTTCATTCTCGATAAATGAGCTAATCATCGTCCTTTAATTTACCCCTTTACACATCATTTGTAGCACTTATATTGTATCCACTTGTAACCAAGAATTATCTGCTCAACAAGGACGGATCACCATATGAGTCTGGATGCAATGTAGCTATAAACATCCGACCAAATGTAAACTTTCAGCCAACCATCTCAGCATAAAAAGCTTATGCCCTTCATTCTTTGGTAATAACTTCCTCTTCTAAAAATTTCTTCTTGTAGTCTCATTGAAATGTGTACATCATTTGCAAATAACATATATTAAGTGACTAGGTGAACTCATCCTCCATTTCAGTAAGTAATGCATTCACAAAGTAGAGCATGAAAGAGTTCATACCTATGCCCTCATGTCTAAGTTGCATGTGTGCTTTATGTGGAATAATCATAGAGGGGAAGTAGGAAAGTAGAAACCAAGCATGAGTGCATGCTACTTGCCCAAAAAAAACATGGCCCCATTCTAAAATAATCAATTTCTATGGTATATGGGACGCAACCCCAAACAAAAGATTGCCATGTCCAGCAATGTCAGACACAACAAACATGTCCATCTGTGTCCAACACTTCTAAATTTTAAATTTTAAATTTTTATTCACCCCAGCATTATGTACATGACATATATATGCTACCCTTTTAATATATACATAATATATATATGTGTGTGAGTGTGTTATGGTTCATTTGGTAGTATAGTTTCTTTCATATGTGAATAGCCTAATACATATACTTGTATGGGTTAAATATACAATTATTCAGTTAAAAAATTGCATATACAGTTGTATCCTTGTTCAAGATGTCCAAATATTGGAAGGTTGTTATATCTGACACGGTGTTGGAGCACGCTTTCATATCTATGTCTACCAGTCAGGGATTAATTTGGACCCTTCCAAATATCAATGGTTCATTGAAGGGTTTAAATTTCATAGTCAGTAACGGTAATGCCCAATGGTTTATGATATTAGAGAATCATATATATTATTATATAAGAAATGTTGACAGATCTCAACATATTGACAATATTAGTACCAATATTGTGGGTTATATCATGTTAGATAGCTCAAAATCCGATATTTGTAATGCTTATCGTCTCGGCAATATGTAAAATCTTGCTTAAAAGTTAGTCCAACCTATTTTATGGCGTAAATGTTAAAAATAACGCGTTATGAAAACCGTTATGTTGCGTTATGAAACCTAACAGAAAGTCAACGTTACTTAGCAGTCGAAAATAACTCAATGCACCGTAACAGTGCGTTTTTTATGTTATTTTACGTTATTTTTCGTTATGTCAATGTTATGTTACTTTACTTACAATAATTTTTAAATAGTTTTTATATTGATTTAGATTATTTATTTTAATTGTTAGCGAATTGTTGTAGTTTTTTCACTTGACGGCTTGTTGTTTGCTTATTTGATTACTTGTGGCATTGTTAGCATTTACATTCTTATTTACTTATTATAATTTCTTTCCAATTACTTAAAAAAAAATCGTTATAATTCTTTCCAATTACTGAAATTTCTTAATTGCTGATTAAATTGAATTCTTAGCTAATCTAAAATAAATAATTAAAAATAACATAAATTGAGCATTACAAAATATAAATTACAATATTGATAATAATTGAAAATAAATTTGAAATCTTATTGTCTTATTTAGATGATGACTAAAATTATGAGTGTAAATATAATTTAATTTATGAAGAAAAATATGACAATTACTATGTAATTGTTAGAAATTTAGAATTAATACCGGGATATAATTTTTTATATTTTTTTTAGAATTTTTAATTCAATTTTCTATTTATAAAATTTATTTTATATAGTTTTATATTTATTTTTAATTATATAAATAGAAAATCGAGTAACCTACATTATACGTTACGCTATATGCTATATAACCTAACAGAGACAAAAACGTTACGTTACCGTTATCGTTATTTTAAACATTGAGCCGCGTAACCTCAAACAAGGCAGAAAATCAAACGATTGGCTAATTGTCTTATCAAAATAGAAAAAGACATAAGTTGGGCCCTGGAAAGGATAGATACTTCAACTGCCAGCATCATACCTTACCCCACTCCCCATCAAAAACCTCCCCGTATGTTCCCCGAGAACCCCACAGCATCTGCTCCCTTGTGGAAACCAGTTACCATCCACGTGTTCATAGTTATGCCTGCATGTACCAGATTGATACATGGGCAGGAGGGAACCTGTTATAGAGAGAGTACAAATGACAGATGCAGTGTCCTACAACATCATCGAGAACCAAGTGTTTTCTAGAAAAGAGGGTGTTAAATTCAAATTCCTAATATGTGTCACCGAGGCGCTTCTGTGCGCAAATATCCATCTAAGTGTCAATTCTCTGATAGAATATCTTAAGTTTCATGGTGTGTAAGGATAGTTGCTCAGGAAAGAATAGATGAACTTTTATGGAAAAACTAATTATGGACATAAAGGAAGAAATCCAATTGGGCTTCATCGGACAATAAGAAATGTAAGTATATGTGCAGAATATCATTACATTGCAAGGACTAGAGCACCTACTCTGTATCAGAAGAAAATTTATCTTGATGATTGTCCCTGAAATCCACAAGCTGTGCAAACAGAAATGCTTCAGCCAGAGAGAAAAGTGTATCTATAAGAGCATAGTCAGGCTCATCAAATGAATCTCGTATCAGTGTGTTCCCATAAGCAGCAATTTTATCTTCCTTAGATAACTCCTTGAAGCCATGGTGTGCTACTTTAACATACTTGTGCCGGTCCATCTGAAAAACAACCACATTGGTTATTGCTACCTTAATTTCATATGCTTGGAACTGCGTCACTGTTTTATAGAGAGAAAAAAGTAACAAACTAAAGGTCATTTAAGTATGATGTAGATGTATCATTTGCAACATAATTATGGAGTGTCATCCTGAGTCATTACAATGGAGAAAAAAAGGAAATTACTTGGCTTAGATATGTAAACTTCAATCTGTTAATTATCAACATCAGAACATGAAGTGGTTGACTTATTGAAAAAAATAACTAATCATAAAGCAGGTTGTGAAAATAAAGCTGCAGTAAGGGACTACAAAATCTTCAATATGTCCAAGCTTCCTGTTATTTGAAAATTTGCAAGTTCAGATCAATCTTTTAGCCAAAGTGAAGCAGTGTATATAAAATGTGCAATCGGCTTGTTAAATGTTTTGACTACGCTCTACCAAAATCATGCATCTGATGGTTTATTTTCTTATGTTAAATTGTCATTGAAGTTATTACAAAATTAATCTTTTGTTGAAGTTCTGGATATGATAAACAATACTGCTGCTAACTGATAATAAAAGCTTAGAGGCATGAATTCAGAACCATAACCCCTCCCTTGCCCAGCCTCAAAAAAGTCAATTGCTATCTAGAACTCTTAAGCTGAGAAAACCAAAAATTCAGAATAACTAAAAGCTAGACTTGTTCAAGAACTGGCCCTAAAAATATAAGCCTAGGAAGTTGACTCATAATTTATTAGCAAAACTCTGGTTGTCTGGTGCACAGGACTACTAAGAAAAAAAAGCTCTCACAGGATCAAGTATGAGAACTTTTGGAGATAAGGCTCTGTAGTTTCCCATAACAGAACATGATTTGAATTAAAAGTTGCAAAATTAAGCAAGTTCAAACAAAACAGAGCAAGCACAATTGAATGCAGAATAAATGAGTCATGGTAAAAGACAAAAGATGTATACCTAATAGAACAGTACACAGTAGTGAGAGGGGGAAAAAAATAATAAACTGACTGAAAAGGAGATGATTTTGCGAAAAAGAAAAGCATATGAGCAAGTGTTAGACAAGAGAACGACAGTATACTTTTACAAAGGGCAAAAATGAAAGTTGAAACACCTCCATATGGTGAAATTGAATGTTGAAACAACCTATACGACTAAAAATTATACCCGAGTTGAAACAAAAAGATCTGTTGAGTCAAAACATAGTTCTAGGCTGCCCTTTTGTCAAATTTGCTCGGGAGTTAGGACTGTCCTCCACAGAAGTATTGCTGGGTTGGCAGTAGGAAATAGTGCTTATAAATAAAGAAAATAATAACATGAATATACATTTAGATATTTTACATGTCTATAATGTATAAATAGACAAAAATGCTAAATTGATTGCGCAAGCATGCTCTGTAACACAAATTCGAAAACCTGTTTGCCTACAGGTTAAAAGTTTCCCTTGACGCAATCAATGAGTTTCCAGAAAGAAGAATACTCAATATAATACGTACAAATTGTTGGGACATTGTAATCCATGAAGCGGACAGGTTCAAATCTGCCTGCCTATGAAGAAGAATTACCCACCTTTTTGTAGACAGTGCCAACAATATTTCTCACATCCAAACACCCAGAAGGACAAGACTGAGTCTAAAATAAGAGTTCATAGGATGAGTTCACCGGCTTAACACTTCCCTTAAACAACACCTTCTCTAACTGGTGAAAACTGTGACATACTTCAAACGTATGGTGATTATCGTTCTATTTTATTTATACTTGGGATGTTCCCACATAAACCCAAGAAAAGCTAAATTGATGCCACACTCAGAGATGTTAAACTATTCTATACGCATATCGAGTTTGGCCAAACAATTGAGGCTTGGTGTGGTCAACAAAATTGTGTCTTCAAGCAGTAAAGGGACATCAGCCGTATTAGCAACAATGCCTGAATGTATAAAAAGTCTAATTACAACATATGGTCTCTATATATGATAACTCATCGTAGAATAGGCTGCATGTAGTGCTTGAATGATAAAGAATAAAGACAAAAGGCTATAAGGCTACCATTCCCTTCCAGCATGTAAGAGTTTCACACCCAGAACAAGAACCTGATAACAGCTAGAACATAAGCAGGAAAACCAGCAAATTTCTAGAACTTTGAACTTACAAGTTTCCAAGGAAAACAAAAACAGGAGAGGAGGAAAATGTTCACCACTAGGACTGAAAGATATAAGGTATGGACATAAAGAAATAGGGCAAGTTATTTACAGAATGTTACGGGGTTCGGGACCAGGAGCAGGACTTAAGAGTCAAAGAACCAAACTTCGTAGGGGAGCAGCACCAGATCAATGGGATAACAATCTTCAGCAAAATACCAGTGGAATCATAGTCAAGGAGCTTAGGATCTGGGGCACATGGTAGAATTGGACATCAATATGACAAGAAAAGCCCATGTGTTATCACATGAATGATATATCAAGTTGCAGCAAAAATGATATTTATCAAGTCCCAGCTAAAAAGACAAAGTCTTGTAAGCCACTGCTTCATCAGCATCTTACTGCAGGCTCCCTCAAAATTTATTGAGAATGATTCAAAAATTATGAGACTAATACGAGCTCCAAAACCAAAAGAATGACGTAGTAAAACAAAAGGTTTTGGATGGTAATAGAAGATGTCAATAACTTTAACTATTAGGTGGCTTCAAACAACAAGCACACTCGTAATATATTGAACGGGCTTGACAAGTGGTCATCATATTCAGAAACCAAAAAGGTTGGTATCAATCGGTGCAAATTGTAAATTTAATGCATAGCCTTACTACACCTATTGAGACACTAATATTAGCTGGAATACTAGGAATTATGATCAACGTCTTGGTGCCTAATAGCAGAGGAATAAAAAAGTACAACTCTTTCATCAACTTGAAGCAGTAATATAAAGAAACATAATCAAGCCAAACCTCCTAAATGGAGAATATGTCAGAATAATTGCTTCATGTAAAGTACATATGGACAATATCCCAATTACTATTCAATGATCGGGATCCATAAAGTAAAAGTCTGCTAAGAAAACATATAGAAACAAGTGCGGGTCTAACCTTCAATATATTCCCTCTCTTCTTGTCAAGAACAAGACCTCTAACCATGTATTTCCAATCAAACTTCCACTCCAACAGCTGCAAATTGAGAGAAAAGTGTGACACAGTGTATAACAACATCATGCAGCAGCTTGTGGAGAAAGCTTGAGCAAGATTCTATTAATTTCATCAGCAGGACATAATGAATAAATTCTGATACAAAGCATGTAAAGTTTACTGAGTTTCACTTGCATAGACAAAAATATTTTCAAAATTTAACCTGAAGAAAAAAGTGTGGCTGCAGCTCATAAGTAAATGTAAGACTATTGAAAATTGCAAAAGTAGTCAACAGCAGTAAATTAAAGAAACCTCGGGAGATGAAAGAAAGAAACAAATCTTCTTTCCACTGAATATTGCAAAGCTAAGCCAGGCTTCACTAGATTAGACACAGAAAAGTAAGATGGCTTTATAAGAGAACATTTAAAAATACATTGTTTTGAACACAGAAATGAATTATAATAAGGATCGTTTGGTTCAAATAAACGCTAGTGGGTTCACTCTATAAGCAAGTAGTTGTAATTCTGTATGCATTAGTAGATATAGCATCAAGAAAGCAAAAGTCCAGCTATCTAACATCTCTTTCTTGAATTTCATTAAGCTCCCGAGCAAACTTACAACATAGCATCATTCTCTTTACTAGTCAAGCAGAGTCATCCTTTCCACTGATACAGAGTTAGGAAAAAACAAAAGAGACATGTTGGAATGGTAAAGCTTTCTACTGCATTTAAAAAGAAAAGAAAGGGGCCTATAAATAGGCTTTACATCAGAACACTTCATCCTAGCACTAACCACAACTCCTATAAAATAGGATCACACATAAGACACTTTCTCAGCCACGAAATTAAATAACCAAATACCTAAAGACTCGGACATTTCAAATTCAACCATCATAGATTTCTTGAATTCTTTAAACATGACATCATCATTTCCAGTAAATATAAGATCGTCTACATATATGCAGACAATGAGCAGTTTTCCCTTATCTCCAATTTTAACAAAAGTTGTGTGCTCATATGGACATTTGTGAAAGCCTTCTTTCAAAAAATAAGCCTCAATGTGACTATACCAAGCTCGTGGAGATTGTTTTAATCCATAAAGAGCTTTTTTTAATCTATATGCTTTATGCAAATAGTTGAAACCTCCTAAAATCAAATTTCAATTTCAATTCAAGCACTCCTTATAAACGTCTTTAGAGGCTACCAACATAAACACCATAAGCAAACAAATACACAAAATCGAAAAATAAAATATAGATAATATTCATGCCAACTGCACAAACCTCGGATGGGTAACCCAAGTCGAATACGAGCTTTCTGATGGTGCCATTATAAGCCAAAGACTCGAAAGTCTCCGGCATGTATTGAGCCAATGTGTAATCCATGTCAAACCCAACCGCCACAATATTCTTCATGTTCAACGATCTATTACAGAATATCTGTTTCCCAATCGGAATTTCTTGCCCCCATTTCGCCGACGACCAAATAGACCCATCCTGATCAACACCACTAGACCCAATCGGGTGGTTGAAGACCGACCTCTTCTCTCCCATTTCGACTTCCTCCAGAGATTTCTTGGAGACCGAGCAGCTGTATCCTGATACCAGCACTATAACCTATAAAATTCAGCAATTAACGAGCTAAATTCTCGAAATCGAACTAATCCAATGTCGATAGCCTTCAAGAAAATGCATAAAGAATATGAGATTTTGTAGATAAATTGTGGAAATTTGAAAAGAAAATGACAGAAAACGAGAGAGGACAAGAATTAGAGAGAGAAAACCTTGAATTCTAGTCCACACACATTATTTCTAAATCGGGAAATTTAAGAATGGAGATTATTTTTTTCCTCCGAAATTTTTTTTAAAATCAAAAATAAAAAAAAATAAAAAAAAAGGCTCCAATCTTGAACTAGAAATCAAGGAAGAAGCAAGAAGAACCCTAATTGTTCGGAGATATAAAATAAAATTTTACACTTAAAATTAGAATGGAACTAAAACTCTAAGAGAGAGAGAGAGAGAGAATCGAGTCGTTACCTCGTCTCGAGAGATTGGAGATCGAGGAGAAGAACAAAGAATCGGAGCACGGCCCCAAATTTATAAAGCGGGATCGCGAGGCGGAGGACGATAAGCCCCCAGCGCGCCAGGAGGGGAGAGAGAGGGTCGAGAGGCAGAAGGCAGTAACTGGCCTCTTCGGGATCCGCATCTCTTCGGGTCCAAATAAGCATCCGCTCACCGCCCAACAGCTATCGAACGAGAGAACCAGAATCGATCCACTCCGCCTCGCCCTCCTCCTCCACTCCCCTCCTCCAATTTGTCGTGCGCAGAACCCGATACGATGCCCCTGAGGAACAATCCAAGATGCGAATGCGATTCGATGCTTGCCGCCACGTGGCGCAAAAGTTGATATGGGGGCGGGTTAGAGCCCGGGATGGTGTGGTGTCTCGCGGAGCAGGTTGAAATCGGATGATGGGCTGGTGGAGGAGGGGAATCGACGGACAATTGGATTCCCTTTCCCGCTTCGGAAATGGGGGCCCACTCAGGGCGGTCAGTTTTGTGCGAGAGAAGGATGCTCCCATTGATAAGGTTGCCAAAAGAGAGTTCGGATTCTTTCACGTGAGAAAAATATTATGGATTTTTCATTACATTACACAGAATTTTTTTTTAAGGGGTTTATAAATATCTGCCCCTTACATCTTTAAAAATTTTAATTAAGTCCTCCAAATTTTCATATTTATAATTTAGTTTCCTAAATCCTTTAAATTAACTCGCTTTAGTATCAACCATATTTTTGGCCCAAATTTCTCATTATACCCCTTAATTATTTCACTTTAATCCTCCCTTCTATTTCCCTCCTCTCCTCCTCCTCTTATTGAGTTCCCCTCTCCATTCTTCTCCTCTCTCTTTTTTTTCCTTTTCAGTTAATTTATAAAATAAAGTAACTTAGGAAAACCCAATAAGAAAATAGAAGAGAGAGAGGAGAATAATGGAGAGGGAAACCAAATAAAAAGGAAAATAGAAGAGGAAGAGGGAATGGAGGACTAAACTGAAATAACTTAAGGGTATAACGGGAAATTAGAATAAAAATATTAATAGGAACTAAAATGAGGTAAGTAAAAAAGATTTGGGGACTAAATTATAAATATAAATTTTTAAAAATATAAAGGACAAATATGTAAAAACTCCTTTTTCAAAAAATTAGTAGACAGTTAAAATATATAAAATTTATAGTTAATCAATATTAAACTTATCTCTATAATCTTATTAAAATCCACTCTGCATAAGTTCTAATTATCTTTTTTTTTTTATGGACCGTTAGAATTACATGTTATTTTATCCAATAAATTCTCTCCGTTCAAGTGGATTGGAATTTACCTGCTCTAATGGACTAATGGTGGTCAGCTTTTGGTTTTGTGCATGGAACAAAGTACAAGGATTGATTAGAATTTGTTGTGTGTTCTTTACTCTTTCTTCTTTTTCCTTTTTTTTTCTTTTTTTTTTATATTTTAGAATCTAATAAAGGTTATAGATTTTTCCATATCGCATTGATTACATTCTTATATATTAATAAATCACATGCTAGAGCTGTTGCTTGAGACTTAAGCCCCTTCATATTTGAGTCTAATCTCGACCCATTTGAGAAAAGGAAAACTTTATTATCATAGTGTTTTCTTTTAATGTTACTATTGTTACGAGATTCCTGAAAAAATAATTCGTAAGAGCCATGTGTATCTCATATATAATATGTACAAGATATAGTTTTTTGTATTATCCGTATTTGATTACATTTACTGATGCAAAAAACTTTTTTTTTTTTTTTTTTTTTTGCTGCTAGTCACCAAAAAAAAAAAAAAAATATTGATATGAGTACACATCAGATGTGGACATTAACAAATATACGGTGCATGCAAAAACGAATTGAGTGAAAAATAAACAAAATAAAGCTCAGGGTTTCCTTTTGGCTTATGTATTTTTCGATCTAGGCTTTTGAAAGAAAAGGATGTGTCCTACTCGGTGAACTGAAAAAAGACAAAAAGAAAAAACAATTATGCAGAGAAACAAGACAATCTCAAATTGTATAAAGATTGATTATAAAATAAGGCAATTTATTAATAGATGAGGAGGCTAAAAAATTATGTTGTCACTTGTAGAATTCATGTATGTTTGAATATTAAATTTTTGAGCCAATTCACTAGTTCAAAAATAAATAAATTAGCTAAATGGAAAATGACTTCAAAGTGGAGTATACAGTAAAGGGAGCAAAGGAAAAATTAGTCTCATATTGATAAAAGTGTTGTTAGAATGTGTGTTTATATATAATTGTTTGTTTCATGATATTATTTATGTAAGAAGAAGAGAAATTTTGAGCACCGACACTTATTTCTTTCACTTTTTTTTCCTTTTTTTTTCCCTTCTTTCATTTGTTTTTTATTTTTTTTCCTTCTCTCCTTCTTCTGTAGACTCTCCAGTCCCTTTCTATTATGCACTACACCATACACAAAACAGAAAACATTCTTTATCAGATTTGCCAGAGCAGAACGGTAAAGGATGAATCAGTTTTATCAGATTCGCCAGAGCAATAAAATTGCGGCTTCCTTCCTATTGCAGACCGATCGCTGCGCTTCCTTTCTGTTGCAGACCGATCGTTGCATTCTGAGATACCGACACTTGCTGCAATCCAGAAGCAGAATGGTGGAGTTTAAGAAGATAATGTCCAACACTAGCCTCGATCATTTTCCTGTCATCATCCAATCTGCATCCTTCTTCTGCATACGCTCATCCTTCAATAATCAGCAAAGTATTCCAATTCTGTTTTTCATTTATATTTTATTCTGTTTCTTACTTAGGGTAGTAAACTATTTAAATAAATTATAATTAAATATTTTGGTTCACTCTCTAGATTTAACTAATAACAATAATAATAATATTTAATCTTATTACAACAACTATAATAATTTATATTATATTTCTAAGTAACTGTTTTACATCAGGACTTTTTCTCTAATAATATTTCTGGTTTAAATTAGACTATAATTTTTTAATAGTTCTGTCTATATCTAATTGACGACCAACAATTGATGGAAAAGAACTCAAAGTTGTTACTAGTTGAAGTGTAAATTTTTATATTACTCAACCCATACCTTAGTAGTAGTTAAGACATATTATGTTTTTCATTTCCCAAAATGGGCAAATGAATTGAACTGATACGAATATTGAAATAATAAATCATGTACTTTTAACTCGAGTCACATATGTTAGATTGTTCTCTTGTTTTTGCCTTCCCTTGCATTATTTGAGGCTCAGAGTTAAGTATTATGCATATTTCAACTCCAGTACTTTAGACAAATTAAGAGATGTTAGCGTTATGCTTATAGGGTAACGTATAATGTAGGTTACACGATTTTCTATTTATTTAATTATAAATAAATATAAAAAAAATTATAAATTGAAAATTGAATTAAAAGTTTTAAAAAAAAATATTAAAGAATTATATTCAAGTATTAATTCTAAATTTCTAAAAAGTTTCACAGTAATTCTCATATTTATCTTCATAAATTAAATTAAATTCACACCCATAATTTCAATCATCATCTAAATAATAAAAAAATATTTCAAACTTATTTTCAATTATTATCAATATTGTAATTTATATTTTGTAATACTCAATTTATATTATTTTCAATTGCTTATTTTCGATTAGTTGATAATTTAATTTAAACAGCAAGTAAGAATTTTCAATAATTGAAAAGGAATTATAAAAAAAACCAGTAATAAGAAATTTCAGTAATTGCAAAGAAATTATAAAAAAAATCAGTAATTGGAAAGAAATTATAACAAGTAAATAGGGATGTACAAACTAATAATGCCACAAGCAATCAAATAAGCAAACAACAAGCCGTCAAGTGAAAAAAACTACAACAATTCGCTAACAATCAAAATAAATAATCTGAATCAATAGATAATATAACATAACATAATTTTACGTAACGTAACATAAAATAACGTGAAATAACATAAAAAATACACCGTTACAGTGCATTAAGTTATTTTCGACTATTAAGTAACGTTGGTTTTCTGTTAATTTTCATAACGCAACATAACGAGTTTCATAACGCGTTGTTTTCAACATTCCTCATAATAATGTGATTTGTCATTACAATAACGACAATACTGCTTGCAATTGTGGATTGGACTTGCATAAATGGTGGTCTGAGTTAGTCTGCTTAGATGCACGGTGACTAAAAGGAAATAATCCTTAATTGAGTTATGAATTTAAAAATATTTATTTACATGTCCACATATAGGTTTAGGCCTTTAAAATCCTATTTTAAACAATTGAATATTAGGTAAATTTGGTGGAAGCCCAATAAACAAGGAAATTTCTAGCATTCTTCCACTTGGGCAACATTAATTTCAGAAATAATAATATTTTACACTTTTTTTTTTGTTTTTGGTCATTTTGGAAAACAACTTCATACTGAATAACAAAATAATAAACTATAATTATGACATAACCCCTCGGATACAAATCAAATTCAATAAATTTTCTGTAACACACAATCTTGACCTGTTATCTTATCAAATAAAAACATATAGACTTAGATTGTAATTACAATTATTAGTAACTTTATGCGTCGGATCAAATGTAACAATGTCCCAAGAAAGATAACTTTTCTTTACCATTAAAAGAATTTAATTTGGATAACTAATCAGGAACTCATTATAACAACTATTTTGGATCCAAATAAAATGGCACTTACATTCTGATCCGATAGGACAGAAATCCCAATAAAATTCCAATCCATTTCTTGTTGATTTTCCAATCCGAAAATTGAAAGTTTGAGACTTAGGATGTGTTTGTTTGCAAGAAAGTAGAATAGAAGTAGTAGAAGTAAATTTACTTCCATCACTTCAAGTTTTTGTTTGGCCAAAAAAGAAGTTAGAAATTAGTTTTTATTTACTAAGGAGACGCCTATATGGCACTTTACTTCGAAATTTTTTTTCTTCACATTTTGACTTGAAATAGCTCTAGGAAGTATATAAAAAAAATAAAAATAAATAAATTATTTGCATATCATCATTACCATTCAAAAACTATACTTTTATATATATAAAATAAATAAAATTATGTAATATTATTTTATTTAATCAATTAAATAATATCACATCATAATTCACATTTTCCTTTAAAAAAATTAGTAAACAAACACGTAAATGACTCTTATTAATTTTTTCCCGCTTCCACTTCTTGTGGCCAAACAAACCCCAATCCGTAGGGAAAATCTAAATGCGCACCACACTAGACTTAGTGAGAATCACATTCTATGCTAAAGTAACGAGCACCACAAGGGAAAATGGTGCTCACTAAGTCAAGTGTGGTGCGCATTTAGAATTTCCCCAATCCGCATGTGATTTCCAATTGGATTTTCCTACATGCGGGTCGGATCCTAGATCCAATAAATCCGATCAATCCGGGAGCTTCCAATGGAGCACACCATTTTTCCTAGGGAACCCAGATTTCCTAGTGAGCCCACATAGAATTTACTAAAAGAAGGATTTTTCTAGTGAGCACACTAAAAATTTCGAAAATACCCTTCACCTCTATTTATCATCGCGGGAAATTCTATTTGCACACGGCATTTTACTCTTGACGCACGGTTTTGAAATTTAAAAATAATTATAAGTTTGCCATTATTTTTTTGACTAAACTACCATTATGAATTCCAAACTAAGACTTTTTAAAATTTGGAAGTACGACTCATCGTGTTCCTCCTCTATTTTCTCCCTAAAACCCTAAATGATTTTTTTTAGTATTTAATAAAAACACATCTCCAACAAAATTATCGATTTGATTTCTTGAGCCCTTAAATTTTTTTACATTAACATTCCTGAAAATATTAGAAGAATTTTAAATTCTTTGATTTTACCGTGACAATTCCTGAAAATATTAGAAGAATTTTAAATTCTTTGATTTTACCGTGACAAGTGAAATTTGAGTTTGAGTTTTTTTATGCAAATAGAAAATTCTAACATGCAATTGGTGTTAGAGGACAAATCTAATGTATGATTTAAATTTTTTTTAGGTTTTATGAGTATTTATTTGAAATTTATCGATAATTAGTTTTTTTTTGGAAGACTTCGCTTGCTGGTCGGGTATTAATACCCGACCACAATGTTTCTTAGTCGGATATTAATACCCGACCAAAATATTTTTTTTCCTAAATAGAATCGAACGGGTGAGGAGTTAGAGAAAAAGAGGAATGTTATTTTTGGAAAAAAATTTGGGTTTAGAGAGTAAAATGACAGTATTTCAAAATATGAGTTTGGTGTAAAGAGAAACCAGAGCGCCAAGAGTAAAATGCAGTGCGCAAATAGAATTTCCCTATCATCATCATCTCCCTCTTCTCTCCCATTTTCCTCTCTAACCGCCTAAACCCAAAAAAAAAATCATAACCCTAACTTTTTCTTTCCCCTCCCACTTCCCCTAATCCTCTCTTTCCCCTTCTCTACCTCCTTGTCCTTACAAATCTCATACCGCCGCCGATCTGACGTCATCGCCGTCGCCGCCGACCTCTGGTCGTTGACGCCGCCGTTCTCCCGCCGCCGCTGCCGCTTTCCCGCCATTACTAGATGAGATTTCCTAATCTAATAATATTTTTTTTTAATTTAGATTTTTTTTTTATTTTTTGATCAAACAACTCTTCAATATTAGAGTTTGGTAATTTTGTTGGGTTGGAGAGGAGGAAGGGGGATTTGTTCAAGAGGAGTGAATTAAAATTCAAGAATGCCACTTACTCATGTTCATGGCTGTGTTAAGATTTTATTTGATATTAATATTGGTACTATATTTCAATTTTTTCTTGTTCGGACTTTGGATTGATGTTGAAGGGAGACTTGGAGGAGAGTTAGTGAAGGTATTTGCTTGGAACATATTTGGCCACAGATTCAAGATTTATTAAGATACTCTGAGCTGCATATTGGCTGATTTTGGGGATAAAAAATGTTTATTATGATATTAGATTAGACTTCCATTTTAAACCAACAAGCTGGTTTTGAAGATTAATTAATTCTAAGGGTTTAGTTTAAGGTTTTAATTCTCGGAATCGATATCTGTAACCATCCTAGATAAGAATAGATTCACATCTTATATGAGACAACGAGCAGTATGATTTATAATAATTTCTATGAACTTAAATCATAGCTTGAGGAAACTGCGGTTAAAATTAATAAAAACTAATAGCTAAGCGTGCTCGAGTAGGAATAGTCGTAGGATGGGTGACCTTAAGAGAGGTTTCCGCTGCTTTGAAGTGTCAAAAATGGCATCAGAGCTTAATAAGAATCCGAGGAAATGTGTATAACTAAGAGCCCAACACCTAATGCACTGTTAAGTATTATTTTTAGCTTGGAAGACATCAAATTCTAAAGATGGGGAGTATGTAATATTCCTAGTTAAGAATATTCCCACGTCAGAAATGAAACAAAATATAGCATGATTTATAATAATTTTCATGAACTCAAATAATAATCATATAGCTTTTTTGGAGAGGAATTTGAGGTAGTCCTGTGATGGGTGACCCCGGGGAAACGCTAATTTTAACTGTAATGCTTAGATTAACGCTAATTTCACAATCGTGTTTACATATGTATACTGTCAATTTGCAATTCAGTTTGTCTAGCGCGATTATTATGTTAGTGGCTTAATTGTAGAGTATAATGTGTTTACTGATATGAATTTTATTTTGTATTGGTAGAATAGATGTCGGAGTGGTTAAAATAATTTTATACCATCAACCACCTCGCATGCACATAGAAGAAGGTAGAGCACAACTTCAGAATATAGAGGAAGTCATGGCCTATCTCTAGCAACCTAGCAATCTCAAATGACCGATCTCTCAAACTTGCGAAGATTAAAACCGTATAAACTGGTTACACTCAAGCAGAGGAACAACCAGAGGAACAAGCCACTCCTAATGCACTCGATACAATGAGAACTACTCGAACCACACGTAAACGTCAACCCCCAAGGAAGACACGGAGACGGTGATTAGTTTAGATTCTATATACAATGACATCTCTAAATTTTTATTAGAGTCCGTAAATTTAATGTTCAACTTTTATCTTGTATATTTATGGATATTGTAAGAAACTTGAAGACAATGTTAACTGACTTTCAAGAAATGAGTGACAGTGTTTTTTGTCATACTTTATGATATTTTGATACGGGTTTGTTTTTTGCTTGTACTCGATCAAAATTTTCTATTCTTGGATGTCCATGACTTATTATGTATATTTGTACTGCAATCGAATTGATTTCTATGATTGGGTGTCCAGGATTTATTATGTATATTTGTACTGCAATTGAATTAATATTTTTTATTCTAATGTTTAATTATTTGATTAAAAATCATATTGATATGGAGTTGTACAAGAAAATATATTTATTGGGAAAAATAAAATAAAGTATAAAAGAAAATGCACAAGAAAATATATCATTATATATTTCATCTAATTTATCTTTGAATTGGAATGAAATAGTGACTAAGAAAAAAAAATTGTTTGAGTCCGAAATTTAATTAAATTCGTAATAGTTACATTTGCAATAGTTACATTAGAAAATATATTTATTTGGAAAAATAAAATAAAATAAGAAGGAATTTGCTGTTGACAAGAATCGAACTCGAGACGCTCACATATAAGATAAAGATACTTACCACTATGCTCACAGGGATTCTGTCCGGACTGGAAGTCCGGACAGTGGGATTCTGTCAGGACTGGAAGTCCGGACAGAAGGGTTTATGTCCAGACTGGAAGTCCGGACAGAATACCACTGTTCGGACTTCCAATCCGGACGGATATTGGACCGTCCAGACTTTCTGTTCGGACTTTGAGTTTTTTTGCATTCATAATTTTTTTTCAATCCGCACAGTTTTTAGAGTTTTTGAGTAAGCAAAAACCTAATAAAATCAATTTTCAAATTTAATTTGTAAGTTAATTGATAATTTAATATAGGAGAAGATTTGATAGAATAGTTTTGGATTTTAGTTTTTTTTTTTTTTTGTTATTTGTAGTTTTAGAAGAGAAGAAGAAGAGATGTTGAAGAAAAAGTATCTTAGTAAAAAAAAATCGATTGCAAACTTGTAATATGTATGAAGTTTTTAAGTGGGTTCACCGGAGAAAAATGGTGTGCCCCTCGAGAAACTCCCATCAATCCGACGCGTCTAGTTGGATTGGACTGGATAAGACTTGGACAAGGCGCAGGCCTTCTCAAAAAACAGATCCCTCAGCCCTCTTCCCTCTCCCCACGGGCACAGCGAGCGAGAGTCATGGCTTCTCTTGGTCTGAGCCTGAGCAGCGCTCGCTTCTCTCCACCGCCTCTCATTTCTTCATCCTCCTCTCGCTTCTCAGTCTCAAAGAAACCACTCTCTCTCCTTTCCAAGCCCTTGTCCTTCTCTCCTCAGCTTTCCCTCCCTTATAAATCCAGCAAGCTTCTGCTGCAGCCACCGCCGGCGGCGGCGGCGGAGGTGGAGGAGGCGGTAGAAGAGATCTCGGAACCGCCTCCCGTAGAGGCACAGATTGCTGCTTCGGCTGCCGCCGAAGCCCCCAAGGGCGAAGATGTGTTCGCCGTTGTAATGGTGAGGTTTTCGAACCAATCCAAATTAGAAGAAGCATGAAATTGTTATGATTTTCTTCTTATCCACAAAAATTGCATATAGGTCTTCTGGCAATTTTAGTTTATTTTTAACGTGGTTGGTTCTTGACCTAATTGTTCAATCATTTGTAGCATTTGACTGATGCGGCATTTGTGACTTGTTTAAACCTCTATCAGATAGGTTCACGGCAGTATATTGTCTTTCCAGGACGATTCATCTACACACAGAGGCTAAAAGGCGCCAATGTAAACGATAAGGTAGCTTGCTAATTCTATTTTTTTGTTGAGATTTATGTTTATATTTGGGTTCGTAAGCTCTGATTAGATATGGATATCTTGTTTATTGAATGTAAGATTGAATACGATGCCTATTATTGGTTACTGAAGCAGGGATTTGTTCAAGTGGAGTGGATTAAAATTCAAGCATGCCACTTACTCATGTTCATGGCTGTGTTAAGATTTTATTTGATATTAATATTGGTACTGCATTTCAAGTTTTTCTTGTTCGGACTTTGGACTGACATTGAAGGGGGACTTGGAGGAGAGTTAGTGAAGGTATTTGTTTGGAACATATTTGGCCACAGATTCAAGGTTTATTAAGATACTGTGAGCTGCACTTTGGTGATTTTGGGGATAAAAAATGTTTATTATGCTATTAGATTAGAATTTCCATTTTAAACCAACAAGCTGGTTTTGAAGATTAATTAATTCTAAGGGTTTAGTTTAAGGTTTTAATTCTCGGAATCGATATCCGTAACCATTCTAGCTAAGAATAGATCCACATCTTATATGAGACAAGGATTAATATGATCTATAATAATTTCTATGAACTTAAATCATAGCTTGAGGAAACTGCGGTTAAAATTAATAAAAACTAATAGCTAAGCGTGCTCGAGTAGTAATAGTCCTAGGATGGGTGACCTTAAGGGAGGTTTTCGCTGCTTTGAAGTGTCAAAAATGGCATCAGAGCTTAATAATAATCCGAGGAAATGTGCATAACTAAGAGCCCAACACCTAATGCATTGTTAAAACTAAGAGCCCAACACCTAATGCATTGTTAAAACTAAGAGCCCAACACCTAATGCATTGTTAAGTATTATTTTTAGCTTGGAAGACATCAAATTCTAAAGATGGGGAGTATATAATATTCCTAGTTAAGAATATTTCTACGTCAGATATGAGACAAAATATAGTATGATTTATAATGATTTTCATGAACTCAAAAAAATAATCATATAGCTTTTTTGGGGAGGAATTTGAGGTAGTCCTGTGATGGGTGACCCCGGGGAAGCTCTTGTTGTTTGTGGATGTTACAGTTTCAGTATTGACCGATGATTTATAGTATAAAAAATCAATAATATCAGACTTATCGGCAATATTAGAAATATTAGTAGTACATTGGCAAATGTTTGTAACATTGTTAATATTAATACTGATATTATAGGGTCTATATTGTATCATAATTTGATACAATGTTCACGATGCATGTCAGTAATGACTGATATTTAAAACCTTGGCTTAGTTTAATATGTATTTTTTAAAAATTTATTTAAAATTGCGATTCGTTTAAAACCATGCATTGTTAAATAACGGAAAACGGAAGAGGTCTTTTCTACAAGTTAATCTATTCACAAATCATATCATGATGCAAGAGCCTACTCATGCTTGACAATGTCTTATTTGAGTACTCATAGATTACAATGTGTAGTTTATATAAGATTCCTTGGTAGGATAATGTGTCTAAGCTAAGGCTTTGGTTGGTTTTTGGACAAGGGATATATGGTTTGTATTATTAGTCATTTTGTGGTGGATGTGTAAATTCAGTACCAAAGACTGACCTATATGCATATCGCATATCTAATTTTATTGGATTTCACCCAAAATCATTTTTGGTTTGTGTCTAATATTTGAGATTTATTTTTTAGTCGGTATTATTTAAAATTGCCCTAGGGTTTGGTTAGGTTGAAATGCTCTTTTGACATAACGTATCATGGTCAAGAACTAAGGTTGTAAGATTTTGCCTCCAGTTGTAGGAGATCTACAGGAATTGAGGGGAAATATGCAGAAAATGTGATAGGGATTGTGAATCTCGTAGCCTTGTATCCTTATAATCATAAAATTTTTGATGTTTGCCTCCATGGATGTACGCAAGGAGCGGAATCACGTAAAATCGTTCACTATTTTATTCTTCGTGCTGTTTATTTCTTGTATTCTTGACTACTTCCAGTTTACCATAACAAATTTACTTAAATAAAAGGGGAGCAAGATTTTATAATTTATTATTTATTGTTTTTTTAAATTAGTTCAGAAGAAAGTATTGGCAGTGGTCCTACGGTTCTATGAAGATGTTCCTAAAGCTTTTCATAAGATACCAGAAGATGTTCTTAAAGCTTTTCGTAAGATACCAGTTGTATGGATGTAGATGAAATTTATGCATAATGCTATCAAGTTTTAACTTTTAGTGAGGAGTTGGGATGATCCATTATGTGGTTGGAGGCAAATGCAGAAAATTTCCTATACTGGCAGCACATATACAGTTTGAAACACACACACATATGTGATATAACTTATCTATTACTAGAGATGGAGGATATTTTTTTGACCCAGAAAAAGAAGAGTAAGAGATAGGAGAAATAATTATCGTTAATGGTAGAAAAAAATGGTCTTCTGTGCATTATCATCAGAAACAACAACAAAAATAATTTAAGCCTAAATTAAGATTGCTGATCTTTATTTTGTCTTCCAACTGGACATTCTATCATGACTAACTAGTTTGGTGAAATTCTTTTTCTATACATTCATAGTCTTTTACAGTGATTTGGTGAATAATATTTTAGAATATGTTACACTGTTGAGAATAATAACTAGAAAAATTTCTGCCACTATTGGAACATATAAATTATAATCTCACGCTCTGATTATAACTTAAGAGTTTTGATGTAATAAGGGAGGTTTTAATATGGTGCAGAGCCATCGGGTCCAAACCCCATGGGAATCACATGCAATAGCCCAAGTTTTGGCCCATAGAAAAGGGTGCTCAAGCTAAGAGACTATATTAGTATCAAATAATAATCCTCAGCCCTCAATAAAACTTCAGAGTTTTGGTGTAATGATTGGAACTTTAAGATGCAAAACCTAATAAGAATGTAATTACAATTTACAAGTTTCTTTGGAAATCAGAACCTTACAAATGGTAATGAGATTTTAAATTTGGATTAGAGGTATCGAGATAATTTTTAAAATTCATGTCGAATCCCTACATTAAACATTTTGGCATATTCCAATCTAGCATCAAATGTTGCCTCTTTCCATATAACTTCTGACGAAGGGGATCCTTTTTGGCAAGCAAACATAAGTGCAAAAATTTAAGAGTTCAGGCTTTATTCTTTAGCCAGTCCACTGGACCAGAAACTTACTGCTCTAACCACTTAGCTATACATGTTTCTTTCTTTTATTATTTTCTCGCATGCTCTACACTGCTGAAGATGTTGCAGTGAGTAGAGGTAGTAGGATTTATGTCTGAAGGTTAAAACTTAAAAGATAAATATTTATGTTGACTTAATTAGGAGTCAATGGAAAGAATTTTTCAAAGATTATCATGACACTGGACCTTGCCATCAATAAAAATTGTTTCTAGATAGTAGTTGCTAGAAGCTTAGTAGATTGGAGGGATTTGTTTGGTTACGAGTAATAGAAAGTATTTTATTATGCTTGTTGTAACACAAGGGTGGTCCAGAATAGATTGAACAAGCTTGTAGGTTATGGTAATAACCTTTGCATGCAAGATACTGTTATGGATTCTTTTCTTGACTTTTTTTTTTCCCTTCCCACGGATCTCCTTTTTCATTGATAACTATCATTCAGAAATGTGATCTTGGTCTATCTTTGTTTCTCGAGTGGTGGGCATGTATCAACATAAGAACTGATATGCTTGTTCACAACCTGAGTTTAATAATTAATTACTACTTGTTCGTTCTCATCTGCTTATATAGTTCGAACTTGTCAATCAAATTCTCAACTTTCCTTGCAGATAATCTTAAACAAAGTCTTGCTCGTTGGAACTAGGACAAAGGCATATATTGGACAGCCTGTTGTAACTAATGCTGCAGTACATGCTGTGGTTGAAGAACAGGTAGCGTTCAACTTTATTGCGACTTCCAATACAAGAAGCATTTTAACTTCTCTCCATTTGTGCTGTGTAGGGATTAGACAAAAAGGTGATTGTCTTCAAGTACAAGAAGAAAAAGAACTACCGGAGGAATATTGGTCACCGACAGGTATTCAGTTTTGGCTCACTGTTTTTTCCCTTCTGATTCGTGTCACTGACGAGTGTACATTTTATTGGATTAGTTCTTTTCCTTGTCTTTTGTCCTCTCTCTCTCTCTCTCTCTCTCTCTCTCTCTCTCTCTATATATATATATATATATATATATATATATATATATATATATATATATATATATATATATATCACACACAGGCAATGCCAACGTGCGCGCACACGCACTCACAAAAGGAAAAAGGAAAAGAACTAGAAAAATGGGAACAAGTATAACATAAATCAGTTTTATTGGCGCTGACTCTCTGATGCACACACAGTAGGAAACAAACATTTCCATACATCACCTTTATTGATGTTGATAGTTAACAATTCACATTTGCAGCCAAACACAAGGATCCGGATCACCGGCATCACTGGTTATGAGGATTTTCCAGCAGAAACAATGCCTGAAGAAATACCTGCATAGGATTATGCTGCCCCCTTGAGGTTCAGGTAATGCATCCCGAGTTGGATAACTTAGATTGTTAAAGTGATGAAGTTTTGTAAAGTTCATCCAGTTAAGGGAGTTTTATTACAGTGATTTTTGACTGAGCGCGTATGCTTGTCTTCTAAACTACCAATCATTGGACAATTTAATGAATGTATCATCTACTTTCTCTAGTACTGATTTTCTTAAAAGAAATTCTATTTCTTTCTACAAAGAAATTAGCTGCCTCTTTGTTTATGACTTTGCTTCAATATTCGAATTTTTCAATCCATGTAATAATCATTGGTCGTACAAATGCTTTTTATATCAAGTAGAAAATTCCACCAGAAGAGATAAATTGGAACTATCTTGCTTGACTATTTATCATTCTTTCTTTCTACCAAAATGTGGAAATAATCCCATTTTGTAACACCCACTTTACATTGATTGGATGGCGGCCTCAATAAACCTGCACCTTGGCTTATGTACGATCAAGCACAATAAAACAGCCTACGGTCAAAACTCCTCCATCAATAAAAAGCTGCACCTTGGTATTTTTCTCAGGAAAAAAGGCATATTAGGTATGATGGCTGTGTTCCTATGAATAGAGCTATTCAGAAAATTAATTTACTTCCTCTTTATGATTTTAGCATCCGTCGCCTGAATAAAAATGCAGAAAAATTCTAATGGCAGCAACATAGCACCTGCAGATTTCATCTGTTTCTTTCTTTGACAGGTGCTGCAGACCGTTGATGAGAAGCAAAAGCAATCCCGTAAGAGATTGAATCCCTGCTTTTTGACCCTTTCTCAAGAAAGAGATGTGCAAAGTCTGCTGGATCCTACGGTCATACTGTAGGAGCTAACTCATTTTACATTATGGCTGCACATGTCTTTGTTTTAGCTTGTTGTAAATCTGTTGTTTTAGAGTGTTGTAGGTTTATTACTACAATCTCTTTGCGCAGCTTTTTGTAAAACTTCAAACGTTATCAATATATATATATATATCTTTAGGAGAGGGTTACTGTCTGCTTTTCTTCGTGCGGGTGTGTGGTGTCTGTGGTTGCTCAAAGTGCCAGAGCTTTTTCCATTACTTCCATCTGAATGAAAAATGTATGTCAATCAATTTATGTTTATTGATCGTGTTCTAGCTTGATGTTGCTTCAGCCTGTGGTTTGGGGATTTTTTTTTTTTTCCCTTAGAATGAATGGTTTACAGTGAATGTGCTGTATGCATATGTACGTTATCGTCTCGTGAATTATAATTTTTAGTGTCACTAACCCGTGAATTAAGCTTAGCAACGTCAGTCAACCCATTAATGCATCTGATCGTGGCCTGTTTGATTGTCTCCTGTGCTGGCCTGAACTTAAAATTTTAAATCCCATTATTCATACAGAATTCTCTATTTTAAAATGGAATTAAATCAACAAGAAATAAGTGTAGGAAGGAATATACTTGGGTGATCAATATTTTTATCTCAAAAAGTATGAGAGAATAATGCATATATGGCAGCAATGGAGTAAATTTTTCAGACAGTTCTTTTTTTCTTTTTTTAAGTAATTAGTTGGAATTGCAACCCTTTTATCTTCATCTACAACTTCTCTGGTGCTTTTGCTTTAGAACTAAATCTAATGAGTTTTATGGTTGGTTTATCTTTTCATTCTAGTAGGTAAGGGTTAATATTTTTCATTTCTATCACCTTATGGATCTATAGTTATCAATGTACTTTTCTTTTAAAAGTTTTAAGTCTCACTTCTTAGATAGCTCAATAAATTCCGTCTTTGACGTTTGTTCTGTCCGATTCATTGATTGTAACATACGTTATATATGATCCATCATGGTCCATGCTTATCCATCATAACCCCCTTTGAAATTTATAGAAGGCCACACAACTCAAATGACTAAGGGTACATATCTGTGAATTTGAAAAACTAATTTTTTTTTCGAAGAGCACATTCTTTTCTTCTGAAAATATCCTTTCTTCCCAAACTTTATCCTCCTTCATCTCCTCCCCCCTTCGATCAAGTCACCGCCCTCTTCCTCCTCCCTCCTCCTCCTCCTCCTCCCCCTCCTCTTCCTCCGCCCCCACCCTCCCCACCACCACCTCCTCTTCCCTAAAACTGCCACCTCACCTCCACCATCACCTTCTCCTCCTTTGCCCCCGCCTCTCCATCCTACTCCGTAATCAAACCAACCTCTTTCTACCTCCCTCCTACTCCTTCTCCTTCTCCTTCTCCCCCTCCTCCTCCTCTCCTCCTTCCCTTTTCCACCCTTCCCTCCTATGCAAATCCATCACGCCCTCCTCCTCCTCCTCTAAGCCAAACTCTAACATCATAAAAATGATATATTTGTTAGAAAAATAATAACAAACTTGCAATTAAAATCAACTTGAGTAGGTCTATTCTTAAGTATTCGGAGTGTGCTTTTATAATTATTCTATGGCAACAGTTATTTGGAAGAGACAATACCATCGGCGAAAGCTTCTTTGACTCATTTTAGTACAGGGGTATTTACATATCTGTCTCTTAAAATCTTTATAAATTATAATTTAGTCCCTAAATCTTTATATTTAGAATTTAGTGTCCAAATCTTTTAAGTTATTACAATTTAATCCCACAGTTTATATTTTAGCCTGATTTTTCCGTTTTACCTATAATTTCCTTCACTTAATTCCCCCTTCACTATTTCCCCTCTCTTCTTAGTTCTTATTGGATCCCCCCTTCTTTTTCTCTTCTCTCTCTATTCACTTATTGGGTTCTCCATTTCTATATTGATACCAAATATATTATTCTCCACTATATGTATTCAACCTAGAAATGAATTTATCTAATATAGAGAGGGAGAACCCAATAAATAAATTTATATTGAGACTTAAAGGTTTAGTACATTTAGTGGATAATAATACATTTAGTTTCAATATAGAGAGGGAGAATATAATAAATGAATAAAAAGAGAGAAGAGAAGAACAATGAGGAAACCCAATAAGAATTAAAAAGAGACGGAAAAGAGGAAAGGAAAATTAAGTGAACTAAATCATGGATAAAACGAAAAAATCAGGCCAAAATATAAACTGAGCGACTACATTGTAGTAACTTAAAGGATTTGAGGGACTAAATCCTAAATATGTAGATTTGGGGGACTAAATTATAATTTATAAAGATTTAAGGGACATATCTGTAAATACCCCTTTAGTATAACATACTGACATAGAGAAATTACTCACTAAACATGCTCAGGCCTTATTTGATTTTGAGAGAACTTGAGAGAAAAGAAAAGAAAATATAAGAAATTGCTTTCCATTATTAGTTCTCGGAGAAAAATTGAATGAAGAGAGGTTGGAGGAAAGTAAGAGAAACTAAAACCCAGTGGGTAGCCAAGTGCGCTAAATAACGACAAGAAAAAAGTCAAACAAATCTAAATGAAGTTGATCAATATTTTCAAAATCTAGAAAAAATTTCCACCGAACTAAGTATAAGTTGGTAGTCAAGTGTATGCTACTTGACATTCTCATGATGATGGCAGTAGCAGTTGTGGAAGGTTTGGAGAGAGATTAAAATATATTAGTTTTACAGAAAATAAAAGGCTTGGAAGGGAGATAGAGAGAAAAGGAAAACATAATTTTCAACTATAAATTCTCATACTTCTCCATGTATCTCTATAATATATATAAGAATTTTCACCCAGCACCATCTGGATTTTCTCATGGTATTTAAGCAATAGATAAGCAAGCGAGACTATAGCTGTGCTAGGTCTTAGATTCTTCTCATAAATATGGCTATTGAGTGTTTTTGTAGTTGCCTTTGCTAGAAAATTTAGATCATTAATTTCTGGATATGTGATAGGTTTTATATTGGATACGATCTCAACTATAACATCATCTAAACACTCGAAAGTATCCATATTGGTATTTGGACTCTTTCAAAATGCATTGTTACTCATAATACTAAAATTCTCCATAGGCGAAACACTTAACAGTAGAATAATGGAGAGTAAAGTGTTTGTATTCTTCACGCTTAGAGTATTGTTTGAAACTTTAGTGAACAAGTAAAAACAAAATGTGAAGTATAACATGCATAAATAAGAAGTTGTAACCAATTCCAAGTTAGACGAAATTTATAGTTATTGACATACCTAATAAAACATTCTCCAATTAACTTCAATTGAACATAATAGTATTCATGCTCTAAAGTTAAAAGAAAATAACATAAGATTTTTCAAGATGACTCTCCTATTGTTTATAACTATTACAATTATGATAACTATAAAAATGTAAGATTGCATCATATAAATATCATATTCTACTTGTTAATGTATTTACCATAAAATATTAATCCCATAAAAATTAGTTTCAAAATTTTCATAGTACAAAGTTAAAAAAATATTAAAGAATTGCAACATCTCGACTATAAGTCGAATTCGATGCAAACTGGGCTTCAAGTGGGCTCCAAATCATCAAAATACCCTTAACATGTTTGTTTTGTTCCTATTCGATCAGGTCTGCAACTATTGAATCTGATCCGTTTGAATTTAATGATGATGCTATGATTGTTGATGAAGTTAGAGAGATTTTCGATAAAGTTTCTATTGTTGAGATTTTGAAATGATATTACTATTGTTGAGATTGTTATTGAGATGGTTGTTGTTGAGATTATTGATATCGTTGAGATTGCTATTGAGATTGTTGTTGTTGAGATTATTGATATTGTTATGATTGTTGATGAAAATGATGATGGATCGTTATTGTTGCTGGAGTCTCGAGATCGTGATGAGACTTCGATCTTCGATTTGGTTCTTCGGGGGTTACGTGGTGATGGTGGGACTCGATCTCTGAAAGTGGTCGATGATGGTGAGAACTGACATCTTTTTTATATTTACTTTTTTTTTTCCTCCTTTTCCTAGATTTGAGAGATCAAATTTGATATTTGAAAACTATTTTCTAATTTTTTCTCATTTTTTCTAAAAAGGCTGAAAGTAAAAATAAAAACTTGAGAGAAAAATGGAAGATGAGGCAAATGGAAAAAGAGGCAGATTTTGAATTTCGATACTAATTTGATGCAGGATGAAATGATAATTATGATGTATGGAATAAATTAGGGATTTAGAATGGATTTGTATCTCATATTTAGAAATTACACATCCAATTTCATACGAATCAGAAAGATTATAGATGAACAAATGCATGCTCATAATTATCTCAAATGTATTATCTAATAAAAAATAGAGCTTTAAAAAAATAATATATTGAAAATTATACAATAAAATTAAAACAAATCTAAATAAATATGTTAAAATCCTTACTAAATCTCTAATCAAATACTAGTCAAATGTGGATAATTTTTTGCTTTTATTTGTTTTTATCATTCTAAACATGAAAAGTCCAGATTCATCGTTGTCCTATTTGAATCGGTCTTGATTAGAAAATATTTTCCTCAAACTCAATTTATGGAGTTTTTTTATTTTTTATACCTATTTTAGAAAATTGTTCTATCAAAATTTTCCAGTTCACTTATTGAACTTGACTCTAGAGAGAAGAGAAAGCGATCGATCTAGAGGGAGAAGACAATGACTTTAGGATTGATAAACGCCAACCCCGTCGTCCAAGAGAAGAAGGAACGGACCGCCCGCGCCAACGACGACCCCCATGGCAGCGATGCCGCCTCCGTCGATGCCCTCGACGTATTTGATATCCTTTTTGTTACTTTAAAAAAAAATTTGACCTTTTTTTCCCTTTTTTATTAGCTCTTCGGATTGTGGATTCTTGACTCAATTCAACAGATTTTGTGAGGGATATTAGGGATCCGGAGCACCCCTACTCGCTGGAGCAGCTCAGCGTCTTGTCTGAAGAGTCCATCACCGTCGACGAGAAGCTCGGCCGAATTCAGTAAGCTGACATGGCTGTTTTTTTTTTCTTTTTTATTTTTAGTTAATTTTCGGGAGTTTAACTAGAAATTGAATTAGTTTTGGTAGGATTATAGTGTTAAGGAAGCAAAATTTAGAGAATTTTAGGTTTGTCCTTTTGAAGCTTAACTGGAAATAAATTTGTTAAAATGCTGAATTTTGCAGTTTTAACTAGATGATTAAACACACTTGTTCAGGGGGAAAAAGGGAAATTTTGATTATTGGTTTAGAGTTTTGAGCCCTGGATTCGCATTGGAATGCGAGGGGTCTTTCATGGAATCGAGACAAAATTAAAATTTGAAACTTCTTAGGTTATGATGTTCAAGGTGAAATTGAAAGCATGGAGATGATACAATGAAATTAACTATTAACAGTGACTAGAATCAATATGGAAGTGGTTATGGAGCGACAACGGTTCAGGTTTAATGTGTCATCTTTCAAGCAGAGGGAAAGCCTCAGCCAACTCATGCTTGGTGAGGTCTTATCTTTGAATCTTATACACCAAGTCAGAAGACATTTTAAACTTGCCCAAGAAGTCTTCATTCTTGATAGAAACCCAAGTATATGATTGTTACAGTGATTTAGTGGAGGTGGTGGTCATTAGGTGCAAAATAGATCAGGATTCTAGCAATATTACATTGACATGTAACATAGATTTAAGATTTCATGCGAATAGAAGTACCAGATGAAACGACTTTCCAAATATTTGACATGGGTGCACTACTTATTTTGTTGTTATGCTGCAAATGAGCATATGTGCTTAAACCTCTACGTGATCAATCAGCTCATAATTTGAGTTTATTACACCTTTAAATGGCATGGTTGTAACTTGATATTTCTGTATGAGGTGTTAGATATTGAAACGGAATGGTGTTATCATCAAAATATGTCAACTCGATTGGTTATTAGAGTGCCAGTTTCCTTGGCCGTCTTTATTGCCAATTCTCTGAATGCCCTACACTTGAAGGAATTGAAGTAGGAAGTTCTTGGATACACATGTTTCTAGCTAGCTGCTTGCAATGAGTGATAATTGAGAAGCTTGCCTTCCATTATTGTTTTTTGTCCTAATTCTGAGCTGACCATATCGCCCAGTTGCATGAGTTTCTACTTTCTTGGCAATAATATTATTGCAATTTATTTCTTTCCACATTGATATAGTATTTTGTCCCTTTTCCTTGGGTCCATCTCAAAGCAAGTAGGTATCTTTGCCGTACAAAATCTGTGGTCGAATGAAATACCATTATATTTAGGAAGTGTATGTAAACATTATTTTAGGAATCCAAGTTTGATCTATTCATTTATTGAAAACTTGTTACTTAATTGGCTCTTCTGGAATTGAACAAAGCAATTAATATGTTGGTTACTAGTATGGAATTTTTTTCACCATTATTCTCATTGGTCTAGATACTAGCTAATGTTGATATATTAGAGATATATTATACTTTTTTTGATACTGTTATCACTAAAATTCGAAAGGCTGCACCCACAGGAGAAGCCCAAGCCATAAGTTGGCAAGGCCCATAAAATCAGAATCAACTATAATTACAACAGGATCCACTCGGGAATGACACGATCCCCGTTCAAGTCAAATACTTATCATAATCTAACCTATCAAAATCACCACAACAGTATTAAGGGATGTCATCTAACCACACACGTGTAAACTCTATCTACGAATAAGGAAGCGAGAGATTTTGAAAATCTGCCATAATTCTGTTTACCGGAAAACATTGGCTCCTATAAATATAGCCTCACCCTCCAAGGAGAGGGGGGATCTTCAATTAAGACAAGTATCTAAGTTCCAGAGAGAAGAGGGAGATTTTATAATCTCACTATCCTCTATCTCAATAAAAGTACCTGTCGAAGTGGCTATTATCACTGAGGATGTAGATCGAGAACCCTCTCCGTTGAACCTCGTAAACTCCTGTATTTCTACTTTATTCTCTCTCACTCGCAGTTATTCAGTTTGTATTGGAGTAGATCCTAACAATCTAGTCAGACAAATTTTGACACAACATTTGGTATTGCCTATGGAAACATAAATTATCAGACCATAGTGAATACATATTTCAAGAGAATATAAAATCCTTAAAACCTGTTGTCTTTCCAAGGTGATCAGGAGCTTGAGTTGAATACAGGATATAAATTTGGACACCGGCCACCCTCGACAGTCCTACGATGAAGTTCCTCAAGGAACACAATAGGGGAGGGGGGAACCAACCTTGCACATATTACACGCTACTTCTGATATACGGTATACAAGTACATAAAATAGTACCGACAACATATTAAGTCATAAATCAATATTACAACCACAAAGAATAAATTCATATAGATAAATCAACTGGTGTTTATTACATCACGATGTTTATTAAATAATAGTAAATAAGAGAGCAGTACATGATAATCTAATTTGATTTTCAATAGGACATGATAAGTTCAAAAATATGAAAAGACAACATATAATATAGGATAAATACATTATAAGTAACTAGTTTGTAATTGTGCTGGAATAATGATGTCCTTGCAATAGAGTTTTAAATGCGACAAAAACAATTCAGTCGTCTTCGTACCTTCTTCAATTGATAAGGTTCTAACTTACTAATTTTCTAAACTATCAATTCTTAAGTTTACCCTACTTCTTTTTTCCCCCTATGGAATCTCAAGAGAAGTGACTAAACAATGCCTGTGGTAGAGCTCTCTAAATTTTCATTTGTATTTTTTGGTAATTCCATGTGTAATTTTTATTGTTGTTTATTGTTAGGTAAGGTAAATGCAAATATTCTTGTTCTTTCTGGTGTGGGTAGGTGGCTGGGGCCTGGGGGTTATAGGTAGAGAGACCTTTTATCCTAAGTCTTTAAGGAGGAGGATACTTGCTTGTATCTATGTTGGAAGTTTAAGTTGTGCTAGGTAGTAAATCTTACAGCTGAGAAATAGGTTGCTCATATTTCTGTGGTAAAGTGAATTCTAACTTTAGAACTTGTTTCAGGATAATGTCTGGTGTTTGCTGGAATGTGTACTTGGTTGTACAGATTTATTTCCCGTAACTAAGTGTCCAAAGATGCAAATTATACTAGTGATTCTGTAAAATCTTGTGGCATTTCAAATATCATATTTCTTTTAGGATATCAACTTGTTCATCTTCATGTATACCTCGGCAATAAATTTTTCACTTAACATTTCCATTTACTATCTTATAACTGGCTATCTTTATTTTTATTCACCGTGTTCTCACAATCAGTATTTAACCATGGTGTTTTAAGCTTGATATCCAGAATTTTGTTTATAGAACTGATCTTATGAAAACCATTATTTTTAGGATAACCTTCACCCCAACTGTTCAGCACTGCAGTATGGTTACAGTTATTGGATTGTGCTTGAGGGTTAAGCTAATGCAATGCTTCCCCCCACATTTCAAGGTCAGTTTCAAACTCTACCTAGTCTACTACAAAAGAATAATGGTGACCAAGCACTTAAAACTCATTGTTGAGCTTTGAAAAGAATGTTACATATCACTTGAATGCTACAGTCAACTACTATTTTGTCCACTTTATTTAATTGGTTTTTTGTTCTAAAATTTTTTAAAAAAATGGCATGAATAATTTTTTTGTAAACTATTCGATACAACAATTGTTCAATATTTCTTTGACTCCTATTTTGGCTTAAGGGTGCTGGCCTGGTTGCTTCTTGTTCGAACAGAATTGAGATGGGGTCAAGGATAGTTATTTTTCATTGAATCTTATGCTGTTAATGTACCCAACATTACTATGATAGATGTAGAGAGTTTTAGTTGGGAACCATGTTATCTTGCCTCATGTGTAAAGATACTGATATTTCAACTGTTGCACTCTCTGTAGCTGAATAAGCTCAAATTCTTTGTTTTTGCAGAGACCCTGCGACAGTTTATTGCTGGGACTAAAAATTAATTTAGTTTATTGCTGGTGACTGGTACTGAAAATTTTGCATACATGTTAATTAATTATACATGTCTTAGTCATTTTCACGTTGAGCTTGATATACTTGCCTCAAAGATGCATGTTTTTATTCACGAAGAAAGGCTCATGGATGATATCAGCTGTATGTTCAATTAGAAGAACATGATGCAATTCAATTTTATTCTGTTAATTTAATGAGCAATAATCTTTCCTTGATGTAAACTTATGTCATGTAATGTGGTTATTTGCATTTTTTGAAGCTTACAATGCACGTCGGGCATTATTGTTTAATATACATTGGAAAGGCCACATCTTATAATAGGTTGTTTGTTACTGTAGGTTGACATCAATGTATCCCCAGGTTCTCATGCAGATGAAAAATCAGGTTTTCCCTAATAAATTCCCTATCTGATATGCTTTTACCTATTTTTCTTGATTCCTCTACATTCTTCTAGAGCAACATAATATATGATGGTGGGTGGATCCTCTTTCCTGCTTTATGATATACTTCGACTCTAATGACGTACAGGGATCGTTTTCCACAGTTTTGATTTACCATGCTCTAACAAAAGGATGTAATGTAGGTTAGTATGGCAGGTTTCTGATCTAAATAAAACACAATAGGTTTTCTTGAACCTAACCCTTCTCACTGATAAATTAGTGAGTTACCAGTTTATCACATGACTCTCTCCAAAATTTATGCTTAACTGAACTTATGCTGTCTAGTGGGTTGAATTTGTTGAATTGTGCCCAGTGTTGCTCTTTTACCTAGTTCATACCACCCCATCCTAATGAAACTGATTCACATCACACAAACCAATTTGAGGTGCATTGCTGATCTCAATAGCCAATGCTGGCATCCCAAAACAAAAGGAGAATCAACAAATGATTATTGATTATCGAGGTCAGTGTATTTTGCTTTAGTATTTGTTAAGTCTTGTTAGACTTATTTGTAATTTCTGGGACACTAGTTGGCTATTTGGCTTCAGCATTTGGAGTTTCATCTTCTATTATTTATATTTGGTCAGTTGTTCCTTATAAGAAGTAGTTGTTTCCTATTTTCATGAATAAGTAACCGATTAAGGCATTATAGTAGTCGTATGTGCAAGCGACTACTGACTATTATAATCCTCAACTTCGTTAAGGTTGAATATCTGAATGTTCAAAAAGACAATCACTCCTAAATTTAGATCTCCAGGCATGTGGATATGTATTAAAACATTAGCTGGATAGTGTATTTTAAAACATTAGTGATTGTTGAGCCCTTTGTCCAGCTACAGTAAGAAGGGCCTTGCTACATTGAAATAATTACTTGCTGCAATTTTGAAATGTGAGATCTAGTTTTCTTAGCTGTCTAATTTCATTTAATTTAAAATATAGGTAACTTTTCCTAGATATCTTGGTAACTGGGTGGATGATAATGTTGTAGTGTTCGACTGTTCTGTTGAAAGCTCCATATGTAGATAATTTTTAAAATAGATTTTGGCTTGTTTGAGGAAGTGGGGGTTTAACAATAGTGTCACTAGGAAAAACTCCTTTCACAATGTCCGTACACCAGTAGTCTCCTCTTAAAGATGTGGTTTCATGTATCTGCATACATGCATATTTATCTCTACACATGCATGTGTGTGTATTTATACACACAAATGTACTTAAATATACACATTATTCCATCGTTGATTTCTAAACGCAGAAGCTAACAAGTTATCCATCTTCAAATATTTAGAAATATGGGCTACATTTACGCATAGAAGTACGATTTCACTATCTATTTTTAAACAATATTTATACGGTGGAAAACGAATTTCTGAGGTGACACCTCCAGTAGTTACAGAAGAAGTTATTGAGTATAAAATTTCACACTGTTAATCTAGGTATCCATGATCTAAATTGGTTGTGGAAAAATTTATATGATTTGAACACCTACCGTCAATCGTCTAGTCTTATTTATTGTATGATTGAAAAAGATGTCATTTTGCAATCACTTGATGCATGCGTGAGAGTTATCAGAAGAGTCTGACCTGCAGATGTTTGAACAATTTGACACTTTTTTTTTGTTAGTACATTTGACACTTCTGATGCTTCCTCAAATAGTTAAATATCAGTTTATGATGATATTTTTATTTTAGAGTAAGATATTAATTCTACGTAACACGTGACTTGCATAGTCTCACATTGTATCGACTATAGAAAAACTAAAATCAAATTGTATAAATTTGTCAAACAATGTGTGTCCATACAAATATGAAATTTCTGAGAAATCAAGAATACAAATGTATCATTGTTGCACAGGATTCTGATGTCTGACTCTCACTGAACTCTGGATGTTTCACATATGTGTCATGCTGCCTGCGTAACTCTGTTTGTTTTAACTCAGCTCTAGACCCGTAGTTTTGTTTAATTTGCCAGCTATTTGCCTCGCATTGTTTAGGTTTATATATCTAGCACACAAATTATTACTCTTCTAGGGAAAAGTAAATGTCAAAATTCTTTTCAGAAGGAACCAAGGGCCTTTTTCATTCTTTTTCTGCCCATTTGATTGGATCTGAACTCTGCTGTTGTCAGTACTGGTTGGTTTAATATTCTATGGAAAATATGTCAAAAAAATTGCTTACCCTTGTTTAAAATCCGGAAAACGTATATGATGTGCAAAAGAAAGGGAAATTCGAGTTTTATGTTCTCAAGGTTTTTGAAAATTGAAAGACATAGTGCTGAAGCTAAAAATTGACCATCTGGATCCACCGGACCAACCTAAGTGTCAATCAAAGAATTTGATTCGTGACAGAATTGACCGAGATTGGATTTTTGCGAGTGCATTTCCAAGCTGCAGAAGCTAGGACCTACAGAAAGAGCATCAGAGAGTGTTGAAGTAGGAGATTTGGAAAGCAAAGTAAACAGAGAGTTAACAAGATTTTGTCAAATTGTTCCTTTGGTCTACATCCTTGGTGAAAGAGTTGGTCATCTTACTGGTTTTTTTTTTTTTTATTAATATCACAATTTTCAAATTCTCTCCTCTCTTTTGCAGTCACATACCCTCAAAGATCAAAAGTATCATATTATTCATCATCCCTTTCCCATCAGCGAAGAAGTGGGTATTTATTGTTGCTTGTAGGCAGTTAAGAATACAACTTCTAGTTGAATTCAAACTCTGAGGTTTCCTGACATAGATGAGTTCCTTTGCTTTGAATATTGATTTTCTTGTCCTTGAAGGATTCTATTTGATAGGAGATTCTTTGTACTTGGATTAGAGACAGAGTTTGAGTTGTAATCCGACTTTTCTTAGGAGGTATCACGCGATGATCATGTAATTTTGAAATTAATCTTGAGATGGTTCCTTTTGAGAAGATAAATCTGACCTGGATCGATTATCTTGTGATCTTCTCGACCTACGGATCTCCTAAGACGTGGGCCTTCCACGTGGCTCTTACCTAAGGGCTTCCGACTGGGCTTTCGATGCAGCCCTTGGTCAGTTAATTTATGAAATAACAATTAGATAAGAGAACTGAATGTGTTTCTTATTCTTGTACTCTTACTCTTCCCCGTCATGGAGTAACTGAATGCATCTTTTTGAACTTGGCTATTACTATTGACCCTAGCCATTATTTCCATATCAATCAAATCTAAGCCTTTCATCCCAAGTATTTGGGGTAGGCTACATGAACCAAAAAAGAATCACGCCGGATCGATCACTTTGATAGTCCTTCTCCATTCATTTCTTTCAAGTAATATCTCCTCATTTAAACCTCTAGAATCCATATCTTTTCGTATCACCTCCATCCATATTCCTTTGTTCTTTTAACTTATCCTACATTGATAAATTTCTCTCGTCGAACTGGTGCATAGTTGATGCTAAATGATAGAATATGATAGATTATCTGGTAGTACTTTGTTCAAATTATGCTGACTGATGGTAGATGTGAATTTGCAGTTAACAAGCAGTTGAATGACAAAGAAAGAGTTGCTGCCGCCCTTGAGAACCCCAACCTCCGCCAACTTGTTGATGAGTGCCTGTACTCTAACGAACTCTAATTTGCATAAACTAGTCCCCCCAGGTGATCTTGTAATGTAACACCTACTACCTTAACAACTTGAATATGTTACAATGGATGTCTTTTTCGTCGGTAAGCTTGGTATGCATCTTGAATAAACTTTTGCTGGGGAGCTGTATGTCAGTATGTTGTTGTTGTAGCCTATCAGCCTATGTAGCTGTAAGCATATTACTGTATGTTGTTTTGTAGCTTCTGTGAATGTAAGCACATTGTTGACCCCTATCTGAAACTTCAATGGTGATATTTAATGTTCGAATGCAATTTGTCAATTTAAAGAGCAAGTGTGTTTTGTTATCAGAATTCTCAGTTTTGAACTGTCTATTAGATCTCATTCCTTTCACATATTAGGAGAGTTTTTAAAGTTGCTGTTGGGTGATCATGTAATATTCCTGAGTTTATGTTGGTTAATTAGCCAGAGAGCATGGAGCTGACAACACATTGTAATAACATGTATTATTTTCAAAATCATATTTGCAAAAATAAATTCCCCTTTTTATTAAAACCTTTCATGGAGCTTTTTCTGTATATTTCTTAATTAAAATAAATGGCTTTAATAACATGGAGAAAAACTAAAAATATCCAAAAAAAAAAAAAGACTAGTAGTTACTGGAGTCACAATTTGGCTGCAGTAATCATTACTAACTTCGGATGCATTAGCTACATGGGTAATTACAAATGTGCACACTCCAAATCTCTAAGGGCACATCTCTTATAAGGATACACCTTTGTAACTTGTGAAAAACCAAAACTTTTTTTTCTCTAAGAGCACACCAGTCTGATAATATCCTCTCTCTCAAATCTCTTCCTTCTCCTCGTACTTCTGGGCCCCTAACCCTGATCATGACATTTTAGAACTAAGATGAAAAAAATCATGACATTTTAGAACTAAGATCACTTGTGGGAAAAATAATGATTAATTTGTAATTAAAATCAATTTTATTTGGACGTATTTAAGGTGTGCCTTTTTAATTACCCCAGCTACAAAGAGCAGCTTTGTTGAAATTTCCATCTATTCGACTATTCCGCTGATTCTAAAGTAAACCAGGCTAGGAACTAGGGCCAAGGTGGACCATAAATTTTTAAACTCGACAAGATGGGCCTAGGGAATTCTAAATACGCCCACCTTTGGCTAAGTGAGCGCACCTAAAACAGCTTCCAAGAGCTTAGCAGGGGGCGCTAACTTAGCAAGAGGTGAGCTCTTTTACAATTTCCCATGGGCCTAAATTGGATCGGATGCAAAGCCCCCTTTAAGCCCTAAATTCCAGCGCTCGTCATTTACTGACCGCGCTCATTTTCGAGCAGCGGCACGAACGAAGCAGAGGAAGAGAGATGGCATCGCTCTGCAGGTCCGCCACCGTCGCCGCTGCCGTGAGATCCGCCGTGAGATCCGCCGCCGACCGCTCCAGAACTCTCCTTCCGAACGCCACACCGTCGAGAAGATTCGCTCTTCTCTCTTCTTCAAGGTGATCCTAAACCCTCGAAAAACCCTAGCTTTCTTCTCATCGATCTTATTCATTGGTTCCTTCTTCTCTTGCTTTAGGTCTATCGTCTCGGCGTTGGGTACCGCTGACTCGTTGATGCCCCTTCACAGCGCAATCGCCTCGTCCCGTCTCACATCGAGTATTGGAATTGATTCCACCTATTGGACTTGCCTCTCTCAAGGTTTGTAATTTTTTTTTTGGGGAGTTTTTTGAGGCTGCACCAACTTGAAAAATAAAAATGTCCATTGCTCTAGTGTCCAGCCAATAACATAACATTCCAATTATGCTCCCAATGATATACATCATGACTCCTTCCATGCAACAATAACAACAACAGCAAAGTCTTTTATCTTGGTGTAGGTTACATGAACCAAAAGATTCACGCCGGATCGATCATATAGATGATCTTCCTCCACTCATTCCTATCGAGCAATGTTTTTATTTAAGCTTCAAATATCCATGTCTTTTTGTATCACCTCCATCCATGTTTTCTTCGATTTTTCTTTCGCTCTTTTAATTTATTAACTTGTCTCACATTGATAAGCTCTATTTGTCGAAATGGTACATATATAGGTCTACGTCGCGCATGACCAGCGTCACACATGACCAGACTATTATAAGCAATTTTCTTGTATTTTCTCTTTGATGTGGCTATGCCTATTTTAACTCGAATATTTACAGAAATTATTTGCTAATATGATTAGAGTTACGTAAATACATAATGACATTGAGTAAACAAAATAAATGAATATGTGATATCTCATTCGTGGTCCTAAATACGTAAGTATGACTTGCCTGTACAAAAATATGTAAGAACAATATATTCAAGACATAAATAAGAAATAATATCAGGATATTGCAACAAAGAATTTGATACGAATGGCACAATTCATGAAGTGTCTATTAGGCCCATATCCTTCAATTGACCTTCATGCAAGCTAGGTAACAACCCTTTGGTCATTGGGTCTTCGTGCATCTGCTCAGTGCTAATGTGTTTGTTAAGTACTTGTTTCCCTATTTTGCTCCCAAAAAAACGTGATTTTTGATGTCAATAATATATGCTTGGTTTTACCACCACCCTGGTTATGAAAAAAAGTATAATAACAAAATAATCGTTGTGGATAGTACATGGCCTCGATATGTAGTCAGCTATTCTAAGCAATGCTGTGAAGGTGCACAATTAAGTCCTAAACGCCTTAGCATGCATGTGCTACAGAGTGATTTAGAATTCAGGTAGCAAATCAATTGCATTGCATCATTGAATACGTGATAAGTTATTGATGTTGGATTAGAAAATTCAGCATTTGTCAGTTGGAGTCCACTTTCTGTAATAGTGGCTTACTTCTTAATTACTGTACGAGAGGTCAAGATTGAAGTGTAGGGGAAACATAACAGGATGAGAAAGTAGAGAAATGGAAGCAACAAGACAATTAGGAGGATGAAAGAAAAAGAAAAGGAGAAAATATGAAGCAACACCATCACATACAAGCGAAAAGGAGATGGATTGTAGACTAGTTGTGAAAGAGGAGGAAAAGAAGATCGGGACAGAGAAGAAAAAATAAGATAATGAAATGAATAGGCATACAGAGAAAAAAGTAATAATAAAAAAAAAAGAAATGTACCTCAACCAAAGACGTAAGTATGAAAATAGGAGGAAGAATGCAATAGAAGTAAAACATTACAGCGATCATAAGAGGCGAGCGCGTTAAGGCGCATGGAGGCAGACACCTCACGGAGTCTATGCAATCTGTCCGACGTCACTTGGGACCAAACTCCTAAATATCAGATATCATGTTCATACCTAATAGGGAATTTTCATATCGAAAAACGGAATATTGGATGATATATCGAATCGTATTGGCAAACCCTCCAAAACAATGTATTGGACGACATACCATTCGTAGCGGCCGATGTTTAATGCCGGGGATGCCACCATGATGCCTTGTAGCACACTGTAGACTTGCACTTTAATGTGCTTTTGACAATGATAACTCCTTAGTCTTATGATAAAGTACGACAAGATGACGTGTCATAGTCTCATAACAAGCTACAATTCTGCATAGCAGTGATGTAGTCAACTATTGGTTAGCACACATCGATGAAATAGTAATGGGAGCAAGTTAAAAAAAAAAACATAGTAGATATGGACTTTCTAGTATTAAAGCACCCTGCAAAATCAAATACAAAATCCAGCCACCTCCTAATGGTTAGATCTCTTGTATGTGAATAAGTAGTCTGAGGTGCCTTCAAGGTATCCTTGTTCTCTTTGCAGCATTCAAGTAGCAGGGTTCACTCTGGTATCTTCTCGGTGTGTTGATTTCCAAAGCAATATCTTCTCCGTGCAAACATGTGAATAGTTAAGGCTGCCTACTATAGATGCATAGGAAAATCTTCATATGCTCCCTTTTCAGTTCATTTAGTTCATTTCTTCGACATTTATCTGAACTGAATTTGTAACATTTCAGGGTAGGTGCATTTTGTGGTGGATAATTACATGTCTAAATTTGTTTCCTAATTCTTGTTAGCACCTTTTGAATGAAATCTACAACTCTACATGGAGAAACCATGTTTCATGGGCCAAAAAAATTTTTGGTGACTGAGTGCAACTTAAGCTATTACCATTATATTACGCCCAAAAAAAAAGTAGCAGTAGTTGAATTATGGATTGTACGCCAATCTCAATGTTCTCAGGGGAGACATGGTTTCATGGAGCAAAATTGTTTAGTGGTTAGAAGTTTAAGTAATTAATATTATATCTTAAATCCTCATAAATAGCTTTGATTATGATTATAGAATATGAAAGTTTACAAGATTATCAGTTTGCTGTAATGGTTAAACATTTGGTTCAATGAGTTGGAGATTGGATTTAGGGAAAAAGTGGACGTGTGCATAGAATAACTTGTAAATCTTTATTCTTTCATCACTCATTAGATGCCAATAAATGGTTCATGATGTTCAAGATTATGGTGAATTGTGTATACAACCTAATGTTGCCCATCTCCATAGTTGTCAATATCTCGTAATATGTAATAAATTTCTTACAATCCGATATGCAACGAAATTGATATGTATTTATGTATGCATCAGTTGGGTAACATATCTTATGATCAATGTTTAAAATAATAATAAGGACAACATAACGTTTTACCTTTGTTAGATTATATCGCATATAGCATAATGCATAATGTAAATTGTGCAATTTCCTACTTATTTAATAAAAATAAGTATAAAATTATATATACTATACAACAATAACTAAGCTTTTTATCCCAAGTACTTGGGGTAAAAGGAAACAAAAACATTATATAACAATTAGAAGCTATCCTAAGTTTCTACCTAGTCCCATAGTAGTTTTCACATTTATTTCATAAATTATATTAAGTTTGTAATCGCAATTTCAGTCATCACTTAATAAGAAATAGGATTCCATTTTTTTTTTTTTCAATTCCAGTCATCACATATGTTGTTTGTATTTTTTAATCCTCAAGTCTTTTTTTTTAATTGTTTATTTCAGTTTAGTTGAGAGTTCAATAAAATTAATAAGTAAGAAATTCTCATGAGTGGAGAGGAATTACAGTAAGTAAACAAATAATCGTAAATTAATAAGATAGCAATTATATGAGCAATCAAACAAGAAAACATGAAGCAGCTAAGAAAAAATTGCAGTAATCAACTAATAATCAAAACAAATATTCAATATGAAAATGACTAAAAATAACAGCACATAAGATAACATAATGTATTGTTATGTAACATTATATAAAATAACATAAAAATACATTGTTACGATACATTGAGTTATTTTCAACTGTTAGATGATACTGGGTATGCATTAGGTATCATAACTCATTATAATGAGTTTCGTAACACGTTATTTTCAATATTACTTACGATATGGCTAGTCAGTCATATGTTCGTATCTTACAAAATGTAATGTTACAATTTGTTGACTCGACTTATAAGCGGATTTCAAATCCATTCCAATGGTGTTTTAGGTTTAATTATAGCTTGCTAGATCAAAACTGGTCTTGTCCTTTATAAAAAGAGGACATCCAAGTTCATCTTACCTATTTTAGTGGATAACTTACAAACCAATGATCGTGGCAAATTTTCTTTTACTCTCTCTATCAATCTCTATACCATCATTTCGCATAAACAATTTTTATGTAGTGGACCAGGGATAGAGAAATACTATGGAACAGTTAAGGCTCAATCCATGATTTTTCAAGCACAACCTATAATCGTAAATGAGACAAATTGATGGAGAATCGGGATACATGATATGGTTTGTTTATCATATATGGAGTTGAAGTTGAGCAGACTAGGAAGAGAGGGTTTTGCCTACTAAAAGAAGACAACTCGATTGATTTATATGAGTGCTTTGAACCAGCAATAGGAACGATTAGCGCTATTCAAGATTCCAAGGAAGAGAAGAGTTTTAACTATTAGTATCTAGTAAATGTAAATTGTATAATTGTTAATTTTCAATTTCAAGTATCTAATAAGCCTATTTATATATAGTTATTGGCCTATTTATATATAGTTATTGTCTTAATTTGCCTATTACTGGCATTTAGCATTTCCCCTTGGTTGTTAACTTGCACTTTAAATTTGCTCATATATCTTTTTATACATTTATGCGCTTTATAAGTTATCGTCTACACATTGATCAACGCAGTTTATGATACAATAAGGTATACGGGTCTATACACAGGGATAATGATGCAATACATATTCTAGTTTGACAACTTTTCCTCTCTCTTTGAATTTGACATTTTCAAAATGGTCAATATTTTCAAACTATTCTGATTAATCAGAGTTTTATCTGACATAACGTCACATCTGTTATGGCGCATTTTTGTTCTCCTTCCATTGAATCAAATTTACTTGTTCTTCCTTCTATGCTAGAAGGAGCAGCTCTACATCAACTACCATTTTTTTTTTCAGTGATAAGTTTATGTTGGAGACCAACTATTCACCTACGGAAACTTTTTCCCCTTATCCAACTACAGTTTCTTGCATGAATTCAACTAAGTGCTTTTGCTTAACTCTAATTTGGCATCCATACAAGCTAATATGCTCCTAGTAGTCCATCATATCCCAACTTAGGGCAACCCATGATTCCTCTTCATTACTCAGTCCGAGGTGCTTAGAAAACTGCTAACTCTAGATTGCAGTATAAAGGTTTGAGAGAGATTCTAGTTGATGCATACTTATAAGTAAATGATTGTAGTACATCCAGTGGGTATTGCCTTTATCTTAATGAATCCTACATCTCAAGAGAGTAATTTGAGAAATGAGATGATGAAGAAAGAAAGATATTCCTCTAAACTTTCTAGTGTAGGAAGGGAAGGAATTTGGGGATAAAGGAGGAATACATAGAAGGTAAGAAATGAATTTTTAGTATGGAATCAATCAATTACCACTCAATAATGGAGTAATTTTATTAAACCGAACCCTTTCTTTTAGCAGCTCCAAATAATGATATTGACCAAGTCTAAACTAAACTAACTTATTATCTTGAGGATAATAAAAAAAAATTTAAAGATGAAAAGAAAGCAAACTAATTAAAAAATTAATCTAACTCTAAGTCTAGTAACTATCAAAATTATCATGCTGATCTTGATGAGTTGATCTAGGCTCCAAGTTGGTTTCCTGTGCTGCATCATAATAGGCTTAGGCAAGTCTAGCTGTATTTCATCATTTTTCAGTTCACGATACATAATTAGAAGCTTCCGAGTAGTTCTACAGATCCACTTACCAACTCATTGGGAATGGTTATTTTCTAAGAAGTATTCATTAATAAATTGATGAATTTTCTGATGTGCATTGACTGCCAAGCGTACCTAAGACATTGCCTCCAAGCAATCATGGCCAAGAGCTGTAAGCTTTTGGATACGCTCCCAAGTCGTGGACTCTATCACGAAACTTAAGAAACAGTGTTTTCATTTCCGTAGTATCAAAACTAGGATGAGCCAACTACAGCGATATGAATAGTTTATAGCAGGACAGATCCTTCATCTACAGTCACCAAAGATTTAAGGGTCAAACTAATTTTACGAATTATAGTTGAGTGTTTGATGTAAACGACGTATTTCTGCCAGGTCCAACAACCAGTAAAACAGGTACATATGATCGGAAACTTGGTTTTGAATCCTCTAGAATGCTGTGTACCTGAATCTACTATATTTTAGAAGCTGTTTTTCTTTCCTATGCATCTAAACAAGGCTGTTAGGGGGTTAAAGTTAGAACATCCCCTTCATAATTAAAATATCCATGTGCAGCACTTAATTATTAATAACATTAGCTGGATCAACATGATAGATTCAAGCCTACCAATTTTGGATGCAATAGGGCATGGGCCAGGGTGCAGTTTGTGATATGTTGGGACTCTAAAGAATTCTGCAAATTGGCTTATTAAAATCTTGACAATCGCTTCAAGTTCTCACTGAATGATTCCAATGACTATTAATGTGGGCAGTTAGACACAGAGGATTGGAAACTATAGTTTTGACTCCTCTGAGACCTGTATGCAACCTGCACTTTGTTGTCTGAATCCACTGTTTTTCAGAAGTTTTATTTCTTCTTATGTATCCAAGCAGACCTTTAAAGGGCTGTCTCGACTTATTTCTGAGTCCGGCCTTGATCAATCCAAGTTAAATGGATTCTCTATAGCTCCGCTGCCAGAGTCAAATATGGGACTTCTATTAGCTCGCTCAACATAATACCTTTGAGGCTATCAGCTGTTGGACCCAATAGTCTATAGGCCCAAGGTGCATGATGTGTTTGGACTTCAAGATTGTTGCGGAAATGTTTTATAAAGGTTTAACAATTGCTTCATCTCATTTCTAGTCAGAATCCCTCTCTCAAGAGTTACTTGTTGCAAATTAGGTGTTGTCAACTTCTTTGAATGACTTTCTTTTGCATGTTGGAGCACTTGATTTGGATCGAGTGGATTAGGTAGCTGTCATGGATTTCCTATGATCTATATTTATTTTATAGATTATTTCCTAGATTATGTTTTGACTTTTTCAACAAAAGCTAATTAGGTCCCTTCATATGTTAATAGCGACCAAACAACATGAGACTAGATTGCATATACTCAAACAAAGATTACATATATAACCAAATCCTTGTGTCTTGATTTTGGACAATTATCGTGTTCACACTCTACCTTCGTGTCAGAGCATGACACCCGTGCTTGTGTATTTATAGGTCTTGATGAATAATTTCCTTCAATTTAAAATTCATAATTTCATTCAGAATGTAGGTTTCAGATTACAATTGGCATTTGACATGGAGAGTGGATTCATGAATTTATAGTTAGGAAGATAAAAGTAGGACTTAAGGATTTCTAGATCAGAAAGATGCATGTCTACATCTAGTATGAAGGTTTGATTCGTACTCCCTGGGAAAGGAGCTTAAATCTAATTTAACAAAATTAAGAGTGATCAATATTATAATAGTGGAAATTAAAGGGACAAGGGAAATCTTTTGGAGAAAGAGATGAAAGCTATGAAGAATAGGAATCATAAGATTCTTTAGGAGAAAGAGATGAAAGCTATGAAGAATAGGAATCATAAGATAATTTACTTGTAGCCTTTATAACAATTTCTGTTACTGTATTTCATTAAAAAGAAGAAAAACTTTAAGGAGTGTTTCCATCCTATGTTATGTTATAGGCTTTTCAGCAGATGCTAAAACAAATACTTAAAATAATCTTAAATCTCTCTTTTAGAATCCTTTGTGTCGTAACATAATACTAGATTATTAATGAATGAATTGGTTTTTTTTTTTTTTTTTTTTTTTTTTTTTTTTTTTTTTTTTTTTTTGAAAGAGAATTTTGATGAAGAATGAAAAAGAGCTCACATGGATTGAGTGCTAAACTATAGACTCGAATATTCAAAAATTCTCTTTTAAGAAACTTAGGAAAGAATCCCTTTTGGTGCATTCTTATATGTTTCCTAGAAAGTAGAGGTAAGTCCTTTTATGCAGTTGTTGTTGGATGTTAATACCTTAATGTTGTTCCTCCTCTTTCCCTTCTGCGTCCTTTCCTATTCTACTTCAGTTAATATTCCTTTTTATGTACAAATATCCTGCCTTATTAATAACCCAGCTGCGCCTCTGTGATAAGCTCTCAAGATTTGAACATTCATAAACCTGACCCTATGTAATTCTAATTGCTTGGGTTAAGGTTCTTGATGTTACCTATTTGATCATTGCCAATGGTAGAGCAATTACCTAACTTACCGCAACTATAGCAGGTTGCTTTTTAATTCACTTCATTGGCTCTAGGAGCTGGCTCTAGGAGCTGACATGGTGGCTGAGACATTTTTGCAATGGATTTGGTCTCTTTATTTATGAACAATAAGTTTGCCCCAGTGAGCGGGGGAATGGCAAGACTTTTTATGTTCAATCAAGCACACTCACAATAGTAACAAAAATAGATGTGCCCAGGCAAGGCCGTTCCATGAGAAATTGGGACATAAGCCAAAACTTGAATGAAACCTAACTAATGTAAATATGGCTTTCACTAAGGATCTTTTTTTATTCTTCTAGTTTGAGCTATAAAATTATCTATTAATATGTTGTTGTCAATAAATATTGTGACTAATCCATTCAACTGATCATGTGAACTAGTCGATTTGATTTTCGTAAACCTATGTAAAAGTTCTTTTTGTAGAACCAACTATTCTAGAATAGTGAAAAAAAAAAAACAGAATTTCAAGTGCGAAACCCAAGAAAGAAAAAGTTTTCAAAAGTGAGGTCCAAAAAGAAAAATTTCAAGATTGAGACCCATTCTTAAATAATTTTGAATATTTTCTTTCAGCCCTTTGAGGAGCATTAGAGAGGGAAGAAAAAAAGAAAAAAAAAAACCTGGAGGGCCCTCTTAAAGAGTAAGGTCTAAATAAGAATGTTTTTCAAGAGAGAGGCCCAAGAAGAAAAATATTTTAGTAGTGAGGTCTAATATTAAATAATTTTGAAAATATCTTTTAGGCCTTTTAAGAAGGATTGAAGGAAGAAAGAGAAAAATTTTGGGGGCCTTCTAACAAAGTGAGGCTCAAGGCAACTGCCTTGGTTGCCTAGTGGTTGGGCTGGGGCCCGCCAAGTTAAAATAGTGTAGACGTTCAAATTAAGTAGTTCAGTATTTTTCCTAATTAAAAAAATAAAATAAATCAGAGAACATGCATCAGTGATATATCATTGTGGTGTAAGATGGTGCATATAGATCCATTATTGATCTCCAAGATGAACAGCTTGCAACTTTACGCAAGGAACCTATGGGAAAGCTTGAGTAACATAATGTAGGGCTCCTCTCATATTAAAACGTGAAGGAGATTGTATGATCATCCAACAAGTTTCTTTCTTTCGAAATTGTACTAGTACAGCTTACTTGGAATTAAATCTGCTGAATCGTTCAGGTTTGAACATCAAACCAGTTCACATGCTGCAGATCAGCAGAAGTGTCAAACTTAAATGAAAACTCATATAGTCTTGTTTATCATTATGGCTGCCTGATCATAATTTTTTTTAAAAAAAAAAAAAGTCTAATAACAAGCCTTCTACCTGTTTTGCCCTAATATACACTTGGATCCTTTACTGCACAGTCTTTCTTAGTTACAATGGTGCATCCTAATCTACTGCATCCAAATAGGAGCCCTTGTTGTCTTTCTAAAATACCATTTCTTAAATACCTTTCAAGCATAGCTTTCTATATATAATAATTTCTTGTACATTCCCGTGATTTTTGTGTCAGTTTTTGCTCTACGCATCATTGCCATTAGTGTAGGCAGTTTCTTGTCTAGTTATGTTATACTTGTGACTTGACTGTAGGCAATGTCTCATTAGATTGTGAAGTTGATAGATTGTTCCATTTCCTGAATTTGTCCTGACATATCTTTTACTCCTTGATGTAGGGCGTGCCTTGCCTTTGTGACAAAGGTCTACTTGCTTTCTGGGGAACTCGTAGGTGAGAGCATTCTGCTGTTTTAGGTCGCAAAGAACCTATAAAACCGAAATCGAAAAGTTTGTCGTTCATTGTTGACTCATTCATTCCGGTGGTTCCAGTATTATGGGATATTTATTGTTTTTGTGAACATTACTTGGTAGATGATAATAATTGTGTCCAGTGTAATTTGATAAAATGATGGTCCCTTTCAAATGCTCAGGAAAATGCATGTCGGATACTACAAATGGAACGCCCTGAGATTAATTTCGTACAATATGCTATTTTGGCTAGTATTTAGCCATTCTAAATTGTTGTTATATTTTGCAACCGTTGGAACATTAAGCAATGCTATTTGTTTTAATTATAGATAGTTTTGTCGTCCAAAGTGTTTGATATTCGTTACTTGCCGTATGTAGTCATGGGTTATTGTTTTGGGCATAAATAAACATACATGCTTGGGGTAAACTTGGCACGGCTCTGTCATCTATCTTAATTGGCATGGTCCTATTCTACTGTTAATGCTATCTTGCTGCTTCTAAGTTTATGGACTTCTCGTAGGCTTGCGTGCATTAGGGATCATCTCAAAACTTCTCACGATATATACTTCACTTTTAGCGTAGCTTGTTTATTATTTATTTTGTCCTTCCTTTTCTTGAATAATTTTATAGCTCTTTTTTCCTGTTGCATTCGATTTCTATGCTTTTGTTGGACTTGTTCTGCGTATATATACATGTACTATTGGATTTGGTTCGTCTAATTCTCTCCCAAAGCTTGACCTTCACAGTACGAAATTGGGCTTGACTGTCTTTTACACGAGCGAAGATGGATAAGCTCGAACGCTTTATCATCAAAGGACTTTCCTGTATGCTTTTGTTAGCCGTGAGCAATGCCCGTTTCTGTTAGTATTTATTGTGCTTTTGTTAGCAGTGCGCAGTGCCGGTCTCTGTCAGTGCATGACTATGTCTATTTTTTTGAATTGCCTTTTTCCTCTCAATTAATATCTCGGGTTACTCACCAATTATGTCTGTCGGAGTTGCCTAAATAGTCTGAGTTGGACTAGGGTAAATTTTGACACAAGTATCTGGCGCCATTTGTGAAAGGGTTAATTACAGTCAGACTCCTTGTAGTATTAGGGATGTGTCACTTAACACTCCTGAAGTTTGAAACTCTCAAAAAACTCTCTCGACTTAGTTATTTTCACTTTCCTTTTCTATTAAAGTGCACTCTTGTCCCTTAAAATTCCTATTCTATCCTCATTTTTCAAATTCCTATTGTTGGTTAAAAGGAGGGATGATGCTAGAATAGGAATTTGAGAGACAAGAGTACACTTTAGTAAAAAATGAGAGTGAAAATAACTAAGTTCAGGGGGTTTTTTGAGAGTTTCAAAATTCAGAGGTGTTAAGTGACACACACCTAATACTACAGGGGGTCTGACTGTAATTAACCCTTTGTGAAAACTCATAGCAAACTATACCTTAATACACAGTCTAAAGGTAAGTTCCTCTCCCGATAAAAAAGGTGGAGTGATCGCAAGTACATTATATGAATCTGAAGTTCCAAGTGCTCTGATTACTTATGCCGTGTTCTGGGAACTCACTAAGCGAATCGTCGCTCCCACACAAGTTATGGCGAATGCCCCGACGACTCAAATGAATATGGGAGTAGCACCACACCTCACATAGGGCGCCGACTCAACCTTTCGGAGCCCAAGGCGATCTCAGTAACTTGGCACTGCAAGAAGGAGACTCGAAACAACTAAACGATATTGAGAAAATGGAGATGACGATTCGATCTCGGCCTATTCGATGGAACGCCTATGAGGATAGAATTCCAAGTTCGAAAATCATGAGCCGCTCTCCAAAACCACACTACAAAGGAGCTGATAGGTCAGATCCGTTCAACCATGTCTCCAATTATCGAGCTATATCGCATTTCTAGAGAGAAAGTGATAATATCTTGTGTTGAGCCTTCTCTGTGACATTAGAGAAAGGAGTAAGAAAATAGTACAATATTCTCCCTTCAGAATCCATCCATCCACTCCTTCCGCCAATTACGTCGTGATTCAATCAGCAATTTCCCACAAGTAAGAGCACAAGAAGGAAAAAGTGTTTGTTTCCCTAATGGGAGTGGAACCAACGCCTAGAACAATTCATTGCAGCGAAGCTTCAAAAGAAGGAATCTATCCACTCCTTCGCCGCGCTTATTTGATGGAGTAACAAGACATACTGGGTTTAAACACCCCATTAGAAAAGCGGAAGGCCGCATTATTACTGTCCACCCAAACTCCTTGAATAATTTGGCAAACATATTGGGCAAAAGGAGTTCGTAATGGTACTCAAACATCGAGATTTTCGAAGGGCGAATGAGTCGATCGACAGAAAGTTACAAAGAGCTCAGAAGGAAATGGAACCCCCTCCAACGCGCCATAGCGACACGTGTCGGGAAATGGAGGGGAATTTCTAGATGGGCACAGCTTTTTTTCTTAGTAAACGCACTTTTCCTAATGAGCATACCCTCTAGGATTTTAAATTACACGGAGGCTCACCGGTAGAAATTCCCCAATAGGAATCCATCAAAGTCACTCAAACCGCAAACGACATCAGAGTTTAATGTAAAAAAGAAAATATGTGATAAGTACGCAACTTGAATTAATAATTTTCAAATGCATTTTCTCACTGGAAGCTGCCTTTCCCCCCCCGCCCCAATAGTATTTAGTACTAACTGAAGCGCTCTCCAAAATGCTTTATTTTGAGAAGTACAATAAATGCCTACGATACGCATAACAGATTTATCATCAATGAGTTTGGTTTAACTTGCTTGTGTCGAAACTAATAATGGGGCTTCTGATGCTGCCTCCAGAGGCGAGTTCTTATGAGCCATAAGCAGCTTCTCATCCACTTCCGTCAACCAACGTAGCTGATCTCATCTCATCCTTGTTCATCGCCATGGAGTACTCCTCATGGTTGTACTGTGTGTTGCACTTCCCTCCAAACTCCACAGGGAGTGTCTCAGCATCAAAAAATTTCCGCATAAGCTCCATACTTTCTTCGTTATTGGGGTAAACGAATTTCACCTTTTGGAAAGTTACTGGATCCAGGAACAGTTTAACAAGCTGCACAAGAGAAGAGGAGCTTCTGAACTCACACAAGTATACAGTAATTTTGCCCTCTTGTATGTGTCCTTGCAATAGTTCAAGAGTAAAAATTCAACCCAATCACACCAATATTGTCTAAATTGGCTCATGATTGGTATTTTGATTTAACAAAATTCAGATGTGTGCAGAGAGAGAGAATTCAAACCTTCCAGAAGGCTTCAAAGACTCTGGGGGGATTGTAAAGAAATGCAGAAGCTAGTCTCTCGGGATATTGATTCTGCAAAATGTTTGCAGTTTCTCGAGCAGTTTTAATTGGCACAGAGTTAGTCAATGACCAACCACTGAAGTCAATCAGCCACATCATTTGCTCTTGATCATCGGGCAGATTGAGAATAGCATTTTCTATGAGATATACCAGATGGCGGAGTTGGTTGTCATGAGATTTTGTGTTCTGCAACCATTATTAGTTCAGTATAGTTTTCATCTAACTTTAAAGTATTCCTTTTACAAACTTAGATACCTGTTTGCCTGGTCGCAGCACAAGAACGGTCCTCCCCTCCCGGTCCTTGAAATTTGCTCTGTATGCTTTTCCAGTTTCACCTTCATGAGCAATATCATTCTGTGAAAACACTATGAAGAGGTTATAATGCTAACACCACAAGACACACCATAACTAGGTTTATTTATTTATTTATTTATTTATTTAATTTTACTAATGAGATTCAAGTACTGTAGTTTACCCAGCGAATTTCCTCTGGCTTATATCTGGACCTCCATTTCAATGACTCTTGCAACATTTGTCGGGCCTTAGCCACATTCCAGTTACGAGCTTTCAAGTACCTCCTCAGGCATGGGTCGGTGCAGTACTTTTTGCTACTGCCAGATAAGGGTCCAATTGCAGCTTTTAGCTCATCGATCTGTTCAAGAGAATGCATCATCATGCAAACAAGCTGAGTGAAATAGCAAAAAATTGCCCCAACTGACTGCTACACACGAAGTTCAGAAAACTGGAGCACTAACATAAAGATAAGAACCTAGCAAACCAGGGAAATCTGATATATGTTATATATTGATTATACCACATAGATACAAAGAATGTCATGCAGCAGAATAAGTAATGCTTGCATGTCAGAAGTACTTTTTATTTAGACCAAAAAAGACATACTGAAGTCGACAGGATGGCTGGACTATACCTTTTAATCTTTACTTTTAGTGATCATTTTCATATTTAAGAGCGCGCATTCTGTATAAAGTTTGGAAATCTTGGACATACAAGAAGACAGGAGGATCAGGAAACCAGGCTGGAGAGTTGGATTCAATTATAAAATTGATGACAAAAACTTTTAAATTTAGAGGGAGTTTGCTTTAATTTTAGACACAGCAACCAATCAAGAATCGATCGTGTGACTGGAGAACAAGACTCTTGAGCAGAAAAGAAGATGTTGGCAGTAAAGAAGATTAAAGAGCATTCATGGCCTGAAATTTAACTTTTCATTAACACCCAGTTTCTACAATGCACTACTTGGAATGAGGAAGAGGAACTGCTTGGCGCTGCATAGTGCATATTAGAACACATTAATGCCCGAGTTCCATCATTGTGCTCGATAAAAGGGATGAGGGAAGCTCCAAAAGAAATTGCTTCTGTGGAATCTATTAAGGGTCTGACGGCACTAAGCAGATAATAAGACAATTGGAAGAATGGGGTTAAAATAGAAAGAGAGCAAGAAGCCGAGAAGTGACGCCCATAATTTATGATATTATGAACCAATGTGAGTAGATAGAGCCACCAAAGAGATCAAGGTAGCGAGTCTTTTCAAGAGGTGAAAAATTGTGTCGACGAAATCTAGGGCTTGCAGAGTAGCATCATTACCGATATATTCAAAACTGTGTAAGGTGCACATAAATGTGCTGATGGCAATTGCAGAATCTGCGGGGAGATTGCTGTGTGGTAGGGTTGAAGGCCCTGTCCAGGTTGGTGATGCTTGGCATGTCAACATGTTCCTTCATAACTTGTAATTAATGTTAACTGTCCAGAGTTATAAGTTAACAAATTGCTGATGATGTTGATCAAAGGGTCAGGAGTTTGAAAATATGTACAGGGTCTGTACAGAAAATTATTAATGATCAGGTAAACCAAATACAGCTGATTATAAAATCATCATACAAGATTGTCCAGATATCCTTAATTAGTAGTAGTGCAAAGGCGACATAACCTTGATTAGTGCTAAACTCATAATTAATACCATAAAAGTAAACATCCTAAACGATCTCATAATCTTAATAGGAAAAAGCTTTGGCCATATCAAGTCAAGGTTCATACCCACAGTTTTTATAGGAAATTAACTATCAATGAACATTGAAATAGGAATATGCAAATATCTGCTATGTTATATACAGTCTTTTAAGTTTTTTTTTTTTTTTTAAAGATATAAAATTTGATGCTAAAAGAAAATAACAAATTACATGCAAATATTGTGGAGATTGAGTTTGAGGAATTAAAAGCGATGTACTAAAGAAATTAAACCACGCTAGAGTATTAGTTCAAACGCGATGTAGAACACCCAAGTTTTATATGACAATGTTTGACTGCTGTTTTACCTGGACACAGGACAGGGGTGTCCACTGTCATAAAGTGTGAATGCTGCAACTTCTAAACTGTAGGACATGAGGACACACGCATGCAGGTGTACACACACATAAATATATACATCTTAGAGGAGCAACCTGCCCATTAAGAAAGCATGATATTGTTTTGGATGACTATATAAGTAAAAAACAAATGTAACAGTGTTTGCACATCTCGTTTCTGTCTTTCCCCGACTAAACCTTCTAGGTATTCTTCTACACACCGTGCTCATTGTTTAGCATAATGAACCTTGTTTTCCTGTCTTTTTATTACATGCACTGTTCCAGAGACCTCCTGATACGGCTGATAATATTGCCAGGTTAATCCTTTTTGGGGCTAACCACAATGGTGCTGTAAAAAAAGGATCACATTGTTTTGTGTGCATATATCAACTGATATTTGTAATATTCCCTGACTATTTGTCGGATATATCAGCCGATTTTCATTTTCTTCAATTGGCTTTTTTTAAGTTAGAAATGGTTTTGAGGTTCATACCCAATCCTGCTCCTATGTACAAGGAAAAATTCAGATTCTTTCACCTATTCTTAAATCAACCATATCCTTAAATTTCCACGATGAGAACTTGAGAAAGAGAATCTTTCTTACACCGCCTGGAGAATTACATGGGAAAAGTTCTTTCAAATATTACTCAAAACTTAAAACCTACTTTTAATGGTTCTATCTCCTTCCTTCTTTACCTTTAATGTTGCTCTAGTGATATTATCATCGTTATTACTATTATCATTGACGTTGTAACTACTATTGCTGACAATTTGCTTCCACTACTATTGTTGTTGTTCCTTAATCTTAATTATTTATATAATTTATGTTTTCAAACTTTATATTGAATCGGTTCCATAGCTTACTTCATTGCGTCATGCTTGTAACTATATAGTTGATTGTTTTTGGCCTTTAAATACATTTTATATGATACTTATTAGATAGATGATATTAGAAGACTATCTCTACGGTATGACTATTACATATTTGATATGTATGTATAATATTTCATATTAGCATCTAATATGAGTGCATATCCCCAGCATATTATCCAATATTCACAATCCAACATGAAAATCCGCACCCAACATAATCTTGATATTCACATTTAGAATCTTGATTATATGAAGAGTATCTAAGATTAGGATATGACTCTTGCAAGTTTTTTTTTCTTCTTTTAAAGGAGTGTTCTAGTAACGCTTACACAAACAGGTTCAAGCTCCTTAGTAAGTAACTAAAAAACTAGCCCCTAAATTTAGGGGCAACACACGAATACACAGAGAGATAGAAGGTAGAATATGAGAACCCTCCCATTGCTGGCCCGTTCCCCCCATTGCACCCCCCAATAAACACGCTCACAAAAGAATAATCTTAGAATCAACATCACCAGATGGTTTATGGTATCAAGAAATAGTAGTACTGTAGTGGAAATATCGTAATATTAGTAACATCATACCGATACTATAAGGCCTATACTATATAGGATATCTAAAACGAGACAATATCCGCATACGTATCGCATCAAGTTGTTAGCTTATATTTTTATACCTTGCAAGCCCCCACCAAAAGAAAGAGAAAACTTTGATCACATCCACGGAGCTTCCTACATGTTGATTGCATGAAGAAACAAGGAGCTAAGAATGGACATGAGAGACTCTCAGTGGTGTAAGGTTTTGTCTCTTAAACATGCACATGTGCACACTTACTGGAAGTTCCTGATATACCAAAGGAAGCATGCTTCAACTTTTTCTATGCACGAACTTGACGATGTGTGAGATTTATGGTTTAACATATTATCCGATCAGTAAAACTTGGCTTTCCCATTTAGTTTTATAAACATAGATTCATAAGCTTTCATTACACATCATATTGTCAATTTCCGAGCAACAGCAGGCTAAGTTAGATGGTGATCCTATATATATATATATATATATATATATATATATATATATATATATATATATATATATATATATATATATATATATATATATATATATATATATATGCATATGCACATGTGTGTGTAGAGAGAGAGGAAACGGGAAATTCACTGGCGTTGAAGGAAGTTCCTTCACCGCCGCTTAGGTGGCCCAATAAAATTATTACACGTGGCGCCACTCAAGTTAACAAATAAAAGAATTCTCTTAAACGCCCTTTGAGTGGCGCCACATGTAATAATTTTATTGGGTCACATAAACGGCGGTGAAGGAACTCCCTTCACTGCTGGTGAATTTCCCGTTTATAGGTGTTGTAACGAAACTGATTGCAAAAAAGGGTAAATCGATCACATTAAGATGACTATTTGAGGAGATCCGTTTGTTATCCAAAAACTACTTAGCAATAGTCGGACAAGTGGGTAATGTTGGGGTAAACCAAAAAAGTTAGGGTAAAGCCAGATCAAAATGTTAGCCAGGTAAGCGTTCGGTAGTAAGATGAGTAGTTATGAACGCTATAAACCATCTCTATAGGGACGGGGAAGGGAGAGCCCCAATTGGTAGAAAAAACCCATAACCCCCTGGGATTATCCCGCGTTTGAAGAAATAGAAAAAGGAAAAAAATATAGTGATAGTTTTATTCTTCGTCGCTGCAAATAGAAATATTGAAAATTGGATTTTTGGAATTTGAAATAATATGATGGGTGAACTACGAGAATTGAACCCGCAGATGGTGGATTCACAATCCACTGTCTTAATCCACTTGGCTACATCCGCCCCTTATCCAGCTAAAAGATTTTCTTTTTTTCTCATTCATCATTATTATTTTTACCTTCACACTTAGATCGAAATATTCTATTGGACATAGAATGCCAATCCTTAAAATATAAAAAAAGGAGTAATCGGCTATGACACGTTCACTAAAAAAATCCTTTTGTAGCTAATCATTTATCGAGAAAAATGGAAAAAATTCAACATGAGAGAGGGAAATAAATAATAGTAAATTGGTCTCGGGTAATTATACCCAAAATGATTGGCCATACAATTGTTGTTCATAATAGAAAAGACCATTTACCTATTTATATAACAGATCATATGGTAGGTCACAAACTGGGAGAATTCACACCTACTCAGACTTTCGCAAGACATGCGATAAACTATAATAAATCTTGTCGTTAATTAATTTGGAAAAAAATAAGATACATAACATTCATTGGCGAGAGAGAGCTATACCCATGAATGAGCTATACCCAGTATCATATGAAAACAAGATATTGGGTATGACTCCTTCAAATT